>CM059446.1:28471126-28554886 GCA_030390025.1 Squalus acanthias | reverse complement strand
GGGTGAAGGGCCGAGGCCCAGAGTGCAGGACAGGACCATGGGTGAAGGGCCGAGGCCCAGAGTGCAGGACAGGCCCAAGGGTGAAGGGCCGAGGCCCAGAGTGCAGGACAGGCCCAAGGGTGAAGGGCCGAGGCTCACAGTGCAGGAGAGGCCCAAGGGTGAAGGGCCGAGGCTCACAGTGCAGGAGAGGCCCAAGGGTGAAGGGCCGAGGCCCACAGTGCAGGACAGGACCATGGGTGAAGGGCCGAGGCCCAGAGTGCAGGACAGGCCCATGGGTGAAGGGCCGAGGCCCAGAGTGCAGGACAGGACCATGGGTGAAGGGCCGAGGCCCAGAGTGCAGGACAGGCCCAAGGGTGAAGGGCCGAGGCCCAGAGTGCAGGACAGGCCCAAGGGTGAAGGGCTGAGGCCCAGAGTGCAGGACAGGCCCAAGGGTGAAGGGCCGAGGCCCAGAGTGCAGGACAGGCCCAAGGGTGAAGGGCCGAGGCTCACAGTGCAGGACAGGACCAAGGGTGAAGGGCCGAGGCCCAGAGTGCAGGACAGGACCATGGGTGAAGGGCTGAGGCTCACAGTGCAGGACAGGCCCAAGGGTGAAGGGCTAAGGCCCAGAGTGCAGGACAGGCCCAAGGGTGAAGGGCCGAGGCCCAGAGTGCAGGACAGGCCCAAGGGTGAAGGGCCGAGGCCCAGAGTGCAGGACAGGCCCAAGGGTGAAGGGCCGAGGCCCAGAGTGCAGGACAGGACCCTGGGTGAAGGGCTGAGGCCCAGAGTGAAGGACAGGACCAAGGGTGAAGGGCTGAGGCCCAGAGTGAAGGACAGGACCAACATAGAAACATAGAAGATAGGAGCAGGAGTAGGCCATTCGGCCCCTCGAGCCTGCTCCGCCATTTAATGAGATCATGGCTGATCATCCAAATTCAGTCCCCTGTCTCTGCTTTCTCTCCATATCCCTTGATCCCTTTAGCCTTAAGAAATATATCTAACTCGTTCTTGAATATATTTAATGAATTGGACTCAACTGCCTTCTGTGGTAGAGAATTCCACAGGTTCACCACTCTCTGGGTGAAGAAATTCCTCCTCATCTCAGTCCTAAATGGCTTACCCCTTATCCTTAGACTGTGACCCCTGGTTCTGGACTCCCCCGCCATCGGGAGCATCCTTCCTGTATCTAGTCTGTCTAGTCCTGTTAGAATTTTATAAGTTTCAATGAGATCCCCTCTCGTTCTTCTAAACTTAGCGAATACAAACCCAATTGTCCCAATCTCTCTTCATACGTCATTCCTGCCATCCCAGGTATCAGCCTTGTGAATCTTCGCTGCACTCCCTCCATGGCAAGAACATCCTTCCTCAGATAAGGCGACCAAAACTGCACACAGTACTCAAGGTGTGGTCTCACCAAGGCCCTGTACAACTGCAGCAAGACATCCTTGCTCCTGTACTCGAATCCTCTCGCTATGAAGGCCAACATACCATTTGCCTTCTTCACCGCCTGCTGCACCTGCATGCTTACCTTCAGCGACTGGTGCACAAGGACGCCCAGGTCTCGTTGCACTTCCCCTTCTCCCAATCTATTGCCGTTCAGATAATAATCTGCCTTCCTGTTTTTGCCACCAAAGTGGATAACCTCGCATTTATCCACATTATACTGCATCTGCCATGCATCTGCCCAATCACCCAACCTGTCCAAATCATACTGGAGTTTCTCTGCATCCTCCTCACAGCAGGCCCACAGTGCAGGACAGGGCCAAGGGTCAGAGTGTAGATGAGATGATGTGATGCAGGGGTTAGTGACTAGGCAACTTCGAGCTTGTGTTTAAAGTCTGTAGATTATAGGGTCAAAGGAAGAGTCGGGAGGTAAAAAGTTTTGAGATAATGGGAAAGAATGAGTTCGGATAGGAAATGCTGCTTTGAGTCTTGATCTGAACATAGTGAGAACTGCGGGAGGAGGCAGTGTGTGTAGGATGTAATCGATCCAGGAAGAAAGGAAATATCAGAGTAGTACGAGCCATATTGATTCAAACAGAGACAAGAAAGGTTGCAACAGAGAGAGGCAAGTATTTTCCTAGATTTCACAGTGGTGCCTTGGACTGGATTCCACTTATCCCTTTAGTGTCAGGTCAAAAGACACCACCCCTGAGTTAGAAAGTCAAAAGAACAGGGCTTGACAGGGTAGATGCAGGGAGGATGTTTCCCCTGGCTGGGGAGTCTAGAACCAGGGGTCACAGTCTCCGAATAAGGGGTCGGCCATTTAGGACTGAGATGAGGAGAAATTTCTTCACTCAGAGAGTGGTGAATCTTTGGAATTCTCTACCCCAAAGGGCTGTGGATGCTCATGCATTGAGTATATTCAGGACAGAGATCGATAGATTTTTGGACTCTAGGGGAATCAAGGGATATGGGGATAGTGCAGGAGAGTGGAGTTGAGGTACAAGATCAGCCATGATCTTATTGAATGGCCGACTCCTGCTCCTATTTCTTATCTTCTTATGTACCTGTGCCAGCTCTCTGAAAGAGCTTTCCACTTAGTCCTATTCCAATAGTTCAGCAACACCACAGCACCTGTCCATGGAGTGGGTTATACGGAGACATGATCTCAGCCTCCTTTTATTTTTCTCACCATGTTGCACATTGCACTTCTATTTTGAGCCACCTGATGGCTCAGCTGGTTATTGCAGGAACCTTATAGATCCCTGGGATAGGGAATGGGACTAAGTGCAATGCTCTTTTAGAGAGCTGGCACAGGTACATAAGAAATAGGAGCAGGAGCAGGAGTAGGCCATTCGGCCCCTCGAGCCTGCTCCGCCATTTAATGAGATCATGGCTGATCATCCAAATTCAGTACCCTGTCCCTGCTTTCTCCCCATATCCCTTGATCCCTTTAGCCTTAAGAAATATATCGAACTCCTTCTTGAATATATTTAATGAATTGGCCTCAACTGCCTTGTGTGGTAGAGAATTCCACAGGTTCACCACTCTCTGGGTGAAGAAATTCCTCCTCATCTCTGTCCTAAATGGCTTACCCCTTATCCTTAGACTGTGACCCCTGGTTCTGGACTCCCCCGCCATCGGGAACATCCTTCCTGCATCTAGTCTGTCTAGTCCTGTTAAAATTTTATAAGTTTCAATGAGATCCCCTCTCATTCTTCTAAACTCCAGCGAATATAAGCCCAATCGACCCAATCTCTCCTCATACGTCATTCCTGCCATCCCAGGTATCAGTCTGGTGAATCTTCGCTGCACTCCCTCCATGGCAAGAACATCCTTCCTCAGATAAGGCGACCAAAACTGCACACAATACTCAAGGTGTGGTCTCACCAAGGCCCTGTACAACTGCAGCAAGACATCCTTGCTCCTGTACTCGAATCCTCTCGCTATGAAGGCCAACATACCATTTGCCTTCTTAACCGCCTGCTGCACCTGCATGCTTACCTTCAGCGACTGGTGCACAAGGACACCCAGGTCTCGTTGGACTTCCCCTTCTCCCAATCTATTGCCATTCAGATAATAATCTGCCTTCCTGTTTTTGCCACCAAAGTGGATAACCTCGCATTTATCCACATTATACTGCATCTGCCATGCATCTGCCCAATCACCCAACCTGTCCAAATCATACTGGAGTTTCTCTGCATCCTCCTCACAGCACACACGCCCACCCAGCTTTGTGTCATCTGCAAACTTGGAGATATTACATCTAGTTCCCTCGTCTAGATCATTAATATATATTGTGAATAGCTGGGGTCCTAGCACCGATCCCTGCGGAACCCCACTAGTCACTGCCTGCCACTCGGAAAAAGACCCGTTTATTCCAACTCTTTGCTTCCTGTCTGCCAACAGTTCTCTATCCAAGTCAGTACCTTACCCCCAATCCCATGTGCTTTAACTTTGCACGCTAATCTCTTATGCGGAACCTTATCGAAAGCCTTTTGAAAGTCCAAATACACCACATCCACTGGTTCTCCCTTATCTATTCTACCAGTTACATCCTCAAAAAATTCCAGTAGATTAGTCAAGCACGATTTACCTTTTGTAAATCCATGTTGACTTTGTCTGATCCTGTCACTGTTTTCCAAGTGCTCTGCTATTACATCTTTTATAATGGACTCTAGCATTTTCCCACTCCCGATGTCAGGCTTACCGGTCTATAATTCCCCGTTTTCTCTCTACCACCTTTTTTAAATAGTGGGGTTACATTAGCTACCCTCCAATCCATGGGAACTGTGCCAGAGTCTATAGAATTTTGGAAGATGACCAGCAATGCATCTACTATTTCTAGGGCCACTTCCTTAAGTACCCTAGGATGTAGATTATCAAGCCCTGGGGATTTATCGGCCTTCAATCCCGTCAATTTCCCTAACACCATTTCCCTACAAATACTGATTTCATTCAGTTCCTCCCTCTCATTAGATCCTATGTTCCCCGACATCTCTGGGAGGTTATTTGTGTCCTCCTTTGTGAAGACAGAACCAAAGTTTGTATTTAATTGGTCAGCCATTTCTTTGTTCCCCATTATAAATTCCCCTGATTCTGACTGCAAGGGACCTACGCTTGACTTCACCAATCTTTTTCTCTTCACATATCTATAGAAGCTTTTACAGTCAGTTTTTATGTTCCCTGCAAGCTTACTCTCATACTCTATTTCCCCCCCTCTTAATTAATCCTTTTGTCCTCCTTTGCTGAATCCTAAACTGCTCCCAATCCTCAGGTTTGTTGCTTTTTCTGGCCAATTTATATGTGCTCTCCTTGGATCTTATGCTATCCCTAATTTCCCTCGTTAGCCACGGTTGCGCCACCTTTTTTGTTTTATTTTTACGCCAGACAGGTATGAACAAATTCTGTCGTTCATCCATGCGATCTTTAAATGTTTACCATTGCCTATCCACCGTCAACCCTTTAAGTAACATTCCCCAATCCATCCTAGCTAACTTGCGCCTCATACCATCGTAGTTTCCTTTATTTAAATTCAGGACCCTACTCTCTCAGTCAACTACTTCACTCTCCATCTTAATGAAGAATTCTATCATATTATGATTGCTCCTCCCCAAGGGGCCTTGCACAACAAGATTGCTAATCAATCCTTTCTCATTACATAACTCCCAGTCTAAGATGGCCTGATCTCTAGTTGGTTCCTCGACATATTGGTCCAGGAAACCATCCCGTATACACTCTAGGAATTCCTCCTCCACAGTATTGTTACTAATTTGGTTAGCCCAATCTATATGTAGATTAAAGTCACCCACGATAACTGCTGTGCCCTTATTGCACGCATCTCTAATTTTCCGTTTAATGCCATCCCCAACCTCAGCATTGCTGTTTGGGGGTCTGTATACAACTCCCACTAACATTTTCTGCCCCTTGGTATTTCTCAGCTCTACCCATACAGATTCCACATCATCAGAGCTAATATCCTTCCTTACTATTGTGTTAATCTCCTCTTTAACCAGCAATGCTACCCCACCTCCTTTTCCTTTTTGCCTGTCCTTCCTGAATATTGAATACCCTTGGATGTTGAATTCCCAGCCTTGGTCACCCTGGAGCCATGTCTCCGTAATCCCAATTATATCATATCCGTTTACATCTATTTGCACAGCTAATTCATCCACCTTATTACGAATGCTCCTCGCATTAAGACACAAAACATTCAGGCTTTTTTTTTAACACTCTTAGTCCTTTTAGAATTATTATTTACTGTGGCGATGTTTGATTTACACACTTGATTTCTTTGTCTTCCACTTTTGCTTTTCTACTTCCTGTCTTTTGCTTCTATCCTTGCTTCCCTTTCCTCTGTCTCCCTGCACAGGTTCCCAACCCCCTGCCATTTTAGTTTAAACCCTCCCCAACAGCACTAGCAAACACTCCCCCTAGGACATCGGTCCCGGTCCTGCCCAGGTGCAAACCGTCCTGTTTGTACTGGTCCCACCTCCCCCAGAACCAGTTCCAATGTCCCAGGAATTTGAATCCCTCCCCCTTGCACCATTCTTCTAGCCACGTATTCATCTGAAATATCCTTCTATTTCTACTCTGACTAGCACGTGGCACTGGTAGCAATCCTGAGATTTACCTCCTAACTCCCTATATTCAGCTTTTAGGACCTCATCCCATTTTTTACCGATATCGTTGGTACCTATATGCACCATGACAGCTGGCTGTTCACCCTCCCCCTCCAGAATGCCCTGCAGCCGCTCTGAGACAGCCTTGACCCTTGCACCAGGGAGGCAACATACCATCCTGGAGTCTCGTTTGCGGCTGCAGAAACGCCTATCTATCCCCCTTACAATAGAATCCCCTATCACTATAGCTCTCCCACCCTTTTTCCTCCCGTCCTGTGCAGCAGAGCCACCCATGGTGCCAGGAATTTGGCTACTGCTGCCTTCCCCCGATAAGCCATCTCCCCCAACAATATCCAAAGCGGTATATCTGTTTGAGAGGGGGATGGCCACAGGGGACGCCTGCACTACCTGCCTGCGCCTACTACTCTGCCTGGCGGTCACCCATTCCCTTGCTGCCTGTGCAGCTTTTACCTGCAGTGTGACCAACTCCCTAAACGTGCTATCCACGATGTCCTCAGCATCGCGAATGCTCCAGTATGTATCCATTCGCAGCTCCAGCGCCGCAATGCGGTCTGCCAGTAGCTGCAGCTGGATACACTTCCCGCACACATGGTCGTCAGGGACACAGGAAGTGTCCCTGATTTCCCACATAGTGCAGGAGGAGCATGTCACGGGGCCGAGCTGTGCTGCCATGACTTTCCCTTTAATTAATTCAAATTAAATTAAATCAAATCAATACCACTAATTACACTACAATTAAATGATATACTCAAGGGCCCTTGTTTACTAGCACTCCCTGCTGCACAACAGAGACCCTAGAAACTATAAACCGCAAAATTTAAGTTTGGAAAAAAGCGAGAAAGAGAGAAATACTCACCAACCAATCACTTACCTGCTTTCTGGTGACGTCACACTTTGATTACTTTTTACTTCTCTCTCTCCCCGCTCCTTAAATCCTCGGTCTCTGCGCTCAGTCTCCACCCAGGGCCGCTCTCGCTGCTGCCGCTGGTGAGTCTGGTGGGTAGCAGGGAATAGACCGCATCCTTGGAACTGTATCCCGCAAGAACTCGAACCCTTCAAGGGAAGAAGAGGAGAACTAATTGACAGAAAAAACATGGATGGTTTGAGAAGCTTGTGCCAGTTTTCATTTTATTTCAGTGCAATGGCCTCACATAAGTGTTGTCAAGTCATGATACTGATCCATGCTTGGATCTAAATCATTATTCACACTGCACAACCAACTGTCACGCCTGACATTTGTGTAACAAGATTAGAAGCAATACCAGCTGCCTCACACTGTAAGTAATACTCAGTGATAACCTCAGAGTGAAGAGTAGGACCAATTAGGAACAGAAGGAAATTTCCTCATAATGAAGGCGTGGCGGAGATACTAAATGAGGACTTTGCCTCGAATTTCACAGAGCAGTGGGGTAGTGGGAATGTAAGTGTACAAGTGCACATAAACTTGTGCTCATCCAAAACTCTGCTGCCCGTATCTTAACTCGCACCAAGTCCCGTTCACCCATCACTCACCCCTGTGCTCGTTGACTTACACTGGCTCCCAGTCCAACAACACCTCAATTTTAAAATCCTCATCCTTGTTTTCAAATCCCTCCATGGCCTCGGCCCCTCCCTATCTCCGTAACCTCCTCCAGCCCTACAAGTCTTCAAGACCTCTGCGCTCCTCCAATTCTGGCAACTTGCGTATCCCCAATTTCAATCGCTCCACCATTGGCGGCCGTGCCTTCAGCTGCCGAGGCCCTAAGCTCTGGAATTCCTTCCCTAAACCTCTCCGCCTCTCTACCTCTCTTTTCTCCTTTAAGACACTCCTTAAAACCTACCTCTTTGACCAAGCTTTTGGTCACCACCCTAATATCTCCTCATGTGGCTCAGTAACATTCCTGTGAAGTGCCTTGGGATGTTTTACTACGTTAAAGGCGTTATATAAATGCAAGTTGTTGTTGTTGAGGAGGTTGAGCAATTAGACAGGGTAACTATAGATCAGGAAGTAGCGCTGAGGAAACTGGTGGAATACAAAGTGGAAAAGGCCCCGGGCCCTGGAATACTGAGGGAAGTCGGAGAGGGAATAGCAGAGGCTCTGACCACAAGCACCAAACGTGCCAGGGACTGGAGAGCTGGCAATGTAATACATGTTTAAAAAGGGACAGAGATAAACCAGGTAACTGCAACCAGTCAGCCTAACATCAGTAGTGGGTGAGTTTCTGAACGCCTTAATACAGGGTAACATTAATATTCAGCCAGAAAGATATGGGTTAATTAGGGACAGCCAGCATTGATTAACAGAGTGTGTTGATAAAGGAAAGGCAGTGGATGTTGTGTATATGGATTTTCAAAAGGGATGTGATGAGGTACCAAAGAGGAGGCTTGATGATAAAGTGAAAGCACAAGGTATTAAAGGGAATAGACAGCATGGGTGGGAAATTGGTTAAAGGATAGAAAACACAGAGCAGTGGTTAATGGATGTTTTTTAGACGGGAGGGATGTAAACAGTCCCCCAGGGTCATTGTTGGGACCATTGCTCTTCTCAATATATACACAATCCAAATTTGTGTTTAAGAACATAAGAAATAGGAGCAGGAGTAGGCCATTCAGCCCCTCAAGCCTGCTCTACCATTCAATGAGATCATGGCTGATCTTCTGCCACAACTTCATTCACCGGCCCTATCGCCATATCCCTTGATGCCCTTACTAGTCAGAAATCTATCGACTTCTGTTTTGAATATACCCAATGAATGAGCCTCCACAGCCCTCTCGGGTAGAGAATTCCAAAGATTCACCACCCTCTGTGTGAAGAAATTTTTTCTCATCTCAGTCCTGAGGCTGTGGCCCCTGGTTCTAGACTCCCCAGCCAAGGGAAACATTCTCCCAGCAGCCACCCTATCAAGCCCTGTAATAATTTTGTATGCTTCAATGAGATCCCCTCTCATTCTTCTGAATTCAAGAGAATACAGGCCTAGTTTACTCAATCTCTTCTCATACGACAGTCCCGCCATCCCAGGAATCAATCTCGTGAACCTTCGTTGCACTCCCTCTATGGTAAGTATATCCTTCCTTAGGTAAGGAGACCAAAATTGTACACAGTACTCCAGGTGTGGCCTCACCAAGGCCCTATATAATTGGAGCAAGACTTCTTTACTCCTGTACTCAAATCCTCTTGTATACCATTTGCCTTCCTAATGGCTTGCTGCACCTGCACATTCACTTTCAGTGACTCATGTACAAGGACACCCAGGTCCCTTTGAGCATCTGCATTCCCCAATCTTTCACCATTTAGGAAATACTCTGCCTTTCTGTTTTTTCTACCAAAGTGGATAACTTCACATTTATCCACATTATATTCCATCTGCCATGTTCTTGCCCACTCACTGAGCCTGTTGAGATCCCCTTGAAGCCTCTTCACAACTGACACTGCCACCTAGCTTTGTATCATCAGCAAATTTGGAAATGTTACATTTAGTCCCCTCATCCAAATCATTGATATAGATTGTGAATAGTTGGGGCCCAAGCACCGATCCTTGCGGTACCCCACTAGTCACAGCCTGCCATCCTGAAAAAGACCCGTTTATCCCTACTCTTTGTTTTCTGTCTGTTAACCAATTCTCAATCCATGCTAGTATATTACTCCCAATTCCATGTGCCCTAATTTTGTTCACCAACCTCTTGTGTGGGACCTTATCGAAGGCCTTTTGAAAATCCAAATACACCCCATATCTACCCCTTTCTCTACTCCACTAGTTACATCCTCAAAGAACTCCAATAGGTTTGTCAAACAGGATTTGGGAGCACAATGTCAAAATATATAGATGATAGAAAAATAGAGTGTGTGTAAATGTGAAGAGGATTGTGAATTACTTCAGGAGTACGGAGAGGTCAGTAGATTGGGCAGAGAGATGTTAGAATAAATTTAATTCAGAGAAAAGTGACGTGATACATTTCAGGAGGAACAATAAAGAGAGGAGATATAGACTAAATGATAAAACTAAGAGGAGGACAAGAGCAGAGAGACTTAAGGGTACAGATAAACAAATCTAAATATGGGAGGACAAATTGATCAAGCACATGGGATCCGAAGTTTATAAATAGGGGTATAAAATCAGAGAGGCAATGATACAATCGTTGGCAGGCCACATTTCAAGTGTTGTGTCCAGTTTTGGATGTCCCAAGTTAGGAAGGATGTCAAGGCTATGGGGAGGGTGCAGAGGAGATTCACTAAATCAGGAGGCTTTCGTTATAAGGAGAGAAACTAAGGCACTTTTTTTTTTACTAAAACAGAGATTAAGAGATTTGCTAAAGGAGTTCAAAGCGATGAGGGGTTTTGGTAAGGTAAGTAGGGAAGAATTATTTCCACTGGTGAGTGAGTCAGTAACTCGAGAGAATAAGTTTAAGATCTTCACCAATAGAATGAAGAGAGAGATGAGGAGAATCTATTTTACAGAGAGCGTTGTTAGCACATGGAATGACCGATCAGAAATAGTGGGAGAACCAGAATCGGAATAGCTTGTACAAGAGAAGTGGATAAATATTTGGAAAAGAGCAAAAATGGGCAATGGGGAAAGGACACAGAAATGGGACTAAGGGGAGAGCTCTGTCAGAGCGAGGGCACAGGTATGATGGGCTGAATGGCCTCCTTCTGTGCTGTAAAATTCCCTCATTCTTTGTTTTCCCTCTGACAATATTCATTTGTTATTTTCATTTTCCCAGACCTGTCGAACTGCAAACTAACCACTTTTCCAGTCGCACTCTTCAAAGTTATGAGGGATGTGGTGGCGAACATTCACTTCATTTCACTGGAAAACAATGAACTGAAATCCATCGCCGGTGAATTTATGACCAACTTTAACCAGCTCCGGGGTAAGGGTTCCCCAGGTTATCTCTGTGTTAGAACTGATTCCCGGCGGGCCAGCCGGTCGGCACTGGGTAAAGTTACTGTCCCTGCCCTGGCAACAGCGACTGCATTCATTTGGCAATTTAAAAAAAAATTGTCGGTGTGTGCTTCTAAAATTGTAAATAGCACTTTAACAACAGTTCACACAAATAGTTTAATCAGGATGTTGTTAATCAGTGAAGTTTGTGCTACTCCCAGAAGTCAAATTACTGGGGTGATATAAAAGATTATCTGCAATAAATATGTTCTGGTGGTTCTGTTACTGGACTAATGATCGCGGGAACAGGAGTTCAAATGGCAGTTTCAGAATTTGAATTCAGTTTTTAAAAAATAAGCAGGCTTGAGTAAAAATGACCGTGAAGCAGTGGGATTGTCGTAAAAACCCAACGGGTTCAATAATGCCCTTTAGGGAAGAAAGCCTGCTGTCGTTACCCAGTCTGGGCCTATATGTGACTCCAGTCCCACACCAACGTGGTTGTCTCTTAACTGCCCACTGAAGATACTCAGTTGTATCGCCACCTTCTCAGGGCCAACTAGGGATGGGCAATAAATGCCAGCCTTGCCAGCGATGCCCACATCCCAAGAATGAATTTGTAAAAAAGTATAATTAATTTCTCCCCCCCCCCGCTTCCTCTGCTGAAGATGGTGACTGACCAGCTCCTCCAGCAGCCCCTCAGGGGCCAGTCTTCATGGGAGAGCTGAGCCAGTGAGGTACGGCAAGATACTTGGCCTTGCATCATCACACTCTAAGCTTGATCCGACCCTCCTCCAGTATTCACTCACACTCACAGCACAGGAGTGTGAACACTGACAGATTGTCACCTCGGGCACTAGTGCGCCAATGACTGCTGTGAGATCAGTTAACTTGGTACAGATTGAATCCAGATCCTGCTGCTCTGTGTCCCAGTACCACAATGGGGGCACGTTTACCCACATCGCGACACCTGTGTTGATTTTTTAATGTGAGAAGTCGCACAACACCAGGTTATAGTCCAACAGCTTTATTTGAAATCACAAGCTTTCGGAGCGCTGCTCCTTCGTCAGGTGAAGGAGCTGCGCTCCAAAAGCTTGTGATTTTAAATAAAACTGTTGGACTATAACCTGGTGTTGTGCGACTTCTCACATTTGTCCACCCCAGTCCACATCTTGATTTTTTAACTGGTTGAATTTTAAAAGGGTCCCAATGGCAAGGCTCCCTCTTTGATGTATTGCTTGAATTGTGGTGATGTTTGGAAAGATTGGGTTGAAAAGGAGTTACATTTTTGGGTTTCACTGCCACAGGCGACCCCTCGCTCCCTGTGACATACAGTGTGCCTTTACCTTCCCGGTCTCTAGGTAAAAGTCACGAACAGAAAACCCTCCGTACCGTTCGACTCCTGGTTACAAGAAAGAACTTCCATTTTTGTAGCACCTTTCACAACCTGAGGATGTCCCAAAGTGCTTTACAACCAATGAAGTACTTTTGAAGTGTAGTCACTGTTGTAATGTAGAAAACACGGCAGCCAATTTGTATACAGCAAGCTCCCACAAACAGCAATGTAATAATGACCAGATAATCTATTTTAATTAGTGATGTTGGTTGAGGGATAAATATTAGCCAGGACACTGGGGAGAACTCCCCTGCTCTTCTTTGAATAGTGCCATGGGATCTTTTACATCCACCTGAGAGAGCAGAGTCCCAGCAGTGCTATCATTGGCCCTTGAACACTCCCTAAATATTTGAATCCTCCTCACTCTGGGATATGGGCCAAAGGACAGGTGGAAGCCACGGTGAGGATTGGTAGCATTGTGGAATTTCTAGCCTCCAGTGCCTCTATTCTGAGGTCACTGTATCACAAGCTAAGCCATGTTCTGTCCTGGGTTTTAACCCCACATGATCCGTGACGAAGAATGAAGCCAATACTGTGATAAAAGCTTCATTTTTGTCACAAGGAGCTTCCGTCGTAAGGGAAGGTTGTGTTATATTCACTGTTTGTCTTTAGAGAGGACTGCTTTTGTGAGTTAATGTATTTCAACAACTCTTCCTCCTCAGAATTAAACCTCGCAGGCAATTACCTGAAACAGCTCCCCGATGAAGTCAAGACTTTGACGCACTTGACAACCATAAACCTAGCAAGGAATAAGTTCTCTGTCTTCCCACACCAACTAACTGAACTGACAACACTGGAAAGGATTAATCTGGAGGCGAATGAGATTGCTGGTGAGTATTTTAGTCCAATGGGTGATCGACCCTGGATTTCCTGGCAGTACCAGCACTACCTCTCCGAGACACAGCCAGCTCCCACAGCCATGTTCAGTATTTTGAGCTGGTCACTGGGCTCTATTTTTACCTCCTCTTTCTCTCCATCTACCCATCCATTTCATTCTTGCATTACCTGATTTGTTTCACGCTGAGTTAGGCACTAGATTGGAAAAATAAGACCTCGAGCTGGTAATCTCCGGGTTGCTTTCTGTGCCACGCAGGTGAAGGAGAGGAAGATTAGGAAGGTCAGTGTGTGGCTGCAGGGTTTGTACAGGAGGGAAGGATTCATATTCGGGCATTGGGGCGAGTTCTGGAACAAGGGAAGGCTGTTCTGAGGGGAGGCCTTCATCTGAATGAAAATGGCACCAATGTGCAGAAGGTGAATAGAGGAGGGGGAGGGGGGAGTATAGGTTTGGAACTAGAAAAAAAGCAGCAAAATAAAACTGTTGGAATGGAAGGAGAAGGCTTAATAGTGAGACAGTACGAACAAATGAGAAAGGGAAAGAGGCTATGAGATAGTGAGATAAAAACACTGGGGTAAAAGGGCAAGGAATTGGAGTCAGGATTAATTGGTATGTATGTGAATGCACAAAAGCATTCAAATCAAAATTGGAGAATTAGAAGCATCACTAACTATAGGGGAATATGATATAGGATATAATAGACTTGTTAGTGAAATTGAAGCCCATGGGATTAAAGGGGCAGTGGCAGCGTGGGTCCGAAATTGGCTCAGGGACAGAAAACAGAGCGTAGTGGCAAACGGTTGTTTTACAGACTAGAGGGAAGTGTGCAGTGGTGTTTCCCAAGGGTCGGTATTGGGACCAAAGCTCCTTTTGGTATATATTAATGACCTGGACTTGGGTTATGGGGGCATCATTTCAAAGTTTGTTGATGACACAAAGCTTGGAAATATAATAAACCGTAAGGAGGATAGTAGCAGAGTTCAGGAGGGCATAGACAGACTGGTGAAATGGGCAGACACACGGCAGATACAATTTAATGCTGAGAAGTGTGAAGTGATTCACTTTGGAATGTAAAATGAGGAGAGGCAGTATAAATTAAGTAGCCACCATAGTTTAGGAAGGATGTCAAAGTCCTGGAGTGCAGAGGAGATTTACCAGAATGGTACTAGGGATGTGGAGACACTAGAGAAGCTGGGATTGTTCTCCTTAGAGCAGAGAAGGTTAAGAGGAGATTTAATAGAGGTGTTCAAAATCATGAGGGGTTTTGACAGAGTAGATCGGGAGAAACTGTTTCCACTGGTAGGACACAGATTCAAGATAATTGGCAAAAAATCCAGGGGGGAAAGTAGGAGAATTTTTTTTTTTGCAGCAAGTTGTTAGGGGAGGTACAGCATGGGTGTAACACAAAGTAAAGCTCCCTCTACACTGTCCCACACACTCCCAGGGCAGGTACAACATGGGTTAGATACAGAGTAAAGCTCCCTCTACACTGTCCCATCAAACACTCCCAGGGCAGGTACAGCACGGGTTAGATACAGAGTAAAGCTCCCTCTACACTGTCCCATCAAACACTCCCAGGGCAGGTACAGCACGGGTTGGATACAGAGTAAAGCTCCCTCTACACTGTCCCACACACTCCCAGGGCAGGTACAACATGGGTTAGATACAGAGTAAAGCTCCCTCTACACTGTCCCATCAAACACTCCCAGGGCAAGTACAACAACAACAACTTACATTTATATAGTGCCTTTAACGTCATAAAATGTCACAAGGCATTTCACGGGAGCATTATAAAACAAAATTTGACACTGAACCACACAAGGACCAAAAACTTGGTCAAAGAGGTAGGTTTTAAAGAGCATCTTAAAGGAGGAGAGAGAAGTAGAGAGGAATAGAGTCTTCGGGAGGGAATTCCGGAGCTTAGGGCCCAGGCAGCTGAAGGCACGGCCGGCAATGGTACGGCACGGGTTAGACACAGAGTAAAGCTCCCTCTAATCAACAACCACTATGTCAACCTCAATCGCCAAAGCACACCAGCTATGGCATCAGTGTGACAATTTTCCAATTCCCACACCAGCCATTCTGTGGCCTCTGTTTAAGATTGCTATTTTAGTGCTGAATTAGAAAGACTTGTATTTATATATCTGCTTATAGTGTCTCAAAAACACTCAAAGTGCTTCACATTGAATTACTATGAAGTTAGGTTCGGTAAACGTGGGAGCCAAGTTTTGCACAGCAAGATCCCACGTGCAGCACTGGAGTGAATGACCAGTGAATGCATTGGTACGGCAGGAATTAGGCAGATTTGTGCTGTGGGTCATTGGATGTTTATTGCAAGCTAAGGGTTAGATGATCTCTTTCTGTTTTCCAGAGATGCCAGTTGAGATCCTCGCCTCTATGGCCTCCCTCAAGTCGCTGAATATGAAATCCAACCCCCTGAGCAGAGAGTCCCAGGCAGCTGGGCAGACCACATTAAAATGTGAATTACTGTCTGCTGCTGAATAAAGAGTTAACGTGGATTCAACATCAGAGCTTGTTTGGAGTGAGCAATGCTGCTTGTACAAGAGGGCTGCTCCCTCTTCACCACAAACTGGATCTTCCTGGAGTTCAGAGTGCGTGTGACAAAATTTGGCGTTTTACCAAAGGCGTTGGTGTGAGGAGATCCAGCTGTGCCAATCCAGCAACTCGTGCTCGGAAGACTGGATGGTTCAAACAAATATGCGTGAATTGAGTGGTGGTTGCACAGAACTCTTTCGGAGTCTTCTATTTATTGTGCCATCTTTGAATTGGTTTTTGAGACAAAGCAATTAGATTATAAACTATTTAGATTTATAAATTATTAATTATAAAGTACTTGGATTATAAATGATTTAGAGTTATGAAGTAACTATATTAAACAGCAGAAAGGAATCTGCTTTCTCTCCAGTAAGCTTGGTACTCTGAAGAGTTTGTTATTCAAGTACTTTTTACACTGTAAAATGGGGAGCACTTGAAATAAAAAGTATCCCCCAGAGTCAGCTTCCCCTTTAAGTGTCCTGTTGCAATGTTGATGTAAAATTGTCATTGCATGACGGTTAGTATTTATGGCTTTACAATAAAATTATAATTAAGCATTGCAGTGATTGAACTAATGGGCTGGTGTGTTAGATTATTGAGGATCTGTATGATTGTGTCTACTGATTTACCAGCAGTGAGTTCAGACTAGTGTCCAGTGTGTAAACTAGGAACATAGGGACAGGAGGAAGCCACTCAGCCCCTCGAGCCTGTTCCACCATTCAATGAGATCATGGCTGATCTGTGACCTAACTCCATATACCTGCCTTAGGCCCATATCCCTTAATACCTTTGGTTAACATAAATCTATCAATCTTAGATTTAAAATTAACAGTTGATCTAGCATCAACTGCCGTTTGCGGAAGAGAGTTCCAAACTTCTACCACCCATTGTGTGGAGAAGTGTTTCCTAACTTCACTCCTGAAAGGTCTGGCTCTAATTTTTAGCCAATGCCCCCTAGTCCTAGACTCCCCAACCAGCGGAAATAGTTTCTCTCTAACCTATCAGTTCCTCTTAATATCTTGAAAACTTTCATCAGATCACTCCTTAATGTTCTAAATTCCTGGGAATATACTGGTGAGGGCTATGGTTCCTCTGGAGAGTACAGCCAGAGCCAAGTCCACGGCCCCACGGGTGGTGCAGCTGTACAGGGGGGAAGGAGGAAGATCGGGAAAGCAATAGTGGTAGGGGATTTGATAGGGGAACAGATAGGTGTTTCTACGGCTGCAGACGTGATTCTAGGATGGTATGTTGCCTCTCTGGTGCCAGGGTCAAGGATGTCACTGAGCGGCTGCAGAACATTCTGAGGGGGGAGGGTGAATAGCCAGAGGTTGTGGTCTATATAAGTACCAACAACATAGGTAGAAGGAGGGATGAGGTCCTGCAGGCAGATTTTAGGGAGCTAAGAAAGAGATTAAAAAGCAGGACTTCAAATGTAGCAATCTCTGGATTACTCCCGGTGCCACGAGCTAGTGAGTATAAAAATAGGAGGATATATAAGAACATAAGAAATAGGAGCAGGAGTCAGCCATTCGAGCCTGTTCCGCCATTCAATAAGATCATGGCTGATCTTATACCTCAACTCCACTTTCCTGCACTATCCCCATATCCCTTAATATCCAAAAATCTATTGATCTCTGCCTTGAATATACTCAACGACTGAGCATCCACAGCCCTCTGGGGTAGAGAATTCCAAAGATTCACTACCCTCTAAGTGAAGAAAATTCTCCTCATCTCAGTCCTAAATGGCCGACCCCTCATTCTGAGACTGTAACCCCTGGTTCTAGACTCCCCAGCCAGGGTAAACATCCGCCCTGCATCAACCCTGTCAAGCCCTGTAAGAATTTTGTATGTTTCAATGAGATCACCTCTCATTCTTCTAAATACTAGAGAATATAGGCTGTGTCTACTCAATCTCTCCTCATAGGACAATCCCCCCATCCCAGGAATCAGTCTGGTGAACCTTTGTTGCACTCCCTCTATGGCCAGTATATCCTTCCTTAGGTAAGGAGACCAGAACTGTACACAATACTCCAGATGTGGTCTCACCAGGGCCCTATAAAATTGCAGCAAGATGTCTTTACTCTGAGACTCAAATCCTCTTGTAATAAAGGCCAACATACCGTCTGCTTTCCTAATTGCTTACTGTACCTGCATGTAAACTTTCAGTGATTCGTGTACAAGGACACCCAGTCCCCTCTGAACACCAACATTTCCCAATCTCTCACCATTTAAAAAATACTCTGCTTTTCTATTTTTCCCAACAAGTGGATAACTTCACATTTCTCCACATTATATTCCATTTGCCATGTTCTTGCCCACTCATTTAACTTGTCTATATCCCCTTGCAGCCTCTTTGCATCCTCCTCACAACTTACATTCCCACCCAGCTTTGTATCAGCAGCAAACTTGGATATATTACATTTGGTCCCCTCATCCAAATCATTGATGTAGATTGTGAATAGCTGCGGCCCGAGCACTGATCCTTGCGGTACTCCACTAGTTACAGCCTGCCAACCCGAAAATGACCTGTTTATTCCTACTCTCTGTTTTCTGTCCGTTAACCAATCCTCAATCCATGCTCGTATATTACCCCCAATCCCAGGAGCCCTAATTTTGTTTAATAACCTCTTGTGTGGCACCTTATCGAATGCCTTCTGAAAATCCAAATACACCACATCCACTGGTTCCCCCTTATCCTGCTAGTTACAACCTCAAAAAACTCTAACAGATTTGTCAAACACGATTTCCCTTTCATAAATCTGTGTTGACTCTGCCCAATCCTATTATTATTTTCTAAGTGCCCTGTTACCACGTCTTTAATAATAGATTCTAACATTTTCCCTACTATTGAGGTCAAGCTAACTGGTCTGTAGTTCCCTGTTTTCTCTTTCCTTCCTTTATTAAATAGCGGGGTCACATTTGCTACCTTCCAATCTGTGGGAACCGTTCCAGAATCTATGGAATTTTGGAAGATGACAACCAATGCATCCACTATCTCTATAGCCACCTCTTTTAAAACCCTAGGATGGAGGCCATCAGGCCCAAGGAATTTATCGGCTTTCAGTCCCATTAATTTCTCCAGTACTATTTCCTTACTAATACTAATTTCTTTCAGTTCCTCATTCTCGTTAGACCCTTGGTCCTCCACTATTTCCGGAATTTTTTTGAGTCTTCTGTGAAGACAGACACAAAGTATTTGGTTAATTTCTCTGCCATTTCCTTATTCCCCATTATAATTTCTCCTGTCTCAGTCTGTAAGGGTCCCATGTTTACTTTCACTAATCTTTTCCTTTTTACATACCTATAGAAGCTTTTACAGTCTGTTTTAATGTCTCTCGCTAGTTTACTCTCATTCTATTTTCCGTGACTTTATCAATTTTTTGGTCCTCCTTTGCTGAATTCTAAATCCTCAGGCTTACTATTTTTGGCAACATTATAGGCTTCTTCCTTTAATCTAATACTATCTTTAATTTCTCTTGTTAGCCACGGGTGGACCATTTTTCCCATGATGTTTTTATTCCTCAAGAGAATGTATATTCGTTGCGAAGATGGAGCAGATGAATGTGTGGCTGGAGAGATGGTGCAGGAGGAAGGGCTTCAGATTCCTGGGATATTGGGACTGGTTCTGGGGGGCGGGTGTGGGACCTGTACAGGCCAGACGGGTTGCACCTCAACAGAGCTGGAACCAATATCCTCGCGGGGGAGTTTGCTAGTGCTGTTGGGGAGGGTTTAAACTAAGTTGGCAGGGGGATGGGCACCAGGATGTAGCATCAGAAAGGAGAAACAAGGGGCACAAAGGATTGGGAGAGACGGATAGCCCTAGTGTAAGAAATAGTAAGTTATTAGGTGGGGTCAGACTAAGAGAGAATACAAGAAGGTCTAAGATAGGTTTACAGTGCATGTGTGTTAACGCACAAGGCATAGTAAACAAGGTTGGTGAGCTGCAGGTGCAAATAGCCACATGGGAATATGATGTCGTGGTGATAACGGAGACCTGGCTCAAAAAAGGGCAGGATTGGGTATTAAATATTCCTGGATATAAGGTGTTCAGGACTGATAGGGAAGGAAAGAAAGGAGGTGGGGTGGCAGTATTGGTTAAGGAGAATGTTACAGTGCTGGAGAGAGAGGATGTCCTGGAGAGGTCAAGGACAGAATCTATTTGGTTAGAGTTAAGAAATAATAGAGGTGCCATTACATTACTCAGTGTATTCTATAGGCCTCCAACTAGTGGGAAAGATATAGAGGAGCAAATTGGCAGGGAAATTACAGAGAGGTGCAAGAACTATAGAGTAGTGATAATGGGGGACTTCAACTATCCTAATATAGACTGGGATCAGTACTTTTCCGGCCCAACGAGAAAGGAGGCATTGCTGGATCTGGTTCCAGGGAATGAGGTAGGTCAAATGGAGCAAGTGTCAATAGGGGTACATTTAAGGAACAGTGATCATAGTATCATAAGATTTAGCTTAGCTATCGAAAAGGACAGGGAGCAATCTAGAGTAAAAATACTTAATTGGAAGAAGGCAAATTTCAGTGAGTTGAGAACGGATCTGGCCCGGGTAAATTGGAATCAAAGATTGGCAGGCAAAACTGTAGTGGAACAATGGGCTACCTTTAAAGAGGAGATGGTTCAGGTACAGTTGGGGTACATTCCCACGAGGGGGAAAGGTAGGGCAACTAAAGCCAGAGCTCCCTGGATGATGAAAGAGATAGCGAATAAGATGAAGCAGAAAAAGAGCGCATATGACAGATGTCAGGTTGAGAAGGCAAGTGAGAATCAGGCTGAATATAGAAAGTTCAGGGGGAAGTGAAAAAGAAAATAAGAGGGGCAAAGAGAGAGTATGAGAATAGATTGGCAGCTAACATAAAAGGTAATCCAAAAGTCTTCTATAGACTTATAAATAGTAAACAGGTAGTAAGTAAGAGGAGGGGTGGGGCCAATTCGGGACGAAAAAGGAGACATACGCATGGAGGCAGAGGGCATGGCTGAGGTACTAAATGAGTACTTTGCATCTGTCTTCACCAAGGAAGAGGTTCCTGCCAAAGTCATAGTGAAAGAGGAGGTAGTGGAGATACTGGATGAGATAAAAATTGATAAAGACGAGGTACTAGAAAGGCTGTCTGTACTTAAAGTTCAGAAGTCACCAGGACCGAATGGGCTGCATCCTAGGATGCTGAGGGAAGTTAAGGAGGAAATTGCGGAGGTACTGGTCATAATCTTTCTATCCTCCTTAGCTACGGGGGTGGTGCCAGAGGACTAGAGAATTGCAAATGTTTCACCCTTGTTCAAAAAATGGTGTAAGGATAAACCCAGCAACGATAGGCCAGTCAGTTTAACCTCGGTAGTGGGGAAGCTTTTAGAAACAATAATCAGGGACAAAGTTAATAGTCACTTGGACAAGTGTGGATTAATTAAGGAAAGCCAGCATGATGTGGTGTACATGGAATTCCAAAAGGCATTTGATAAAGTGCCACATAATAGGCTTGCCAGCAAAGTTGAAGCCCATGGAATAAAAGGGACAGTGGCAGCATGGATATGAAATTGGCTAAGTGACAGGAAACGGAGAGTAGTGGTGAATGGTTGTTTTTCGGACTGGAGGAAGGTATGCAGTGGTGTTCCCCAGGGGTCGGTACTAGGACCACTGCTTTTCTTGATATATATTAATGACTTGGACTTTTGTGTACAGGGCACAATTTCAAAATTTGCAAATGAGACAAAACTTGGAAGTATAGTGAATAGTGAGGAGGATAGTGATAGACTTCAAGAGGACATAGACAGGCTGGTGGAATAAGCGGACACGTGGCAGTTGAAATTTAACGCAGAAAAGTGCAAAGTGATACATTTTGGTAGGAAGAACGAGGAGAAGCAATATAGACTAAAGGGTACAATTCTAAAGAGGGTGCAGGAACAGAGAGACCTGGGGGTATATGTGCACAAATTGTTGAAGGTGGCAGGGCAGGTTGAGAAAGCGGTTAAAAAAGCATACGAGATCCTGGGCTTCATAAATAGAGAAGTCGCACAACACCAGGTTATAGTCCAACAGTTTTATTTGAAATCACAAGCTTTCGGAGCGGCTGCTCCTTCGTCAGGTGAAGTGAAGAAATACAAATGGGCACAGCATATATAGACAGAGATCTCTGACTATATATGCTGTGTCCATTTGTATTTCTTCACTTCACCTGACGAAGGAGCAGCCGCTCCGAAAGCTTGTGATTTCAAATAAAACTGTTGGACTATAACCTGGTGTTGTGCGACTTCTCACTTTTGTCCACCCCAGTCCAACACCGGCATCTCCGCATCATGTTCATAAATAGAGGCATAGAGTACAAAAGCAAGGAAGTTATGATGAACCTGTATAAAACACTGGTTCGGCCTCAACTAGAGTATTGTGTCCAATTCTGGGCACCGCACTTTAGGAAGGATGTGAAGACCTTAGAGAGGGTGCAGAAAAGATTTACAAGAATGATTCAGGGATGAGGGACTTCAGTTACGTGGATAGACTAGAGAAGCTGGGCTTGTTCTCCTTGGAGCAGAGAAGGTTGAGTGGAGATTTGATAGAGGTGTTCAAAATCATGAGGGGTTTAGACAGAGTAGATAGAAAGAAACTGTGTTCCCATTGGTGGAAGGGTCGAGAACCAGAGGACACAGATTTAAGATGATTGGCAAAAGAACCAAAGGCGATGTAAGAAACATTTTTTTATTCAGCGAGTGGTTAGGATCTGGAATGCACTGCCTGAAAAGGTGGCGGAGGCAGCACTTAATCACGGCTTTCAAAATGGAATTGGATAAGTACCTGAAGGAAAGAAATTTGCAGGTCTACGGGGAAAGGGCGGGGGAGTGGGACTAGCTGAATTGCTCTTGCAGAGAGCCGGCACGGACTCGACGGGCCGAATGGCCTCCTTCTGTGCTGTAACCATTCTATGATTCACTGACCTATACAATACTGTGTAACTGACAGGTACTTAAGAACTAACATAATTAACAAAAGGTAAGACTGGAGAGAAGTATACAGTGGGGTCCCCCAGGGCAAAGATGACAAGGCCTTGGAGAGGGTACAGAGGAGGTTTACCAGGATGATACCAGGGATGAGAGACTTCAGTTCTGTGGAGAGATTGGAGAAGCTGGGATTGTTCTCCTTAGAGCAGAGAAGATTAAGGGGCGACCTAATGGAGGTATTCAAAATTATGAGGGGTTTTGATAGAGCAAATAGGCAGAAACTGTTTTCTCTGGCAAGTGAGTCGGTAACCAAAGGTCATAGATTTAAAATAATTGGCAAAAGAACTAAAGTGGAAATGAGGAGAAATTTCTTCACACTGAGGGTTGTTAAGATCTGAAAGGGAGGTGGAAGCAGATTCCAGCGGAGCTTTCGAAAGGCAATTGGACATGTATTTGATGAGGACTAATTTGCAGGGTTATGGGGAGAAAGCTGGGGTGTGGGACTAAATTAGACAGCTCTTTCAAAGAGCCGGCACAGGCATGACGGGCCGAATGGCCTCCTCCTATGCGGTAAGATTCTATGATAGTTTAGAGTGATGGAGAAATACTGAAAGGAAGGAGCTGAGCTTGCCAGACAGCAAGAGCACGACCCTGTGAGGCACAGATAGGATCAGGCCCAGTCACAGCTTTAACTTCACACACAAATAGCCATGTGACATGGGTCATTGGTGGGTTTACAGGCCGGTGTATCCTGGGGGTCTGTGGGCAGCTTGGACCAAAGACACCAGAAATCAATCTCTGCGTGCCGAGGTCTATCCAATGGGTTGTCTGCGTGTAAGTATATAGACATATATCACTTGCTTGCTTACACTATAAAATTTACTGAAACGTTACAATGTGTAACTGCTACGGTACACTGTGTAACTTACTGACACGGTACAGGGGAGAGAGAGAGGGCCCGGCGGTTATGGGGGCAAGGAAAGAGGGCCAGGGGAGAGAGGACCTGGAGGAGAGGGAAGGTCCGGGGGGGGGAGTGGGGGAGGGCAAGGAGAGAGAGAGCTGGTGGAGGTGGGGGTGGGGGGGGGGAGAGAGAGAGTGCCGGTGGAGGGGGGGTGAAGAGGACCAATGGAGGGGGGGGGGGGAAGAGAGAACCTGGAGGAGAGGGAAGGTCCGGGGGTGGGGGGGAGAGAGAGGGCCGGTGGAGGTTGGGGGTTGGGGGGGAGAGAGAGTGAGTGCTGGTGGAGGGGGGGTGAAGAGGGCTGGTGGAGGGGGAAGGTCGGGGGGGGGTGGTGGAGAGAGAGGGCCAGTGGGTGCAGTGGAGGTGGGGGGAGAGAGAGTGGAGGTGGGGGGGGGAGAGAGAGAGTGAGTGCCGGTGGAGGGGGGGGGGGGGTGAAGAGGGCATGGTGTTACCCTGGGGCCGGGAGGGAGGTTAGGTCGGAGTGCTCGCTCAGTGCGGGGAGCTGGGTTGAGGTCCGGGTGGACTGTTGGTTTCTCAGACTGGCGGTAAAGGGTCATGTGATCTCCTGATGTGTAACCAGGCCTATGTAACTTGAGTTTTCCCTGTGTACATTCGCGTGCGTGTTTCGGCTGCTGTTCCGGACCCGAGCCCATCATTTCTATTTCCACTTTTTTTTCTTTTCTCTTTACCCTTCCGAGACCCCTCTCTCCTGTCGTCATGCCTCCTTTCCCTTCTCCCCTCTCGGGTACTCTGCCCTCCCAAATCGCTACCCCAACCCTTCAGCACTCCTCGACCTTCCTACTCTCCTGCCGTAGTCCCAGGTTTGACTCCCTCTTAGATAAGCCTACAGCTTCCCTCTGTGCCTCTCTTGGCATCCTCCGAAGGGCCCATCGAAGCACTCGTCGCTGCCGCCTTACGAGCAGCAACCCCAACTGCCCCATCCTACTCTCTCGCTGACCTTCCCGCCCAGCGCACCCTCTGGTGGCTAATCTTTCCTACCTCCTTCCCGTCCCACTCAACCCTCCCAGTGCTGACCCCATGGACTCAAACCACACCTTGTTCTGACCCCTACTCCTCTGGCACCTTCTCCTCCTTTGAGCTTTTCACCTTGTTCCACCTTTCTCACTTCTCATTTAAAATTCTTGTTCTCTACCACCCACCCAAGTACCATGCCAAATTTCTCACCGAGATATCTTCACTGCTTTCCTCCCTCGGCCTCTGCACCAAGCAACTTCTCATCCTCGGTGAGTTCAATCTCCATCTCAACTCATCATGCTCTCTCTCCTCTGAGTTCACTGCCCTTCATCTCTCTCTCCATATAAACTCCCCTTCCCATATTCACGGCCACCCCCTTAACCTTGCCATCTCATGTGGCCTCGCTACTCCCATCATGCCACAGATAAGGCAATCCCTGATCACTTCCTTGTATCGCTCTCCACCCACATCCCTCTTCCCCCTCCCAATCCCATGACCTTCTGTGCCCGCCCCTGGAAAAAACTCTTTAAGTAACTTAGAACTACATTTTAAAATTCCCAACTGTCTAGCCTTTGGCCCTCCATACACCACGACATTTCTGCAGCTACCGATCTGCTCAACCACACCCTTACCTCCACCTTTGATGCCCTAGTCCCCATTAAAACCGTTACTCTCTCTCACCCTGGTCGTTCCCCCTGGTACGGCCCTCATCTCCACTCCCTATGTCCAAGGGACGCAGCCTTGAACGTATATGGCGGACAACTGGTTTAGCCATTCGCCACCAGATCTGGCTGGACCACATAAAGCACTATCGGGTCCTGCTCTCGTCTCCCAAAACTGCTCACTGTTCCAGGATCAGTCTGGAATTCAAAGATAACCCCCGGCTTCTTTTCTCTACTGCATAGCGTCTTCTTAATCCCCTCTCCCCTGTCTCCTCCACCCTCACCTCCAACAACAAGTGCGAGGAGCTCATGGACTTCTTTGTCACTAAGATTGAGGCCATCCATTCAGCTGCCTCTGTCGCTTGCCTCCCTAGCTCTAGCCCACTGGGCCAAACTTCCACTAAGGTTACCCCCTGCCCTAGCCCCTGAACTCGCATCTTTCACCCGTTTCTCTCCTAATGCCCTCTCCAAGCTCATCTTGTCCATGAGACCCACTTCCTGCTCCCTCGACCCGATTCCCACTAAACTGCTGACCACCCAACTTCCCTTCCTGGCCCCCATGTTAACTCTGTTTCTCTCTCCACGGATGCTGCCTGGCCTGCTGAGTTTTTCCAGCGTTTTCTGTTGTTATTCCTTGAACGTGTTGCCCCTCAAATCTGTGCTCATCTTTTCCGGAACTCCATTTTTGAATCCCTCCAATCAGGTTTCTGTCCCCGCCACAGTACCGAAACGGCTCTCATCAAAGTCACAAATTACATCCTTTGTGACTGTGACAAAGGTAAACTATCCCTCCTCGCCCTTCTTGACTTGTCTGCAGCCTTTGACACGGTTGACCACTCCATCCTCCTCCAACGCCTCTCCACCGTCGTCCAGCTGGGTGGGACTGCACTCACCTGGTTCCATTCTTATCTATCTAATCGTAGCCAAAGAATCACCTGCAATGGCTTCTCTTCCCGCTCCCGCACTGTCACCTCTGGTGTCCCCCAAGGATCTATCCTTGGCCTCCTCCTATTTCTCATCTACATGTTGCTCCTCGACGACATCATCCGAAAACACAGCGTCAGTTTCCACATGTACGCTGACGACACCCAGCTCTACCTCACTACCTCTTCTCTCGACCCCTCCACGGTCTCTAAATTGTCAGACTGCTTGACGGACATACAGTTCTGGATGAGCAGAAATTTCCTCCAACTAAATATTGGGAAGACCGAAGCCATTGTTTTCGGTCCTCGCCACAAACTCTGTTCCCTAGCCACTGACTCCATCCCTCTCCCTAACATCTGTCTGAGGCTGAACCAGACTGTTCACAACCTTGGTGTCATATTTAGAACATAGAACATAGAACAGTACAGCACAGTACAGGCCCTTCGGCCCTCGATGTTGTGCCGAGCATTGTCCGAAACCAAGATCAAGCTATCCCACTCCCTATCATTCTGGTGTGCTCCATGTGCTTATCCAATAACCGCTTGAAAGTTCCTAAAGTGTCCGACTCCACTATCACAGCAGGCAGTCCATTCCACACCCCAACCACTCTCTGAGTAAAGAATCTACCTCGGACATCCCTTCTATATCTCCCCCCATGTACCTTATAGTTATGCCCCCTTGTAACAGCTACATCCACCCGAGGAAATAGTCTCTGAACATCCACTCTATCTATCCCCCTCATCATCTTATAAACCTCTATTAAGTCGCCTCTCATCCTCCTCCGCTCTAAAGAGAAAAGCCCTAGCTCCCTCAATCTTTCCTCATAAGACCTCCCCCCCAAACCAGGCAGCATCCTGGTAAATCTCCTTTGCACTCTTTCCAATGCTTCCACGTCCTTCCTATAGTGAGGTGACCAGAACTGCACACAATATTCCAAATGTGGTCTCACCAAGGTCCTGTACAGTTGCAGCATAACCTCACGGTTCTTAAACTCAAACCCCTTGTTAATAAACGCTAACACACTATAGGCCTTCTTTACTGCTCTATCCACTTGAGTGGCAACCTTCAGAGATCTATTTGACCCTGAAATGAGCTTCTGACCACATATCCGCAGCATAACTACCACCACCTATTTCCACCTCCATAACATCGCCTGTCTCCGCCCCTGCCTCAGCTCATTTGCTGCTGAAACCCTCATCCATGCCTTTGTTACCTCTAGACTTCACTATTCCAACGCACTCCTGGCTGGCCTCCCACATTCCACCCTACGTAAACTCGAGGTCATCCAAAACTTGGCTGCCCATGTCCTAACTCGCACCAAGTCCCGTTCACCCATCACCCCTGTGCTCGCTGACCAACATTGGCTCCCAGTTAATCAACGCCTCGCTTTCAAAATTCTCATCCTTGTTTTCAAATCCCTCCACGGCCTCGCCCCTCACTATCTCTGTAATCTCCTCCAACCCCACAACCCCCTGAGATATCTGCACTCCTCTAATTCTGCCCTCTTGAGCATCCCTGATTATAATCGCTCAACCATCGGTGGCCGTGCCTTCTGTTGCCTAGGCCCTAAGCTCTGGAATTCCCTCCCTGAACCTCTCCACCTCTCTCCACCTTTGTCGCTCCTTAAAACCCACCTGTTTGACCAAGCTTTTGGTCACCTGCCCTAATATCTCTTTATGTGGCTTGGCATCAAATTTTGTTTTACAATGCCCCTATGAAGCGCTTTGGGACGTTTTACTATGTTAAAGGCGCTATATGAATACAAGTTGTTGTTGATGACGAGGATGGTCGGGGCTCCTTTAAGGACTCAAACCGCAGGAGCGCCGAGAGTCGCCGGAAAAGCCCGAGCACTGCCGAGTGTTCCCGAGCGGCCCCGAGCACTGCCGAGTGTTCCCGAGCGGCCCCGAGCACTGCCGAGTGTTCCCGAGCGGCCCCGAGAGTTCCCGGGCGGCACCGAGTGTTCCCGAAGCGGCCCCGATAGGCCGCGGGAAGGCCCGCTATCCCCCCGCCGCCGCCGGCCCGCTCCGGGATGGAGTCTCACAGCCTGGAGACGGAAGGGGAGATTCTCCACAAGTCGCCGATGATCCACGGGAAGGAGCAGCTCCGACACGGACACAAACCCGCCATCCTGCTGCCCGTGGTGAGTGTCCCCGCGGGGCCCGGCGCTTCCAGCGGCCTTTCCTGCACTGCCCGCCCCGCTGGCGGCTCGCCTCGCCCGCGCACTGGTTGGAAAGGGAGTGGGAGGGTTGCCAACCCTCCCGGCCTGCCCTGGAGTCTCCAGGAATTGAAGATTAATCTCCCGGACCCTGCTGCGCGGAGTTGGCTGTTTGACCAGGAGGGGCTGCGCGAGGTGGGAGGACATGTGATGAAAACTCCAGGAACCGGCCAACCAGAGCGGTTCACCGCGATGCCCGGGTCGCACGGCCCGGGTCGCGAGGCCCGGACCGCGAGGCCCTGACCGCGAGTCCCGGGTCGCGAGGCCCTGACCGCGAGGCCCGGGTCGCGAGGCCCTGACCGCGAGGCCCGGGTCGCGAGGCCCTGACCGCGAGGCCCGGGTCGCGAGGCCCGGGTCGCGAGGCCCTGACCGCGAGGCCCGGGTCGCGAGGCCCTGACCGCGAGGCCCGGGTCGCACGGCCCTGACCGCGAGGCCCGGGTCGCGAGGCCCTGACCGCGAGGCCCGGGTCGCGAGGCCCTGACCGCGAGGCCCGGGTCGCACGGCCCTGACCGCGAGGCCCGGGTCGCACGGCCCTGACCGCGAGGCCCGGGTCGCACGGCCCTGACCGCGAGGCCCGGGTCGCACGGCCCTGACCGCGAGGCCCGGGTCGCACGGCCCTGACCGCGAGGCCCGGGTCGCACGGCCCTGACCGCGAGGCCCGGGTCGCACGGCCCTGACCGCGAGGCCCGGGTCGCACGGCCCTGACCGCGAGGCCCGGGTCGCACGGCCCTGACCGCGAGGCCCGGGTCGCACGGCCCTGACCGCGAGGCCCTGACCGCGAGGCCCGGGTCGCGAGGCCCTGACCGCGAGGCCCGGGTCGCGAGGCCCTGACCGCGAGGCCCGGGTCGCGAGGCCCTGACCGCGAGGCCCGGGTCGCACGGCCCTGACCGCGAGGCCCGGGTCGCACGGCCCGGGTCGCGAGGCCCTGACCGCGAGGCCCGGGTCGCGAGGCCCGGGTCGCGAGGCCCTGACCGCGAGGCCCGGGTCGCGAGGCCCTGACCGCGAGGCCCGGGTCGCACGGCCCTGACCGCGAGGCCCTGACCGCGAGGCCCGGGTCGCACGGCCCTGACCGCGAGGCACTGACCGCGAGGCCCGGGTCGCACGGCCCTGACCGCGAGGCCCGGGTCGCCCGGCCCTGACCGCGAGGCCCGGGTCGCACGGCCCGGGTCGCGAGGCCCTGACCGCGAGGCCCGGGTCGCGAGGCCCTGACCGCGAGGCCCGGGTCGCACGGCCCTGACCGCGAGGCCCGGGTCGCACGGCCCTGACCGCGAGGCCCTGACCGCGAGGCCCGGGTCGCGAGGCCCGGGTCGCGAGGCCCGGACCGCGAGGCCCGGGTCGCACGGCCCTGACCGCGAGGCCCGGACCGGGAGGCCCTGACCGCGAGGCCCGGGTCGCGAGGCCCTGACCGCGAGGCCCGGGTCGCACGGCCCTGACCGCGAGGCCCGGGTCGCACGGCCCTGACCGCGAAGCCCTGACCGCGAGGCCCGGGTCGCACGGCCCTGACCGCGAGGCACTGACCGCGAGGCCCGGGTCGCACGGCCCTGACCGCGAGGCCCGGGTCGCACGGCCCTGACCGCGAGGCCCGGGTCGCCCGGCCCGGGTCGCGAGGCCCTGACCGCGAGGCCCGGGTCGCGAGGCCCGAGTCGCGAGGCCCTGACCGCGAGGCCCGGGTCGCGAGGCCCTGACCGCGAGGCCCGGGTCGCACGGCCCTGACCGCGAGGCCCGGGTCGCACGGCCCGGGTCGCATGGCCCGGGTCGCGAGGCCCTGACCGCGAGGCCCTGACCGCGAGGCCCGGGTCGCACGGCCCTGACCGCGAGGCCCGGGTCGCACGGCCCTGACCGCGAGGCCCTGACCGCGAGGCCCGGGTCGCACGGCCCTGACCGGGAGGCCCGGACGCGAGGCCCTGACCGGGAGGCCCGGACCGCGAGGCCCGGACCGGGAGGCCTGGGTGACATGGTTTACTGTTGCCAATAAACACACTGTAGCTGAGCTAGCTTGAAGCTGTGCCAGTATATGGCACAATGTTCTTAATTCATTACGCCAGTGAGACATAACCACCAATACTTCACCCTAGTGCAGGGGTGCAATCTTGCCCTCGAAGCCCAGTCTTATTTATATCTGTTGCTATGCTCGTTGATTTGAGCTCTTTCAATTTTCTGGGGCTGGGGCCTCAGGCCCGTTGCTTTGTGGATTACTCCTAAACCAGAAGCTGAGGATCTGTTGGCGCACACAGGCCGTGATATGTGCGGTTTAATCTCTGTGTGTGCACCGTTCTGGTGTCAATATTTTAAAAGGATATCGAGGCACTGGAGACAAACAAGATTCACAAGGATGATACCAGAACTGAGAGGATATACTTATCAGGAAAGGCTGAACAGGCTAGTGCTCTTTTCTCTAGAAAAGAGAAGACTGATAGAGTTCTTTAAAATTATGAAAGGGTTTGATTGGGTAGACATAGAGATGTTTCCACTTGTGGGAGAGTCCAAAACTAGAGGCCAAAATATAAGATAGTCATTAATAAATCCAATGGGGAATTCAGGAGAAACTTCTTTACCCAAAGAATGGTGAGAATGTGGAACTCGCTCCCACAGGGAGTGGTTGAGGCGAATAGCAGAGATGCATTTAAGGGGAAGCTAGATAAACACGAGGGCAAAAAGACATGCAGGATCGAGTGGTACAGTTACACAAATCACTAAAAGTAGCGACGCAGGTTAATAAGGCCATTTAAAAAAGTGCAAATCACGCACTGAGGTTCATTTCTAGAGGAATAGAATTGGAAAGCACTCGAGGCTGAGATGGAGTAGAGTGGGTGGAGGCTCGTGTGGAGCATATATGGCGTCGTAGACCTGTTGGGCTGAATGGCCTGTTTCTGTGCTGTAGACTCGATGTAAAACTTGCCGTGGTGGGATTTGAACCCACAAACTCCAGTACCAAAACGCCGCTGCACTACCATTCCCTTTCACAGCTCAAGTGGGCAGAGAGTAGAAATTACACTGCACTGAAATCCCAAAGTGAAACTCTTACACCTCAATAGTTGTAACAGAAAAGCTTAAAAACGGAAGTCCTGATTTGTAGCCAAGCTGACGTTCTTTGCTAGTTATCGATAGGAAGCATCCCATCCTCTGAGTGACAACACTGCCCTAGTGTCAGACACTGATCGCAATATTAAGTATTGTAGTGAGTGCTTGGATAAGAAGCAGAGTCATTTTAAAATTAATTGGAGCTGTGTGTGTTTTTGCCCTGAATAGTCCACAAGCAGTCATTCTCCAGAGACGTCCCTATCTCCTATCGACACCATGAATTCTCTCTCCAATTTTGAATCTGAAATGGACCACGATGGACAGGGGAATTATTCTCTTTTCCCGGCCCTCGATAACGTGACGATCCTGTCCGGAACCAGTGAAGCGCTGGAAACGTAAGTTTTGCTGTCAGTACTTTCATGTTTCATTAACGGGGGGAGAGTGACTCACTACTCTTTGGTTCTAAAACACTAACTGTTTTAATGGGAGGTCTCGGTGCAATTACTCATGCTTCTCGGTCACCCTTTGTTTTCTCCTTTTATGTTGGTGTCCTGGTCACTATTTACTTTTCAATCAGCACCACTGAACCAGATTGTCCGGGAGAGGGGTCCTGGGATGCAGCAAAATTGGGGAGGGAGGTCTTTGGGTTGGGGAACACTGAGGTTGCAGTCTCGGGGGGGGGCGCGTTTAAGCACAGGGGGTCCTGGGATTTTGGGTGGGGATGAAGTTTCGAATGGGGAGGGGTTCTGAGATCCAGCAGGTGATTTTGAGCATGGCGAAGTTGCTGGAATCTGGCAGTATTGGGGGAGCAGGGCCTAGCAGCCTTTTGGAGGAGTGGGGCTCGGGGAGATTGACTCCAACTGCCCTGTGTCCCTCTTGGGCCATCAGGTTCTGCTAGTCAGTCTGTGACCCGTCTGCAGCCCTCATTGCTCTCGGGGCCCCTCCCACTGCTTTCCCTGTTATCATCTGGTCCAGTCTTTTTTAAAATTCGTTCATGGGAATGAGGCGTCACCCATCCCTAATTGCCCTTGAAGGTGGTTTTGAGCCGCCTTCTTGAACCGCTGCAGTCCGTGTGGTGAAGGTGCTCCCACAGTGCTGTTAGGGAGGGAGTTCCAGGATTTTGACCCAGCAACGATGAAGGAACGGCCGATATGTTTCCAAGGCAGGATGGCATGTGACTTGGAGGGGAACTTGGAGGTGGTGGTGTTCCCATGCACCTGCTGCCCTTGTCCTTCTAGGTGGAAGAGGTCGTGGGTTTGGGAGGTGCTGTCGAAGAAGCCTTGGCGAGTTGCTGCAGTGCATCTTGTAGATGGTACACACTCAGCCATGGTACGCCGGTGGTGGAGGGAGTGAATGTTTAAGGTGGTGGATGGGGTGCCAATCAAGCGGGTTGCTTTGTCCTGGATGGTGTCGAGCTTCTCGAGTGTTGTTGGAGCTGCACTCATCCAGGCAAGTGGAGAGTTTTCCAGCACACTCCTGACTTGTGCCTTGTAGATGGTGGAAAGGCTTTGGGGAGTCAGGAGGTGAGACACTCGCCGCAGAATACCCAGCCTCTGACCTGGTCTTGTTGTCACAGTATTTATGTGGCTGGTCCAGTTAAGTTTCTGGTCAATGGTGACCCCAGGATATTGATGGCGGGGGATTCGGCGATGGTAATGTCGTTGAATGTCAAGGGGAGGTGGTTAGACTCTGTATGTTATGTTCCTGCCTTAAAGCGGCTACGGGTAAATTTGAAGGGTAATGGATGGAAACTGAGAGTTAAGGGTGCAGTTTCTGGATATGTGATCCCAGCATGTGTCAGAAGGGGAATATTTACCCTCCAGTGCATTGTTAGTGACATTTGTTGAATTATACACTCTTAGATGAACATAAACTTCCATCAACAAAAAATGATTGCTTTAGACACTCAAAAGTTCATAATTTTCTTGGTTAAGTCCTTGTGCCTCAAAAATGGTTCAGAAAAGAGAGATTTAAAAAAAAAAATGAATTTTCAATCAAAATAAAGAGGGGAGTGACTAAAGAAGAAACCCATTCTCGATAAACAATATCTTGGGTTTGTTTAGTGTCAAGAAAGAAACTACTTGTGTTATAATCACAGGTGCTGGCTGTCTGAGCAGTTCATAAAAAGGAGAGGGTTACAGAGCAGATGGAGGCCATTCAGCTCATCGTGTCTGTGCCGGCTCTTCGGTTCGAGAAATACAAACCCAACCCCACTCCCCAAAGCCCTATATCTTCCTCTGCTTCAAATATTGATTCAGTTTTCTCTTAAAAGATGCAGTGGTCTCTCTCTCTCTCTCTCTCTCTCTCTCAGCTGCTCCCTGTGGCAAAGCACTCCAGGCTCCAATACCCCTCTGTAGAGAAATGTCTCCTAACCTCTCCCCTCACTCTCAGACAATCTTAAATTGCTGAACCTTTTTCTCTCACTCCTCAACCAGAGGAAATCGCCTTTCCCTATTCACTATCAAAACTCTTCATAATTTAAAAAAAACTCAATGAAATCTTCTCTTGGCCTTCTCTGGTCCAGTGGAAACAGTCCCAGTATCTCGAGTCTCTCCTCATAACTGTAGTTTCCCATCCCTGGCATCATCCTGGCGAATCTACCCTGTACTCTCCCCATGGCTTTAATGCCCTTTCAATAATAGGGCACCCAACACTGTACACGGCCTCTACCGGCAGCCTAACTAATGTTTTGCACAAATTTATCATTACTTCTTTATTCTTGTACTCTGTGCCCTTATTTGTAAAACTCAAAATGCACCTGGCCATTTTTATGTCTTTATCTACACGGACTCGCACTTTCAAGGAATTCTGCATTTGAACCCCTAGGTCCCTCTGTTCATCCACACCCTTCAGTGTTCTTCCATTGAGTGTGTACTCCCATTCCTTGTTTACCTCCCAAATGTGTTCTCTCACATTAAGCAATATTAAATTGGATCTGCAACCTGTCTGTCCATTCTGCCAAGCTGTCTGTGTCTTGCTGAAGTCTTTTACAATCCTCCTAGTCATTTGCTAAAGCTTTGTGTCATCGGTAAATTTCGAGATTATATTGAGAACAGAAGTGGAGCCAGCACTGGTCCCTGGGGTACACAACCCTTCCAACCCGCCTCCAATCCAACAACAGCCATTTACTTTAACTCTGTTTTCTGTCTGTCAGCCTACTCTCTATCCACGCTGCCACATTCCCTCTTGTACCATATGCCTAAATTTTACAAGCCAACCTCTTGTGAGACACCTTATCGAAAATCCATATACATGACATCTGCCGCATTCCCTTTATCTGTGTAGTCAATCACTTCTTCAAATAAGACATTTGTCAACCACAACTTGTCTTTAACAAATTGTTGCTTGTTGACCACAAGGTGTTACATCAGCCGCTCTGCATTCCCACAGTTTAAAGAGGATGGAAAAATTGTGCCCAGGGCATCAGCTCTATCCTCTGACAACTTTCAACAGTGCAGAGTACAGCCTTCGGAGGCTGGTGACTGGCCCACCTTGAGTTCTGCTAATTTTTTCAGAACCAATTCCTTTTCTACAGTTGTCTCTTACAATTGTTCCATATCCTCCTCCAGCATACCTACATTCTAACCACGTGTTACCTTTATTCCAGTCTACCTTGGGATCTCAGATCTCCACCTCATCGCCACTCTTCACTGTACACATTAAGAATTGTACCATTTCCCCATCTCTATCCACATGGATTCTGGCTTGATGCAACCTCTGGAATATCCTTGTGCTCTAGTGCTGGGGTAGAATCCTGTACTAATCTTTCCTCCGCATCCCCTTTTTTCTGCCTCTGTCTCTCCTAATTATGTTATAATAAGGAATGTTAAGTTCCCGTATGTCACTGGCCACCTCATACTTGTCCAGCAGTGAGGCTGGGTCTATTGAAACTTTCAAGACTGAGATGGATAGATGTGCTGCATCTTCTCTAACTCCCTGTCTCCTTCCCCCTCATGCACTTGTGTTTTTCCCACCCTTAAGGTTGAAGTCAATACATCCCCTTTTTGGCCTTTTTCTGCATTGACGCCATGTCTCAGTCTGCTCCCTATCTCTGGTGCTGCCTCCTCTCTCCCCGTTCCTCCTCCCTGTCTGCACATTGGCACTCCCTCTCTCTGTTTCTCCAACTCCTCCCCTTGCAGCACCCACTGTCACCGTTGCCCAGTGACTGCTTATTGTGCATTCCTCTCTTTCCTATTGTCACTATACACTCTGTCCAAAGCTGTACACTGGAGAAACACTTTCTTAGTTTTTATAAAATGAAAAGGAAAGAACTTGCATTTATATAGCGCCTTTCACAACCTCAGGACATCCCAAAGCGCTTTACAGCCAATGAAGTACTTTTTGAAGTGTAGTCACTGTTGTAATGTAGGAAACGCAGCAGCCAATTTGCGCACAGCAAACTCCCACAAACAGCAAAGTGATAATGACCAGATAATCTGTTTTAGTGATGTTGGTTGAAGGATAAATACTGGCCCCAGGACACCGGGGAGAACTCAACTGCTCTTCTTTGAAATAGCGCCATGGGATCTTTTATGCCCGCCTGAGAGGGGAGATGGGGCTTCGGTTTAACGTCTCATCCTAAAGACGGCATTTCTGAATGCAACACTCCCTCTTAAGTGTGCTTTACCTCCCTGTCATAGGTGTTTGAAGAATACAAAAGGACATGGAGTGAGAACAGGGAAATGGCATGAGAGTAGACAGCTCTAGCTGAAGAGATGGCACTGGCATGATGGGGCAGGTGATTACCTCCTGTGCTCTAAATTCTATGACTTCAATGTGATTGGAATTCTGAGAATTGGAGGCGTTTTGAAGTTTGCAGTATAGGAAGAGAAGGGGGACGTTAAAGTTAATAGGAAGGGCCAGTGACACTGAAAATGCGATCAAAGTGAACCTGTATGCATTCTTTATTGAATAATAAGGGGTACGGTAGCACAGTGGTTATGTTACTGGACCAGTAATCCAGAGGCCTGGACTAATGATCTGGAGACGTGAGTTCAAATCCCACCACGGCAGCTGGGGAATTTAAATTCAGTTAATTAAATAAATTTGGAATAAAAAGCTAGTATCAGCAATGGTGACTGCCAAACCGCTACAACGCAGTCAGCACTGTGGAACTACCTTCACCACAAGGACTGCAGCGGTTCAAGAAGGCGGCTGACCACCACCTTCTCAAGGGATGGGCAATAAATGCCGGCCTTGCCAGGGACGCCCACATCCCGTGAATGAATAAATAAAAAAATAAAAAATCTTGAGTTGGTCTCTTGCAAGGGCCGTAAGAGTGTTTCAGATGTAGTCCTAAATCATAGAAACATAGAAACATAGAATCTAGGAGCAGGAGTAGGCCATTCGGCCCGTCGAGCCTGCTCCACCATTCAATACGATCATGGCTGATCATTCAAATCCAGTACCCTGTCCCTGCTTTAATCCCCACAGTACACATATCCCACCCCTAGCATTTAATTCCCCCTAACATATCCCATCCTATCCCCATAACCCCACATATTTAATCCCCCCCCCTAACACTAAGGGTCAATTTATCATAGCCAAATCAACCTAACCCGCACATTTTTGGACTGTGGGAGGAAACCGGAGCACCCGGAGGAAACCCACGCAGACACTGGGAGAATGTGCAAACTCCACACAGACAGTCACCCGAGGTCAGATTCGAACCCGGGTCTCTGGCGCTGTGAGGCACCAGTGCTAACCACTATGCCACCATGTTGCCCATCATGATAGCAAATCTCAAGTGGTTTATGAATGTTTTCTTGGGATTGTATTTAAGCCTGTCTCATGCTTTTTGGATACTGAGTCATACAGGCAAGGAAGATCCCAAGCTCGATCCCTGGTTGGTGCAGTTAGCTGATCTCAGCTAGGGTAGCAGTAGGGCTGCTACTGTTGGCGGCAGTGTCCTTGGACTAGGAAAGGAAAATGAGCCAGAAGCTCTAACTACTGTCTCCTGGTTCACCGTCTCTCCATTCTTTCAGATGAGACGTTAAACCGAGGCCCCATCTGCTCTCTCAGGTGGATGTAAAAGATCCCATGGCACTATTTCGAAGAAGAGCAGGGGAGTTATCCCCGGTGTCCTGGGCCAATATTTATCCCTTAATCAACATAACAAAAAAAACATTATCTGGTCATTATCACATTGCTCTTTGTGGGAGCTTGCTGTGCGCAAATTGGCTGCCGCGTTTCCCACATTACAACAGTGACTACACTTCAAAAGGTACTTCATTGGGTGTAAAGCGCTTTGGGATGTCCTGAGGTCGTGAAAGGTGCTGTAGAAATGGAAGTCTGTCTGTCTTCTTTTCTATTTGAACCTTGATAGCCTGATTGATGGGTTATCATTTTCAGCATACAGATCATTTGAAAGGCAATCACATATCATCATAGACAATATAATGAAAACCGGTATGTTTTTTATTTCCCCCTACTAGTGAGCCAACAGCTGATGTGAGTGACAAGCCAAACATGACGTGGTTGGATGCTGCGCAGGTACACACTGTTATTCACTCAACGTACAAGTCCGTGTTGTACATTGTTCTTCATGTCGAGAATGATTGGCTCACCAGAAGTTTCTTGCATTGCACCAGAGCTAGCTTCTCCCCGAGCAAAGCTGTTCCAGTGACACTGGCATCTACCCCACAGTGTGGAAGATTGCCCAGCTTTGTCCTATCCACAAAGAACTGGATAGATCCAAGTGGTCAATTACGTCCTATCTGTCACCTCCCAATCATCAGTAAACTGATGGAGGGAGTCATCAGTAGTGCCATCAAGCAACAATGAGACCATTGTGGGAACCATCGCTGGTCACAATGAAGCGGCTAGAGGCTCCGTCGCTGCTTTCACAGACGCTTGTTCTGAAAGTGAGAGATGCCCGCAGGCAGGGTGATGCTCCATCGTGGTCTCTCCAGGGCTGTGTCCTCACAGTCATCAGTCGTTGGATACCTGCCCGCCCTACATCTCCATCTCAATGTCCTTGTCTGTGGTGGTCAGCACGGCCCACATTCTTTTGAAACACATTAGTTGCTGCTCTCTTGAAGGTTCACAGCACCAAAACAGAGCCTCATAGACCACAGAACCCAAATGCTCCCAGACCCTACTCTTCTCCAAGTGCCCCCAGCTCCTTTACTAGTGAAATCCAACCCTCCAGTCTCCTCCCTTCTGCCGAACGGTTATGGACCTCAGTCATGGAATTCTCCCAGACGTCCTAATTTCACTCCGTACCCTCCTGAATACTCCCATATCCAGCCCCCTGAGCACTCCCAGACTCTTTCCTCTGCTCATCTGAGGACCCACACCCCAGCCTTCTATTCCCACCAGATGGTCATAACCCTCATCCTGAAGCCCAACAATTGCCCTGGCCCACCATGTGCTCCCAAGCCCCACACTCCACTTCTTTCCAGCACCAGTTTCCTTCCCCCACTCCTTCCCAGCCCGAGTACCCAGCCCTCCACTTTTGTTCTGACTTACACATATTCCAGAGTCATCAATAGTACCATCAAGCAACACCTACTCACCAATAACCTGTTAACTGATGCTCAATTCGGGTTCCGCCAGAACCACTTGGCTCCTGACCTCATCACAGCCTTGATCCTGACATCAGTGCAAGAGCTGAATGTCAGAGGAGGTGAGAGTAGCTGCCCTTGACGTAAAGGCAGCATTCTATCAAATATGGCATCAAGGAGCCCAAGCAAAACTGAAGTCACTGGGGGGTCAGGGAAAACTCTCCAATGGTTAGAGTCATACCTGCTGCAAAGGAAGATGATCATGGTTGTCAGAGGCCAATCACCACAGCTCCAGGACTTCATTGCATGAATTCCTCAGGAAAGCATTCTTGGTCCAACCATTTTCAGCTACTGCATCACTGACCTTCCCTCCATCATAAGGTCAGGAATAGGGCTGTTCACTGATGATCCCACAGTGTTCAGCTCCATTCACAACTCCTCTGATATTGAAGCAGGCCATGTCAGCCTACAGCAGGACCTAGATAACATCCAGACTTGGGCTAAGTGGCAGGTAACATTTGTGGCACTTAAGTGCCAGATAATGACCATCTTGAACAAGAGAAAGCCCAGCCACCTCCCCATGTCCTTCAGTGGTACCACTATTGCCAAGTCCTGCACTTTTAACATCTTGAGGGTCACCATTGACCAGAAGCTGAACTGAATCAGCCATATCAATGTAGTGACTACAAGGACAGGGCAGAGGCTGGGTATCCTGAAACGAGTGGCTCACCTCCTGACCCTGCAAACATTTCCACCAGTTACAAGGCTTAAGTCAGGAGGGTGATGGATACTCACCTGGATAGGTGCAGCTGCAACAACACTCAAGAAATTTGACACCATCCGGGGTAGATCCGTTTGCTTGATTGGCGCCCCTAATACGGGACTCGGTCGGTATCCACTCCCTCCGCCAGCATTCCACTGTGGCTGCAGTATGTACAATCTTCAAGATGCGTTGCAGCAACTCACCAATGTTACTTTGGAAGTACCTTCCTCCCCTGCAATCTCTACAACCGAGAAGAACAAGAGCAGCAATGTTGTGATAACACAATCACCTCCAAGTTCCTCCCCAAGTCACATACCATCCTGACTTGGCTATATATCACCGTTCCTCCATCATTGTTGGGTCAGAATCCTGGAATTCCCTCCCTAACACCATTGTGGGAGCACCATCACCACACGGACTGCAGTGGTTCAAGGAGAAGGGCCAGCGCCACCACCATCTCACGGCAACTAGAGATGGGCTATGAATGCCAGCCATGCCAGTGTTGACCACATCCCGAGAACAGGTTAAAGAAAAGGAGACCAACACTTCGCTTTATTTACTTCTGTGAGCAATGCCACAGGAGATCAACTAACTAATTCAATGAGTAGGTGGGGGGGGGGCAGGTCAAATCTAGGTATCGTACAAGAGGATCGCTGAGTCAATGCAGAGGGGGCAGGCCATTCAGCCCATCTTAGCTCATTCATCCTGAGAGACGCCACCGTCTCCCATTCACAACATCCAACTGTTTAAGGGGATTTTGCCTCCACAGCCCACACTCTGTTCCACCCTCAGGCTTGAGATGGGACCACACTAAGTGCCACGGCAGCGCTGCCAGTCCCCAGACTACCTAGCAGAAAGTGCCATGGGACGTTTGCTGGGTGTACATTGGTATAACCCTGTCATTATAGAAAACCATATCCTCTAACTCATTGTGAGTAACATTCTGGGAAGATTCGCTTGTATTAAAATAATGCTCTTGTTTGATTAACTAAACATAATATTTCATATTGAGCTCTCTGTACAACATAAAGTGATCAAATAGATTTGTTCAATTTGGTGATAAGTACAAAAACATTACTGTATTATGGTGCAGTGGTTTAAACACTAGGTTCAAATTCAGCCCAAACTAATGAAAATCAATGCTGGCTGTAGGGACTTTATGTGAAGTGACTTGGGCCATCTCAATACAGTTCTTAGTGGGAATGTGCTACAGCACAGAACTGCTTCTAACTTGGCACTAACTGGCGCTCTCCTCAGGTGTCAGGGTGGCTGGTATCACGAATGGTCAAAGATCCTGCTGTACAGTGAGAGGTGATCTGAGGTTGGGATTGGGACAGAATAGAGGGAGCTTTGTTCTGCAATTATCAGTGCTACGTCTCACTCAGGAGTGCTTGATGCTAATGCAGGGTGCCTGATTCCCAGTGTTCCCACACTAACAGTCCTCGCCTTTTATTAACACAAAATTCAAGACTGAGATCGATAGATTTTTGGACTCTAGGGGAATCAAGGGATATGGGGATCGGGTGGGAAAGTGGAGTTGAGGTTGATGATCAGCCATGATCTTATTGAATGGCGGAGCAAAAAGAAAGAAGACTTGCATTCATATAGCGCCTTTCACGATCACCGGATGTCTCAAAGCGCTTGACAGCCAATGAAGTACTTTTGAAGTGTAATGTAGGAAATGCGGCAGCCAATCTTCGCACAGCAAGGTCCCACAAACAGCAATGTGATAATGACCAGATAATCTGTTTTTGTTATGTTGGTCGAGGGATAACTATTGGCCAGGACACCGGGGAGAACTCCCCTGCTCTTCTTCGAAATAGTGCCATGGGATCTTTTACGTTCACCTGAGAGAGCAGACAGGGCCTCGGTTTAACGTCTCATCCGAAAGACGGCACCTCCGACAGTGCAGCACTCCCTCAGCACTGCACTGGGAGTGTCGGCCTAGATTTATGTGCTCAAGTCTCTGGAGTGGGATTGTGAATCCACAACCTTCTGACTCAGAGGCGGGCTTGAGGGGCCGTATGGCCTGCGCCTGCTCCAATTCTTATGTTCTTAAAAGAACTTTCTCAATCAGATTTGATTCGAACCCTAGCTGTAAATTTCACTTGCCGTTCAGAGTTCTGAATATTGTGGCTCAGCTGCTGAAATGTGCTGTTTTGTTACAGATTGTTCTGGAAGAAGCTGGGAGGCCGCTGCACATCAAGGAAATCAAGCAGAGGATACTGGACCGAGGGCTGGTGCAGTCAAAGTAAGGTGGCATTTAGTACAGAACCTTCACACGGGGCAAACCTGAGCGTGACGCAGTGGACTTGAACAGAAGGCCTGAAGGTCCCAGGGTTGGTGCTGGGTCGCTGCTGTTAGCTCAGCTCTGCCCTGGGGGCAGTTGGAGTGATACAAATGGCCTTGGTGCTCCTGAGCAAGAGATGAAAAAGTCAGCCAGGGTTCCCGGTCTTCCTCCCTGATGTAAAATGCACATGTTTGGATGTTGGTGAGGATTGGGCTGCTTCCAGAGTTGAATAGCCTATTCAGCCTAGACTCACACAAGAAGAATGGGCAGAGGGCAAAGTGGCAGAGGGCAAAGTGGCAGAGGGCAAAGTGGCAGAGGGCAAAGTGGCAGAGGGCAGAGGGCAAAGTACCAGAGGGCTGCGAGCACTCGCAGTGCTGTCGCCATCAAGCGCTCGTGCATCAGGGATTACACGGACAGCTGCAGAATAGAGCTGCCTGTACTCTGCCCTAACAGTGTGCCACAGTCCCAAATTCAGTAGAGCAAGAGCCACTTCCTTTCAGGGAGAAGGGGAGAAAGTTGGCAGGAAGGAGACTTGTGACAGCGCAATCCTACTGGATTGAACTACTCGTGAATGGCACAAATTCACTTGTTAGTGCAGTGCAAGATGCTTTTCAGATCGTCAGTGGTCCTGCGGTGCGTTGTACATTAATTCAGGCAGTGTGTGAGGGCTCCCTCTGGTGGAAAATTATAGGATCATTGAAATTTAGGTACCAAAGCAACCCATTCAGCTCAATGTAGCCCTGTCAGTGCTGGCTCCTCCACTGGAACAACCCCTTTCAATCTCATTTCCTGCTGTATCCAAGTGCCCAATAATATGTTTTTCATATTTATCTAATTCCCTCTTCAAAGAATCATAGAATGATACAGCACAGAAGGAGGCCACTCGGCCCTCCGTGCCTGTGCCGGCTCTCGGAAAGAGCTCTCCAATTAGACCCACTGCCCCCGCACTTTCCCCACAGCCCAGCAAATTTCACCCTTCAATATTTATCCAATTCCCTTTTGAAAGTTATTATTGAATCTGCTTCCACCGCCCCTTCAGGCAGCGCGTTCCCGATCACAACTCACTGTGTCAAATTTATTTTCCTCATCTCCCCTCTGGTTCTTTTGCCAATTACTTTAAATCGGTGTCCTCTGGTTACCGACCCTTCTGCCACTGGAAACTGTTTCTCCTTATTTACTTTATCAAAACCCTTCATGAGTTTGAACTCTATTAAATCTCCCCTTAATCTTCTCTGCTCTAAGGAAAACAATTCCACTTTCTTTAGTTTTGCTACGTAACTGAAGTCCCTCATCCCTGGAACCATTCTAGTAAATCTCCTCTGCACCCTCTCTAAGGCCTTGACATCCTTCCTAAAGTGTGGTGTCCAGAATTGGCCACAATACTCTATCTGGGGCCTAACCAGTGATTTATAAAGGTTTAATATAACTTCCTTGCTTTTGCACTCTATTCCTCTATTTATAAAGCCAAAGATCCCGTATGCCTTTTTAACAGTTTTCTTAACTTGTCCTGTCACCTTCAAACACTTGTGTACATACACCCCCGGGTCTCTCTGTTCCTGTATCCGCTTTAAAATTGCACCATTTAGTTTATATTGCCTCTCCTCATTCTTCCTCTCAAAATGAATGACTTCACATTTCTGTGCGTTAAATTTCATCTGCCATGTGTCTGCCCGTTTCCCCAGTCTGTCTGTGTCCTCCTGAAGTCTGCCCGTTTCCCCAGTCTGTCTGTCCTCCTGAAGTCTGCCCGTTTCCCCAGTCTGTCTGTGTCCTCCTGAAGTCTGCCCGTTTCCCCAGTCTGTCTGTGTTCTCCTGAAGTCTGCCCGTTTCCCCAGTCTGTCTGTGTCCTCCTGAAGTCTGCCCGTTTCCCCAGTCTGTCTCTGTCCTCCTGAAATCTGCCCGTTTCCCCAGTCTGTCTGTGTCCTCCTGAAGTCTGCCCGTTTCCCCAGTCTGTCTGTGTCCTCCTGAAGTCTGCCCGTTTCCCCAGTCTGTCTGTGTCCTCCTGAAGTCTGCCCGTTTCCCCAGTCTGTCTGTGTCCTCCTGAAGTCTGCCCGTTTCCCCAGTCTGTCTGTGTCCTCCTGAAGTCTGCCCGTTTCCCCAGTCTGTCTGTGTCCTCCTGAAGTCTGCCCGTTTCCCCAGTCTGTCTGTCCTCCTGAAGTCTGCCCGTTTCCCCAGTCTGTCTGTGTCCTCCTGAAGTCTGTTACTATCCTCCTCACTCTTTACTACATTTCCCAGTTTTCTGTCGCCTGCAAACTCTGAAATTATTCCTTGTATATCCAAGTCCAGGTCATCAATATACATCAAAAAGAGCAGTGGTCCTAATACCGACCCCTGGGGAACAACACTATACTCCCCTCCAGTCTGGGAAACAACTGTTCACCACCACTCTCTGCTTTCTGTCCCTTCACCAGTTTCGTATCCCCGCAGCCGCTGCCCCTTTAATCCCGTTGGCTTCAATTTTGCTACAAATCTGTTATGTGGTACTTTATCAAACGCCTATTGAAAGTCCGTATACACAACAGCAACCGCACTACCGTCATCAACCCTCTCCATTACTTAATCAAAGAACTCGATCATACGGTCCACGGCTGTAATCTCAGCGAAGTTGAGAGATTGATCGGTGTACTGACTGCTGGCACAAAGACCCCTCATCACTGTTGGAATAAATTGTTCTGCAGAAAAGCCAGGGGAAGCAAATTCTCGTCGGTGAGATTTACTCTTCTGCTACGGGGTTATTGGGGAGTCTGATGGATTCACCGCGTATAGCGGGCAAATCATGTTAGTGCGACTGCGCCAGCTATATACGGTGTGGACTGTACTGAAAATGGGGCGATTTATGAAACGACAATTGGTACCAGGCTTATATGAATTTGAAGATTGGGGCAATTTATTAATAGGGCAGCAGTGGGACTATAGTTCATAGGATTTTTTTATTTTGAAAGATTATTTGCTCAGGGAACATTATCTCAGAAAAATACTAGAAGCATACATTTGTTCACGCAAAGGATTATTAGAATATGAAATGGGATTATTAGGATAGGAACTACTTTATCACAAGTGGCTATTGAAACTGACTCGATCACAGCGTTTAATGGATATACAGCGGGCACATTCACACTAACATGATTTGCCCGCTATACACGGTGGGCCGTAAATCCATCGGACTCCCTATTAACACCGTAGCACAAGAGCAAATCTCTCCGACGAGAATTTGCTTCCCCTGGCTTTTCTGCAACACAATTTATTCCAACAGTGATGAGGGGGTCTTTGTGCCAGTAAGATGGTTGGGCCTGGGACACTGCCCTGAGGAACTCCTGCAGCGATGTCCTGGGGCTGTGATGATTGACCTCCAACCACCACAACCATCTTCCTTTGTGCTAGGTATGACTCCAGCCAGTAGAGAGTTTTCCCCCCCGATTCCCATTGAATTTAGTTTTACTTGGGCTCCTTGATGTCAAGGGCAGTCACTCTCACCTCCCCTTGGGACTGTATATGTAAATCCCATTCTCAATGCTTGCCTTTTAATAAATACATCATCCCAATAACCTTATATAACACTCCCATCCTTCAATACTATATCCAGGTGTCAGCCTTGGCTCAGGGGAACACTGCTGCCTCTGACTCCGAGATCATGGGTTCAAGCCCCACTCCAGAACTTGAGCACATAATCTGGAGTGCTGCACAGTTGGAGGTGCCGTCTTTTGGATAAGACATTAAAGTGAGGCCCCATCTGCCCTCTCAGATGGAAGATCCCGTGGCACTATTCAAAGAAGAGCAGGGGAGTTCTCCCGGTGTCTTGGCTAGTATGAATCCATCAAGCAACATTACTGAAACTGATTATCTGGTCATTTATTGCTGTATGAGGGATCTTGCTGTGCACAAATTGGCTGCTGTGATTCCTACATTACAACAGAAATTACACTTCAAAAATACTTCAATGGCTGTGAAGCGCTTTGGGACATCCCGAGGTCCAATATGTAAAGAATCTATACCAATGCCAGTGTCAAACTGCTTTACGTTATTTACCGATTGTCTTGCTCTCCTTCCCTATAGCTCCAAATCTAGCCTGGAAGCAGTTCTGTATCGAGAGGTAAGCATTCCTTGCTATTCATTTCTATTTCAATCTGCATTCAGTGTATATGATTTCCTGGGTGATTTGGAGGGAGTGGGAAGCTGCTGCCTGCTCCAACCCTGCTTTCCATTCCCCTTGCTGATTGGAGCAGTTTGCAGTGCCGTTATGGTTAAAATGGTGGCACAACCACAACTAGATAAAGTCAGACCCATGTGGCGGTTTCTGGCCTCCTGGCCCTAGAAATGATGCTTCTTCCCTTGAGAGGGGACAGAGGTGAGGCACGGAGATCAATCCGAGTATCAGAAAGTGAAGAGCACAGGTTAAGGAAACTGGGCTTGAGTTGAAGCCATTTTGGAAACTTCCTAGTGACCAAACTCAATCTTTCAAGATTGTGAAGGGAATAGGCAAAATTGATCCAGGCCAATTATTCCCGATGGTAAAGGGTTTGAGCAAAATTAGGGAGTTCGGACTAAGAGGAGAATTCAGGAGGAACCTTTACTCCCAAAGAGTAATAAAATCGTAGAATAAGTTCCAGGGAAGGACATTGAAACGGACAAAATAAACAAGATCAGCAGACAATTAGACACGTTTGTGGAGAGAAACTGGTTTGAGGGAGTGCTACGGAAATGTATGTTGTGACAATCTTTACATCATTGTGGTGCATGTATTAGTTACATGCCTATTTCAAGAATTTTATGATTAAGCCTACAGTCCATTGTTACTTACATTATTACATCATTCAGCTATGGTACACGTGGACCTGTTATACTCTTATTCTCACTGTTCATTACCTCCTGATGATAAATAGGGCGTGATTCAGTTGTAACAACTATTTTAATAAAATATCTGTATCTTTCCTGAATTAATTCTTTTTGGCTTCAATGCATCACAAAATGTCCCCAACCTGCCAAAGATTAATCTTGTGCTTTCTATGCTCACATTCCTCTTCCTAAATTTCCAAATCCAACACTGTATAAAAAATAAAATTAAAAAAAATGCACCTCTGTTTAGTTTTTCCCTACAATACAAGTGATCTGCAGTTTAAGTTTAGGGTAGGTTTGTATCGGCACCTATATTGTCATTGGAACTCAGGCTCTTACTGATTAGTTGAAGGCCGATGGTCCCAAGCATTGAGGCACGAGGGCTAAACTCAGATTTACCACAAAACAACTCCACTCTTTTTTTTTTTCTCTCACCAACTTTCTGCCCTAATCTCTCCTGAGCCTCGAATAGAAGTCTTCAGCTACTTGACATCACAGCCAAGAGAGATCTCTCCTCGCCTGTTCTTCACACATAGACGCTTCCAGCAGGGGTCCCTGGATAGCAAACAGGAACAAGAATCCGAGTCCGTTATCCCCTCCCAGTCGTTCCGCCCACAGCTCGGATCAGCTGCCTTGACGGAGCTCCGAGATGGAGCCTGGGTCTTTGCCCCGTGGCTCAGCTATTCACTGATCAGCTGATTGGGGCAATTTCTCTTTGTTAAACATTTTATTTTTTTCTCTGTGCCATCCCGATTCTACTGAATCCGAGCAGCAGCGACACTCTGGAGTTAGCGAGCTGTGAACTGTGACTCGGTGGGACACGGAGCAGCAGCTGTGCTGAGTCCGTGTGGACCCTGGGCTCTATTTTGACCACCAAAAGCTGTGAGCTGTACTGCCAATTGCTGTGCAATATATTGGTGTGAATCTAGCTCTCTCCACTCGAATAACCATGTGGACCTTAACTCCTATTATACAAAATTCCTTAGCAAGGTTGCTGCCTCCATCAAGTGATGGTGTGCGCTGCTTGCAGGCATTCTTTTGCTGTTTGGAATTTCTGTATCCAAGCACCTGTTTGGGAAACCCAGCTTTCATTTACAGAGAGCGGACTCAGCAGTCAGATGTGGGGGAGAGGGACACAAGAACAATGCATTCCTGTAGCAGTTATTTCTTCATGACCCATGGTAAAGGCAGGTGCTGTCGGGCACAAGGACCATGGGAATGCTGTTTCCACTGTAAGTGGGGGATGTAACAACGCTCATATAATATTTAGCTGAGACAGGAAGGGGTGATTCAGCATTGGGAACTGGCTGTTAACGAGACGACGGATATTGTTTCATCTGCACACCAGGAGTTCGTCCAAGTGAAAACCAAACTTTGCAAAATTCTCAATTCTGTTCAACACAGGAGTGTTCCACCATAAGCTGCACCACTCCAAGCAGTACAGAATAACACCTACAGGTGAACAAAGGCTGGGATATTGATCCAGAAATTGCTATGACTAGGCAGCATAACTCAGTCTCTTACTGACTGTTAACTTGTGAACAGCAGATATCACAGTGTCCTGATGTTCAGGGTGGGTGCTGCCCTGTGTCAGTGAGGTGTTTGGGCTGTGAGTCTGGCCCAGTGTCAGTGAGGTGTTTGGGCTGTGAGTCTGGGACACTGTCAGTGAGGTGTTTGGACTGTGAGTCTGGCCCAGTGTCAGTGAGGTGTTTGGGCTGTGAGTCTGGCCCAGTGTCAGTGAGGTGTTTGGGCTGTGAGTCTGGGACAGTGTCAGTGAAGTGTTTGGGCTGTGAGTCTGGGACAGTGTCAGTGAGGTGTTTGGGCTGTGAGTCTGGGACCGTGTCAGTGAGGTGTTTGGACTGTGAGTCTGGCCCAGTGTCAGTGAGGTGTTTGGGCTGTGAGTCTGGGACAGTGTCAGTGAGGTGTTTGGGCTGTGAGTCTGGGACAGTGTCAGTGAGGTGTTTGGGCTGTGAGTCTGGGACAGCGTCAGTGAGGTGTTTGGGCTGTGAATCTGGGACAGTGTCAGTGAGGTGTTTTGTCTGTGAGTCTGGCCCAGTGTCAGTGAGGTGTTTGGACTGTGAGTCTGGGACAGTGTCAGTGAGGTGTTTGGACTGAGAGACTGGGACAGTGTCAGTGAGGTGTTTGGACTGTGAGTCTGGCCCAGTGTCAGTGAGGTGTTTGGGCTGTGAGTCTGGGACACTGTCACTGAGGTGTTTGGGCTGTGAGTCTGGGACAGTGTCAGTGAGGTGTTTGGACTGTGAGTCTGGGACAGTGTCAGTGAGGTGTTTGGACTGTGAGTCTGAGACAGTGTCAGTGAGGTGTTTGGGCTGTGAGTCTGGGACAGTGTCAGTAATGTGTTTGGGCTCTGAGTCTGGGACACTGTCAGTGAGGTGTTTGGGCTGTGAGTCTGGGACAGTGTCAGTAAGGTGTTTGGGCTGTGAGTCTGGGACAGTGTCAGTGAGGTGTTTGGGCTGTGAGTCTGGGACAGTGTCAGTGAGGTGTTTGAGCTGTGAGTCTGGGACAGTGTCAGTGAGGTGTTTGGACTGTGAGTCTGGGACAGTGTCAGTGAGGTGATTGGGCTGTGAGTCTGGCCCAGTGTCAGTGAGGTGTTTGGGCTGTGAGTCTGGGACAGTGTCAGTGAGGTGTTTGGGCTGTGAGTCTGGGACAGTGTCAGTAATGTGTTTGGGCTGTGAGTCTGGGACACTGTCAGTGAGGTGTTTGGACTGTGAGTCTGGGACAGTGTCAGTGAGGTGTTTGGGCTGTGAGTCTGGGACAGTGTCAGTGAGGTGTTTGGGCTGTGAGTCTGGGACAGTGTCAGTAATGTGTTTGGGCTGTGAGTCTGGGACAGTGTCAGTGAGGTGTTTGGGCTGTGAGTCTGGGACACTGTCAGTGAGGTGTTTGGACTGTGAGACTGGCCCAGTGTCAGTGAGGTGTTTGGACTGTGAGTCTGGGACACTGTCAGTGAGGTGTTTGGGCTGTGAGTCTGGGACAGTGTCAGTGAGGTGTTTGTGCTGAGAGTCTGGGACACTGTCAGTGAGGTGTTTGGGCTGTGAGTCTGGGACAGTGTCAGTGAGGTGTTTGGGCTGTGAGTCTGGGACAGTGTCAGTGAGGTGTTTGGACTGTGAGTCTGGACAGTGTCAGTGAGGTGTTTGGACTGTGAGTCTGGGACAGTGTCAGTGAGGTGTTTGGACTGTGAGTCTGGGACATTGTAAGTGAGGTGTTTGGGCTGTGAGTCTGGCCCAGTGTCAGTGAGGTGTTTGGGATGTGAGTCTGGCCCAGTGTCAGTGAGGTGTTTGACCTGTGAGTCTGGGACAGTGTCAGTGAGGTCTTTGGGCTGTGAGTCTGGCCCAGTGTCAGTGAGGTGTTTGGGCTGTGAGTCTGGGACAGTGTCAGTGAGGTGTTTGGGCTGTGAGTCTGGGACACTGTCAGTGAGGTGTTTGGACTGTGAGTCTGGGACAGTGTCAGTGAGGTGTTTGGACTGTGAGTCTGGGACAGTGTCAGTGAGGTGTTTTGCTTGTGAGTCTGGCCCAGTGTCAGTGAGGTGTTTGGGCTGTGAGTCTGGGACAGTGTCAGTGAGGTGTTTTGTTTGTGAGTCTGGCCCAGTCTCAGTGAGGTGTTTGGGCTGTGAGTCTGGGACAGTGTCAGTGAGGTGTTTGGGCTGTGAGTCTGGGACACTGTCAGTGAGGTGTTTGGGCTGTGAGTCTGGGACAGTGTCAGTGAGGTGTTTGGGCTGTGAGTCTGGCCCAGTGTCAGTGAGGTGTTTGGGCTGTGAGTCTGGGACATTGTAAGTGAGGTGTTTGGGCTGTGAGTCTGGCCCAGTGTCAGTGAGGTGTTTGGGCTGTGAGTCTGGGACAGTGTCAGTGAGGTGTTTGGGCTGTGAGTCTGGGACACTGTCAGTGACGTGTTTGGACTGTGAGTCTGGGACAGTGTCAGTGAGGTGTTTGGACTGTGAGTCTGGGACACTGTCAGTGAGGTGTTTGGGCTGTGAGTCTGGGACAGTGTCAGTGAGGTGTTTGGACTGTGAGTCTGGGACACTGTCAGTGAGGTGTTTGGGCTGTGAGTCTGGGACAGTGTCAGTGAGGTGTTTGGGCTGTGAGTCTGGCCCAGTGTCAGTGAGGTGTTTGGACTGTGAGTCTGGGACACTGTCAGTGAGGTGTTTGGGCTGTGAGTCTGGGACAGTGTCAGTGAGGTGTTTGGACTGTGAGTCTGGGACACTGTCAGTGAGGTGTTTGGACTGTGAGTCTGGGACAGTGTCAGTGAGGTGTTTGGGCTGTGAGTCTGGGACAGTGTCAGTGAGGTGTTTGTGCTGTGAGTCTGGGACAGTGTCAGTGAGGTGTTTGGACTGTGAGTCTGGGACAGTGTCAGTGAGGTGTTTGGGCTGTGAGTCTGGGACAGTGTCAGTGAGGTGTTTGGGCTGTGAGTCTGGGACACTGTCAGTGAGGTGTTTGGGCTGTGAGTCTGGCTCAGTGTCAGTGAGGTGTTTGGGCTGTGAGTCTGGCCCAGTGTCAGTGAGGTGTTTGGGCTGTGAGTCTGGCCAGTGTCAGTGAAGTGTTTGGGCTGTGAGTCTGGCCCAGTGTCAGTGAGGTGTTTGGGCTGTGAGTCTGGGACAGTGTCAGTGAGGTGTTTGGTCTGTGAGTCTGGCCCAGTGTCAGTGAGGTGTTTGGGCTGTGAGTCTGGGACAGTGTCAGTGAGGTGTTTGGGCTGTGAGTCTGGGACAGTGTCAGTGAGGTGTTTGGGCTGTGAGTCTGGGACAGTGTCAGTGAGGTGTTTGGGCTGTGAGTCTGGGACAGTGTCAGTGAGGTGTTTGGGCTGTGAGTCTGGGACACTGTCAGTGAGGTGTTTGGGCTGTGAGTCTGGGACAGTGTCAGTGAGGTGTTTGGGCTGTGAGTCTGGGACAGTGTCAGTGAGGTGTTTGGGCTGTGAGTCTGGGACAGTGTCAGTGAGGTGTTTGGACTGTGAGTCTGGGACAGTGTCAGTGAGGTGTTTGGGCTGTGAGTCTGGGACAGTGTCAGTGAGGTGTTTGGGCTGTGAGTCTGGGACAGTGTCAGTGAGGTGTTTGGGCTGTGAGTCTGGGACAGTGTCAGTGAGGTGTTTGGGCTGTGAGTCTGGGACAGTGTCAGTGAGGTGTTTGGGCTGTGAGTCTGGGACAGTGTCAGTGAGGTGTTTGGGCTGTGAGTCTGGGCCAGTGTCAGTGAGGTGTTTGGACTGTGAGTCTGGGACAGTGTCAGTGAGGTGTTTGGACTGTGAGTCTGGGACATTGTAAGTGAGGTGTTTGGGCTGTGAGTCTGGCCCAGTGTCAGTGAGGTGTTTGGGATGTGAGTCTGGCCCAGTGTCAGTGAGGTGTTTGACCTGTGAGTCTGGGACAGTGTCAGTGAGGTGTTTGGGCTGTGAGTCTGGCCCAGTGTCAGTGAGGTGTTTGGGCTGTGAGTCTGGGACAGTGTCAGTGAGGTGTTTGGGCTGTGAGTCTGGGACACTGTCAGTGAGGTGTTTGGGCTGTGAGTCTGGGACAGTGTCAGTGAGGTGTTTGGACTGTGAGTCTGGGACAGTGTCAGTGAGGTGTTTGGCTGTGAGTCTGGCCCAGTGTCAGTGAGGTGTTTGGGCTGTGAGTCTGGGACAGTGTCAGTGAGGTGTTTGGCTGTGAGTCTGGGACAGTGTCAGTGAGGTGTTTGGGCTGTGAGTCTGGGACAGTGTCAGTGAGGTGTTTGGGCTGTGAGTCTGGGACACTGTCAGTGAGGTGTTTGGGCTGTGAGTCTGGGACAGTGTCAGTGAGGTGTTTGGGCTGTGAGTCTGGCCCAGTGTCAGTGAGGTGTTTGGGCTGTGAGTCTGGGACACTGTCAGTGAGGTGTTTGGGCTGTGAGTCTGGCCCAGTGTCAGTGAGGTGTTTGGGCTGTGAGTCTGGGACAGTGTCAGTGAGGTGTTTGGGCTGTGAGTCTGGGACACTGTCAGTGAGGTGTTTGGACTGTGAGTCTGGGACAGTGTCAGTGAGGTGTTTGGACTGTGAGTCTGGGACACTGTCAGTGAGGTGTTTGGGCTGTGAGTCTGGGACAGTGTCAGTGAGGTGTTTGGACTGTGAGTCTGGGACACTGTCAGTGAGGTGTTTGGGCTGTGAGTCTGGGACAGTGTCAGTGAGGTGTTTGGGCTGTGAGTCTGGCCCAGTGTCAGTGAGGTGTTTGGACTGTGAGTCTGGGACACGTGTCAGTGAGGTGTTTGGGCTGTGAGTCTGGGACAGTGTCAGTGAGGTGTTTGGACTGTGAGTCTGGGACAGTGTCAGTGAGGTGTTTGGGCTGTGAGTCTGGGACAGTGTCAGTGAGGTGTTTGGGCTGTGAGTCTGGGACAGTGTCAGTGAGGTGTTTGGGCTGTGAGTCTGGGACACTGTCAGTGAGGTGTTTGGACTGTGAGTCTGGCCCAGTGTCAGTGAGGTGTTTGGACTGTGAGTCTGGGACACTGTCAGTGAGGTGTTTGGACTGTGAGTCTGGGACAGTGTCAGTGAGGTGTTTGGGCTGTGAGTCTGGGACAGTGTCAGTGAGGTGTTTGTGCTGAGAGTCTGGGACAGTGTCAGTGAGGTGTTTGGACTGTGAGTCTGGGACAGTGTCAGTGAGGTGTTTGGGCTGTGAGTCTGGGACAGTGTCAGTGAGGTGTTTGGGCTGTGAGTCTGGGACAGTGTCAGTGAGGTGTTTGGGCTGTGAGTCTGGCCAGTGTCAGTGAGGTGTTTGGGCTGTGAGTCTGGCCAGTGTCAGTGAGGTGTTTGGGCTGTGAGTCTGGCCCAGTGTCAGTGAGGTGTTTGGGCTGTGAGTCTGGACAGTGTCAGTGAGGTGTTTGGCTGTGAGTCTGGCCCAGTGTCAGTGAGGTGTTTGGGCTGTGAGTCTGGGACAGTGTCAGTGAGGTGTTTGGGCTGTGAGTCTGGCCCAGTGTCAGTGAGGTGTTTGGGCTGTGAGTCTGGGACAGTGTCAGTGAGGTGTTTGGGCTGTGAGTCTGGCCCAGTGTCAGTGAGGTGTTTGGCTGTGAGTCTGGACAGTGTCAGTGAGGTGTTTGGGCTGTGAGTCTGGGACAGTGTCAGTGAGGTGTTTGGGCTGTGAGTCTGGACAGTGTCAGTGAGGTGTTTGGGCTGTGAGTCTGGACAGTGTCAGTGAGGTGTTTGGGCTGTGAGTCTGGGACAGTGTCAGTGAGGTGTTTGGGCTGTGAGTCTGGGACAGTGTCAGTGAGGTGTTTGGACTGTGAGTCTGGGACAGTGTCAGTGAGGTGTTTGGCTGTGAGTCTGGGACAGTGTCAGTGAGGTGTTTGGGCTGTGAGTCTGGGACAGTGTCAGTGAGGTGTTTGGGCTGTGAGTCTGGGACAGTGTCAGTGAGGTGTTTGGGCTGTGAGTCTGGGACAGTGTCAGTGAGGTGTTTGGACTGTGAGTCTGGCCCAGTGTCAGTGAGGTGTTTGGACTGTGAGTCTGGGACAGTGTCAGTGAGGTGTTTGGACTGTGAGTCTGGGACAGTGTCAGTGAGGTGTTTGGGCTGTGAGTCTGGCCCAGTGTCAGTGAGGTGTTTGGGCTGTGAGTCTGGCCCAGTGTCAGTGAGGTGTTTGGCTGTGAGTCTGGGACAGTGTCAGTGAGGTGTTTGGGCTGTGAGTCTGGCCCAGTGTCAGTGAGGTGTTTGGGCTGTGAGTCTGGGACAGTGTCAGTGAGGTGTTTGGGCTGTGAGTCTGGGACAGTGTCAGTGAGGTGTTTGGGCTGTGAGTCTGGGACAGTGTCAGTGAGGTGTTTGGGCTGTGAGTCTGGGACAGTGTCAGTGAGGTGTTTGGGCTGTGAGTCTGGGACAGTGTCAGTGAGGTGTTTGGGCTGTGAGTCTGGCCAGTGTCAGTGAGGTGTTTGGGCTGTGAGTCTGGACAGTGTCAGTGAGGTGTTTGGGCTGTGAGTCTGGGACAGTGTCAGTGAGGTGTTTGGGCTGTGAGTCTGGGACAGTGTCAGTGAGGTGTTTGGGCTGTGAGTCTGGGACAGTGTCAGTGAGGTGTTTGGGCTGTGAGTCTGGACCAGTGTCAGTGAGGTGTTTGGGCTGTGAGTCTGGCCCAGTGTCAGTGAGGTGTTTGGACTGTGAGTCTGGGACAGTGTCAGTGAGGTGTTTGGGCTGTGAGTCTGGGACAGTGTCAGTGAGGTGTTTGGGCTGTGAGTCTGGCCAGTGTCAGTGAGGTGTTTGGGCTGTGAGTCTGGACAGTGTCAGTGAGGTGTTTGGGCTGTGAGTCTGGGACAGTGTCAGTGAGGTGTTTGGGCTGTGAGTCTGGGACAGTGTCAGTGAGGTGTTTGGAGCTGTGAGTCTGGGACAGTGTCAGTGAGGTGTTTGGACTGTGAGTCTGGACAGTGTCAGTGAGGTGTTTGGCTGTGAGTCTGGACAGTGTCAGTGAGGTGTTTGGACTGTGAGTCTGGACAGTGTCAGTGAGGTGTTTGGGACTGTGAGTCTGGGACACGTGTCAGTGAGGTGTTTGGACTGTGAGTCTGGGCCCAGTGTCAGTGAGGTGTTTGGGCTGTGAGTCTGGCCAGTGTCAGTGAGGTGTTTGGGCTGTGAGTCTGGCCAGCTGTCAGTGAGGTGTTTGGGCTGTGAGTCTGGGACAGTGTCAGTGAGGTGTTTGGCTGTGAGTCTGGACCAGTGTCAGTGAGGTGTTTGGGCTGTGAGTCTGGACAGTGTCAGTGAGGTGTTTGGGCTGTGAGTCTGGGACAGTGTCAGTGAGGTGTTTGGGCTGTGAGTCTGGACAGTGTCAGTGAGGTGTTTGGGCTGTGAGTCTGGACAGTGTCAGTGAGGTGTTTGGGCTGTGAGTCTGGCCAGTGTCAGTGAGGTGTTTGGCTGTGAGTCTGGGACAGTGTCAGTGAGGTGTTTGGGCTGTGAGTCTGGGACAGTGTCAGTGAGGTGTTTGGGCTGTGAGTCTGGGCCACGTGTCAGTGAGGAGTTTGGGCTGTGAGTCTGGGACAGTGTCAGTGAGGTGTTTGGGCTGTGAGTCTGGGACAGTGTCAGTGAGGTGTTTGGACTGTGAGTCTGGCCAGTGTCAGTGAGGTGTTTGGGCTGTGAGTCTGGACAGTGTCAGTGAGGTGTATGGGCTGTGAGTCTGGACAGTGTCAGTGAGGTGTTTGGGCTGTGAGTCTGGGACAGTGTCAGTGAGGTGTTTGGGCTGTGAGTCTGGGACAGTGTCAGTGAGGTGTTTGGACTGTGAGTCTGGCCAGTGTCAGTGAGGTGTTTGGACTGTGAGTCTGGGACAGTGTCAGTGAGGTGTTTGGACTGTGAGTCTGGGACAGTGTCAGTGAGGTGTTTGGACTGTGAGTCTGGCCCAGTGTCAGTGAGGTGTTTGGACTGTGAGTCTGGGACAGTGTCAGTGAGGTGTTTGGACTGTGAGTCTGGGACAGTGTCAGTGAGGTGTTTGGGCTGTGAGTCTGGGACAGTGTCAGTGAGGTGTTTGGGCTGTGAGTCTGGACAGTGTCAGTGAGGTGTTTGGACTGTGAGTCTGGCCAGTGTCAGTGAGGTGTTTGGGCTGTGAGTCTGGGACAGTGTCAGTGAGGTGTTTGGGCTGTGAGTCTGGGACAGTGTCAGTGAGGTGTTTGGGCTGTGAGTCTGGACCAGTGTCAGTGAGGTGTTTGGCTGTGAGTCTGGGACAGTGTCAGTGAGGTGTTTGGGCTGTGAGTCTGGGACAGTGTCAGTGAGGTGTTTGGGCTGTGAGTCTGGGACAGTGTCAGTGAGGTGTTTGGGCTGTGAGTCTGGGACAGTGTCAGTGAGGTGTTTGGACTGTGAGTCTGGGACAGTGTCAGTGAGGTGTTTGGGCTGTGAGTCTGGACAGTGTCAGTGAGGTGTTTGGGCTGTGAGTCTGGGACAGTGTCAGTGAGGTGTTTGGGCTGTGAGTCTGGGACAGTGTCAGTGAGGTGTTTGGGCTGTGAGTCTGGGACAGTGTCAGTGAGGTGTTTGGGCTGTGAGTCTGGGACAGTGTCAGTGAGGTGTTTGGGCTGTGAGTCTGGGACAGTGTCAGTGAGGTGTTTGGGCTGTGAGTCTGGGACAGTGTCAGTGAGGTGTTTGGACTGTGAGTCTGGGACAGTGTCAGTGAGGTGTTTGGGCTGTGAGTCTGGCCCAGTGTCAGTGAGGTGTTTGGGCTGTGAGTCTGGCCCAGTGTCAGTGAGGTGTTTGGGCTGTGAGTCTGGGACAGTGTCAGTGAGGTGTTTGGGACAGTGTCAGTGAGGTGTTTGGGCTGTGAGTCTGGGACAGTGTCAGTGAGGTGTTTGGGCTGTGAGTCTGGGACAGTGTCAGTGAGGTGTTTGGGCTGTGAGTCTGGCCCAGTGTCAGTGAGGTGTTTGGGCTGTGAGTCTGGGACAGTGTCAGTGAGGTGTTTGGGCTGTGAGTCTGGGACAGTGTCAGTGAGGTGTTTGGGCTGTGAGTTCTGGGACAGTGTCAGTGAGGTGTTTGGGCTGTGAGTCTGGAGACAGTGTCAGTGAGGTGTTTGGGCTGTGAGTCTGGGACAGTGTCAGTGAGGTGTTTGGGCTGTGAGTCTGGGACAGCTGTCAGTGAGGGTGTTTGGGCTGTGAGTCTGGGACAGTGTCAGCTGAGGTGTTTGGGCTGTGAGTCTGGGACAGCTGTCGTGAGGTGTTGGGCTGTGAGTCTTGGCCCAGTGTCAGTGAGGTGTTTGGGACTGTGAGTCTGGCCCAGTGTCAGTGAGGTGTTTGGGCTGTGAGTCTGGGACACGTGTCAGTGAGGTTGTTTGGGCTGTGAGTCTGGGACACTGTCAGTGAGGTGTTTTGGCTGTGAGTCTGGGACAGTGTCGAGTGAGGTGTTTGGGCTGTGAGTCTGGGACAGTGTCAGTGAGGTGTTTGGACTGTGAGTCTGGACAGTGTCAGTGAGGTGTTTGGGCTGTGAGTCTGGGACAGTGTCAGTGAGGTGTTTGGACTGTGAGTCTGGACAGTGTTAGTGAGGTGTTTGGGCTGTGAGTCTGGCCCAGTGTCAGTGAGGTGTTTGGGCTGTGAGTCTGGCCTCTGTGTCAGTGAGGTGGTTTGGGCTGTGAGTCTGGGACAGTGTCAGTGAGGTGTTTGGGCTTGAGTCTGGGACAGTGTCAGTGAGGTGTTTGGGCTGTGAGTCTTGACAGTGTCAGTGAGGTTTTGGCTGTGAGTCGGCCAGTGTCAGTGAGGTGTTTGGGCTGTGAGTCTGCGACAGGTGTCAGTGAGGTGTTTTGGCTGTGAGTCTGGGACAGTGTCAGGAGGTGTTTGGGCTGTGAGTCTGCCCGTGTCAGTGAGGTGTTTGGCTGTAGAGTCTGGCCCAGTGTCAGTGAGGTGTTTGGACTGTGAGTCTGGGACAGTGTCAGTGAGGTGTTTGGGGCTGTGAGTCTGGGACAGAGTCAGTGAGGTGTTTGGGCTGTGAGTCTGGCCCTGTGTCAGGTGAGGTGTTTGGGCTGTGAGTCTGGCCCAGTGTCAGGTGAGGTGTTTGGCTGTGAGTCTGGGACAGAGAGTGAGGTGTTTGGGCTGTGAGTCTGGACTGTCAGTGAGGTGTTTGGGCTGTGAGTCTGGCCCAGTGTCAGTGAGGTGTTTGGGCTGTGAGTCTGGCCCGTGTCAGTGAGGTGTTTGGGCTGTGAGTCTGGACCAGTGTCAGTGAGGTGTTTGGGCTGTGAGTCTGGGACAGTGTCAGTGAGGTGTTTGGACTGTGAGTCTGGACAGTGTCAGTGAGGTGTTTGGCTGTGAGTCTGGGACAGTGTCAGTGAGGTGTTTGGGCTGTGAGTCTGGGACAGTGTCAGTGAGGTGTTTGGGCTGTGAGTCTGGACAGTGTCAGTGAGGTGTTTGGGCTGTGAGTCTGGGACAGTGTCAGTGAGGTGTTTGGGCTGTGAGTCTGGGACCAGTGTCAGTGAGGTGTTTGGGCTGTGAGTCTGGGACAGTGTCAGTGAGGTGTTTGGGCTGTGAGTCTGGCCCAGTGTCAGTGAGGTGTTTGGGCTGTGAGTCTGGCACAGTGTCAGTGAGGTGTTTGGGCTGTGAGTCTGGGACAGTGTCAAGTGAGGTGTTTGGACTGTGAGTCTGGCCCAGTGTATTGAGGTGTTTGCGGCTGAGAGTCTGAGGGACAGTGTAAGATGAGGTGATTGGGACTGTGAGTCCCTGGGACAGTGTCAGTAGGTGTTTGGACTGTTAGACTGGGACGGTGTCAGAGAGGTGGTTGGGCTGTGAGTCTGGCCCCCAGTGTCAGTGGGTGTATGGGCCTTTGAGTCTGGGACAGTGTTAGTGACGTGTTGTTGGGCTGTGAGTCTGCTCAGTGTCAGTGAGGTTGTTAGGGCTGTGAGTTATGGTCAGTGACAGTGAGGTGTTTGGGCTTTGAGTTGGCCCAGTGTCAGTGAGGTGTTTGGGCTGTGAGTCTGGGACAGTGTCAGTGAGGTGTGTTTGGGCTGTGAGTCTGGCCCAGTGTCAGTGAGGTGTTTGGGCTGTGAGTCTGGGACAGTGTCAGTGAGGTGTTTGGGCTGTGAGTCTGGACAGTGTCAGTGAGGTTTTGGCTGTGAGTCTGGACAGTGTCAGTGAGTGTTGGGTGTTGGGCTGTGAGTCTGGGCACAGTGTCAGTGAGGTGTTTGGCTGTGAGTCTGGCCAGTGTCAGTGAGGTGTTTGGACTGTGAGTCTGGGACACTGTCAGTGAGGTGTTTGGACTGTGAGTCTGGCCCAGTGTCAGTGAGGTGTTTGGGCTGTGAGTCTGGCCAGTGTCAGTGAGGTGTTTGGGCTGTGAGTCTGGCCCAGTGTCAGTGAGGTGTTTGGGCTGTGAGTCTGGCCCAGTGTCAGTGAGGTGTTTGGCTGTGAGTCTGGGACAGTGTCAGTGAGGTGTTTGGACTGTGAGTCTGGACAGTGTCAGTGAGGTGTTTGGACTGTGAGTCTGGGACAGTGTCAGTGAGGTGTTTGACTGTGAGTCTGGGACAGTGTCAGTGAGGTGTTTGGACTGTGAGTCTGGGACAGTGTCAGTGAGGTGTTTGGGCTGTGAGTCTGGGACAGTGTCAGTGAGGTGTTTGGACTGTGAGTCTGGACAGTGTCAGTGAGGTGTTTGGCTGTGAGTCTGGCACAGTGTCAGTGAGGTGTTTGGCTGTGAGTCTGGCCCAGTGTCAGTGAGGTGTTTGGGCTGTGAGTCTGGCCAGTGTCAGTGAGGTGTTTGGACTGTGAGTCTGGGACAGTGTCAGTGAGGTGTTTGGGCTGTGAGTCTGGGACAGTGTCAGTGAGGTGTTTGGGCTGTGAGTCTGGCCAGTGTCAGTGAGGTGTTTGGGCTGTGAGTCTGGACAGTGTCAGTGAGGTGTTTGGGCTGTGAGTCTGGGACAGTGTCAGTGAGGTGTTTGGGCTGTGAGTCTGGCCAGTGTCAGTGAGGTGTTTGGGCTGTGAGTCTGGACAGTGTCAGTGAGGTGTTTGGCTGTGAGTCTGGGACAGTGTCAGTGAGGTGTTTGGCTGTGAGTCTGGGACAGTGTCAGTGAGGTGTTTGGGCTGTGAGTCTGGGACAGTGTCAGTGAGGTGTTTGGGCTGTGAGTCTGGCCAGTGTCAGTGAGGTGTTTGGGCTGTGAGTCTGGGACAGTGTCAGTGAGGTGTTTGGGCTGTGAGTCTGGGACAGTGTCAGTGAGGTGTTTGGGCTGTGAGTCTGGCCAGTGTCAGTGAGGTGTTTGGGCTGTGAGTCTGGCCCAGTGTCAGTGAGGTGTTTGGGCTGTGAGTCTGGGACAGTGTCAGTGAGGTGTTTGGGCTGTGAGTCTGGGACAGTGTCAGTGAGGTGTTTGGGCTGTGAGTCTGGGACAGTGTCAGTGAGGTGTTTGGGCTGTGAGTCTGGGACCAGTGTCAGTGAGGTGTTTGGGCTGTGAGTCTGGGACAGTGTCAGTGAGGTGTTTGGGCTGTGAGTCTGGACAGTGTCAGTGAGGTGTTTGGGCTGTGAGTCTGGGACAGTGTCAGTGAGGTGTTTGGGCTGTGAGTCTGGGACAGTGTCAGTGAGGTGTTTGGGCTGTGAGTCTGGGACAGTGTCAGTGAGGTGTTTGGGCTGTGAGTCTGGACAGTGTCAGTGAGGTGTTTGGGCTGTGAGTCTGGGACAGTGTCAGTGAGGTGTTTGGGCTGTGAGTCTGGGACAGTGTCAGTGAGGTGTTTGGGCTGTGAGTCTGGGACAGTGTCAGTGAGGTGTTTGGGCTGTGAGTCTGGGACCAGTGTCAGTGAGGTGTTTGGGCTGTGAGTCTGGGACAGTGTCAGTGAGGTGTTTGGGCTGTGAGTCTGGGACAGTGTCAGTGAGGTGTTTGGGCTGTGAGTCTGGGCCAGTGTCAGTGAGGTGTTTGGGCTGTGAGTCTGGGACAGTGTCAGTGAGGTGTTTGGGCTGTGAGTCTGGGACAGTGTCAGTGAGGTGTTTGGGCTGTGAGTCTGGACAGTGTCAGTGAGGTGTTTGGGCTGTGAGTCTGGGACAGTGTCAGTGAGGTGTTTGGGCTGTGAGTCTGGACAGTGTCAGTGAGGTGTTTGGGCTGTGAGTCTGGGACAGTGTCAGTGAGGTGTTTGGGCTGTGAGTCTGGGACAGTGTCAGTGAGGTGTTTGGACTGTGAGTCTGGGACAGTGTCAGTGAGGTGTTTGGGCTGTGAGTCTGGCCCAGTGTCAGTGAGGTGTTTGGGCTGTGAAGTCTGGGACAGTGTCAGTGAGGTGTTGGCTGAGAGTCTGGACAGTGTCAGTGAGGTGTTTGGCTGTGAGTCTGGACCAGGGTCAGTGAGGTGTTTGGGCTGTGAGTCTGGCCAGTGTCAGTGAGGTGTTTGGCTGTGAGTCTGGACAGTGTCAGTGAGGTGTTTGGGCTGTGAGTCTGGGACAGTGTAAGTGAGGTGTTTGGACTGTGAGTCTGGGGACAGTGTCAGTGAGGTGTTTGGGCTGTGAGTCTGGACAGTGTCAGTGAGGTGTTTGGGCTGTGAGTCTGGGACAGTGTCGATGAGGTGTTTGGGCTGTGAGTCTGCGCCAGTGTCAGTGAGGTTTGGGCTGGAGTCTGGGACAGTGTCAGTGAGGTGTTTGGACTGTGAGTCTGGACATCGTCAGTGAGGTGTTTGGCTGTGAGTCTGGACAGTGTCAGTGAGGTGTTTGGGCTGTGAGTCTGGGCCAGTGTCAGTGAGGTGTTTGGGCTGTGAGTCTGGACAGTGTCAGTGAGGTGTTTGGCTGTGAGTCTGGACAGTGTCAGTGAGGTGTTTGGACTGTGAGTCTGGCCCAGTGTCAGTGAGGTGTTTGGGCTGTGAGTCTGGGACAGTGTCAGTGAGGTGTTTGGGCTGTGAGTCTGGGACAGTGTCAGTGAGGTGTTTGGGCTGTGAGTCTGGCCCAGTGTCAGTGAGGTGTTTGGGCTGTGAGTCTGGCCCAGTGTCAGTGAGGTGTTTGGGCTGTGAGTCTGGGACAGTGTCAGTGAGGTGTTTGGACTGTGAGTCTGGCCCAGTGTCAGTGAGGTGTTTGGGCTGTGAGTCTGGGACAGTGTCAGTGAGGTGTTTGGGCTGTGAGTCTGGCCCAGTGTCAGTGAGGTGTTTGGGCTGTGAGTCTGGGCCAGTGTCAGTGAGGTGTTTGGGCTGTGAGTCTGGGACAGTGTCAGTGAGGTGTTTGGGCTGTGAGTCTGGGCCAGTGTCAGTGAGGTGTTTGGGCTGTGAGTCTGGGACAGTGAGGTGTTTGGACTGAGAGTTGGCCCAGTGTCAGTGAGGTGTTTGGGCTGTGAGTCTGGCCAGTGTCAGTGAGGTGTTTGGGCTGTGAGTCTGGCACAGTGTCAGTGAGGTGTTTTAGGTAGTGAGTCTGGCCCAGTGTCAGTGAGGTGTTTGGGCTGTGAGTCTGGGACAGTGTTCAGTGAGGTGTTTGGACTGTGAGTCTGGGACAGTGTCAGTGAGGTGTTTGGCTGTGAGTCTGGCCCCAGGTGTCGTGAGGTGTTTGGGGCTGTGAGTCTGGGACTGTGTCAGTGAGGTGTTTGGGCTGTGAGTCTGGCCAGTGTCAGCTGAGGTGTTTGGGCTGTGAGTCTGGGACAGTGACAGTGAGGTGTTTGGCTGTGAGTCTGGGACAGTGAGAGTGAGGTGTTTGGGCCTGTGAGTGTGGCACAGAGTCAGTGAGGTGTTTGGACTGATGAGTCAGGCGACAGTGTCAGTGAGGTGTTTTGGGCTGTGAGTCTGGGACCAGTGTCAGTGAGGTGTTTGGCTGTGAGTCTGGACAGTGAGAGTGAGGTGTTTGGGCTGTGAGTCTGGGACAGTGTCAGTGAGGTGTTTGGGCTGTGAGTCTGGACAGTGTCAGTGAGGTGTTTGGACTGTGAGTCTGGGACAGTGTCAGTGAGGTGTTTGGGCTGTGAGTCTGGCCAGTGTCAGTGAGGTGTTTGGGCTGTGAGTCTGGCCCAGTGTCAGTGAGGTGTTTGGGCTGTGAGTCTGGGACAGTGTCAGTGAGGTGTTTGGGCTGTGAGTCTGGGACAGTGTCAGTGAGGTGTTTGGGCTGTGAGTCTGGCCAGTGTCAGTGAGGTGTTTGGGCTGTGAGTCTGGGACAGTGTCAGTGAGGTGTTTGGGCTGTGAGTCTGGGACAGTGTCAGTGAGGTGTTTGGCTGTGAGTCTGGCCAGTGTCAGTGAGGTGTTTGGGCTGTGAGTCTGGCCAGTGTCAGTGAGGTGTTTGGGCTGTGAGTCTGGGACAGTGTCAGTGAGGTGTTTGGGCTGTGAGTCTGGCCAGTGTCAGTGAGGTGTTTGGGCTGTGAGTCTGGCCCAGTGTCAGTGAGGTGTTTGGGCTGTGAGTCTGGGACAGTGTCAGTGAGGTGTTTGGCTGTGAGTCTGGCCCAGTGTCAGTGAGGTGTTTGGGCTGTGAGTCTGGGACAGTGTCAGTGAGGTGTTTGGGCTGTGAGTCTGGGACAGTGTCAGTGAGGTGTTTGGGCTGTGAGTCTGGGACAGTGTCAGTGAGGTGTTTGGCTTGAGTCTGGGACAGTGTAAGTGAGGGGTTTGGGCTGTGAGTCTGACAGTGTCAGTGAGGTGTTTGGGCTGTGAGTCTGGGACAGTGTCAGTGAGGTGTTTGGACTGTGAGTCTGGGACAGTGTCAGTGAGGTGTTTGGCTGTGAGTCTGGGAACAGTGTCAGTGAGGTGTTTGGGCTGTGAGTCTGGCCCAGTGTCAGTGAGTGTTTGGGCTTGAGTCTGCGACAGCTGTCAGTGAGGGTTGCGTGTGTCTGGGACAGCTGTCAGTGAGTGTTTGGGCTGTGAGTCTGGGACAGTGTCAGTGAGGTGTTTGGACTGTGAGTCTGGGACAGTGTCAGTGAGGTGTTTGGACTGTGAGTCTGGGGACAGTGTAAGTGAGGTGTTTGGACTGTGAGTCTGGGACAGTGAGAGTGAGGTGTTTGGGCTGTGAGTCTGGCCCAGTGTCAGTGAGGTGTTTGGGCTGTGAGTCTGGCCAGTGTCAGTGAGGTGTTTGGGCTGTGAGTCTGGGCAGTGTCAGTGAGGTGTTTGGGCTGTGAGTCTGGGACAGTGTCAGTGAGGTGTTTGGGCTGTGAGTCTGGACAGTGTCGTGAGGTGTTTGGGCTGTGAGTCTGGGACAGTGTCAGTGAGGTGTTTGGGCTGTGAGTCTGGGACAGTGTCAGTGAGGTGTTTGGGCTGTGAGTCTGGGACAGTGTCAGTGAGGTGTTTGGGCTGTGAGTCTGGGACAGTGTCAGTGAGGTGTTTGGGCTGTGAGTCTGGGACAGTGTCAGTGAGGTGTTTGGGCTGTGAGTCTGGCCCAGTGTCAGTGAGGTGTTTGGGCTGTGAGTCTGGGACAGTGTCAGTGAGGTGTTTGGGCTGTGAGTCTGGGACAGTGTCAGTGAGGTGTTTGGGCTGTGAGTCTGGCCAGTGTCAGTGAGGTGTTTGGGCTGTGAGTCTGGCCCAGTGTCAGTGAGGTGTTTGGGCTGTGAGTCTGGGACAGTGTCAGTGAGGTGTTTGGGCTGTGAGTCTGGACAGTGTCAGTGAGGTGTTTGGGCTGTGAGTCTGGGACAGTGTCAGTGAGGTGTTTGGACTGTGAGTCTGGGACAGTGTCAGTGAGGTGTTTGGGCTGTGAGTCTGGGACAGTGTCAGTGAGGTGTTTGGGCTGTGAGTCTGGGACAGTGTCAGTGAGGTGTTTGGGCTGTGAGTCTGGGACAGTGTCAGTGAGGTGTTTGGGCTGTGAGTCTGGCCCAGTGTCAGTGAGGTGTTTGGGCTGTGAGTCTGGACAGTGTCAGTGAGGTGTTTGGGCTGTGAGTCTGGGACAGTGTCAGTGAGGTGTTTGGGCTGTGAGTCTGGGACAGTGTCAGTGAGGTGTTTGGGCTGTGAGTCTGGGACAGTGTCAGTGAGGTGTTTGGGCTGTGAGTCTGGGACAGTGTCAGTGAGGTGTTTGGACTGTGAGTCTGGGCCAGTGTCAGTGAGGTGTTTGGGCTGTGAGTCTGGGCCAGTGTCAGTGAGGTGTTTGGGCTGTGAGTCTGGACATTGTCAGTGAGGTGTTTGGGCTGTGAGTCTGGACAGTGTCAGTGAGGTGTTTGGGCTGTGAGTCTGGGACAGTGTCAGTGAGGTGTTTGGGCTGTGAGTCTGGCCCAGTGTCAGTGAGGTGTTTGGGCTGTGAGTCTGGGACAGTGTCAGTGAGGTGTTTGGGCTGTGAGTCTGGCCAGTGTCAGTGAGGTGTTTGGACTGTGAGTCTGGACAGTGTCAGTGAGGTGTTTGGACTGTGAGTCTGGACAGTGTCAGTGAGGTGTTTGGGCTGTGAGTCTGGCCCAGTGTCAGTGAGGTGTTTGGCTGTGAGTCTGGGACAGTGTCAGTGAGGTGTTTGGCTGTGAGTCTGGACAGTGTCAGTGAGGTGTTTGGGCTGTGAGTCTGGGACAGTGTCAGTGAGGTGTTTGGCTGTGAGTCTGGACAGTGTCAGTGAGGTGTTTGGGCTGTGAGTCTGGCCAGTGTCAGTGAGGTGTTTGGCTGTGAGTCTGGCCCAGTGTCAGTGAGGTGTTTGGACTGTGAGTCTGGCCAGTGTCAGTGAGGTGTTTGGGCTGTGAGTCTGGCCCAGTGTCAGTGAGGTGTTTGGCTGTGAGTCTGGCCAGTGTCAGTGAGGTGTTTGGGCTGTGAGTCTGGCCAGTGTCAGTGAGGTGTTTGGGCTGTGAGTCTGGCCAGTGTCAGTGAGGTGTTTGGCTGTGAGTCTGGCCCAGTGTCAGTGAGGTGTTTGGGCTGTGAGTCTGGGACAGTGTCAGTGAGGTGTTTGGGCTGTGAGTCTGGGACAGTGTCAGTGAGGTGTTTGGCTGTGAGTCTGGCCAGTGTCAGTGAGGTGTTTGGCTGTGAGTCTGGACAGTGTCAGTGAGGTGTTTGGCTGTGAGTCTGGGACAGTGTCAGTGAGGTGTTTGGGCTGTGAGTCTGGGACAGTGTCAGTGAGGTGTTTGGGCTGTGAGTCTGGCCCAGTGTCAGTGAGGTGTTTGGGCTGTGAGTCTGGCCCAGTGTCAGTGAGGTGTTTGGGCTGTGAGTCTGGGACAGTGTCAGTGAGGTGTTTGGCTGTGAGTCTGGCCCAGTGTCAGTGAGGTGTTTGGACTGTGAGTCTGGGACAGTGTCAGTGAGGTGTTTGGACTGTGAGTCTGGGACAGTGTCAGTGAGGTGTTTGGACTGTGAGTCTGGGACAGTGTCAGTGAGGTGTTTGGGCTGTGAGTCTGGGACAGTGTCAGTGAGGTGTTTGGGCTGTGAGTCTGGGACAGTGTCAGTGAGGTGTTTGGGCTGTGAGTCTGGCCCAGTGTCAGTGAGGTGTTTGGGCTGTGAGTCTGGGACAGTGTCAGTGAGGTGTTTGGGCTGTGAGTCTGGGACAGTGTCAGTGAGGTGTTTGGACTGTGAGTCTGGGACCAGTGTCAGTGAGGTGTTTGGGCTGTGAGTCTGGGACAGTGTCAGTGAGGTGTTTGGGCTGTGAGTCTGGACAGTGTCAGTGAGGTGTTTGGGCTGTGAGTCTGGGACAGTGTCAGTGAGGTGTTTGGGCTGTGAGTCTGGACAGTGTCAGTGAGGTGTTTGGGCTGTGAGTCTGGACAGTGTCAGTGAGGTGTTTGGGCTGTGAGTCTGGGACAGTGTCAGTGAGGTGTTTGGGCTGTGAGTCTGGGACAGTGTCAGTGAGGTGTTTGGACTGTGAGTCTGGGACAGTGTCAGTGAGGTGTTTGGGCTGTGAGTCTGGGACAGTGTCAGTGAGGTGTTTGGGCTGTGAGTCTGGGACAGTGTCAGTGAGGTGTTTGGGCTGTGAGTCTGGACAGTGTCAGTGAGGTGTTTGGGCTGTGAGTCTGGGACAGTGTCAGTGAGGTGTTTGGCTGTGAGTCTGGACAGTGTCAGTGAGGTGTTTGGGCTGTGAGTCTGGCCAGTGTCAGTGAGGTGTTTGGGCTGTGAGTCTGGCCAGTGTCAGTGAGGTGTTTGGGCTGTGAGTCTGGGACAGTGTCAGTGAGGTGTTTGGGCTGTGAGTCTGGGACAGTGTCAGTGAGGTGTTTGGGCTGTGAGTCTGGACAGTGTCAGTGAGGTGTTTGGGCTGTGAGTCTGGGACCAGTGTCAGTGAGGTGTTTGGCTGTGAGTCTGGGACAGTGTCAGTGAGGTGTTTGGGCTGTGAGTCTGGCCCAGTGTCAGTGAGGTGTTTGGGCTGTGAGTCTGGGACAGTGTCAGTGAGGTGTTTGGGCTGTGAGTCTGGCCAGTGTCAGTGAGGTGTTTGGCTGTGAGTCTGGGACAGTGTCAGTGAGGTGTTTGGGCTGTGAGTCTGGCCCAGTGTCAGTGAGGTGTTTGGGCTGTGAGTCTGGGACAGTGTCAGTGAGGTGTTTGGGCTGTGAGTCTGGCCCAGTGTCAGTGAGGTGTTTGGGCTGTGAGTCTGGGACAGTGTCAGTGAGGTGTTTGGGCTGTGAGTCTGGGACAGTGTCAGTGAGGTGTTTGGGCTGTGAGTCTGGGACAGTGTCAGTGAGGTGTTTGGGCTGTGAGTCTGGGACAGTGTCAGTGAGGTGTTTGGGCTGTGAGTCTGGCCAGTGTCAGTGAGGTGTTTGGGCTGTGAGTCTGGACAGTGTCAGTGAGGTGTTTGGCTGTGAGTCTGGACAGTGTCAGTGAGGTGTTTGGGCTGTGAGTCTGGGACAGTGTCAGTGAGGTGTTTGGGCTGTGAGTCTGGGACAGTGTCAGTGAGGTGTTTGGGCTGTGAGTCTGGGACCAGTGTCAGTGAGGTGTTTGGGACTGTGAGTCTGGGACAGTGTCAGTGAGGTGTTTGGGCTGTGAGTCTGGGACAGTGTCAGTGAGGTGTTTGGACTGTGAGTCTGGGACAGTGTCAGTGAGGTGTTTGGGCTGTGAGTCTGGGACAGTGTCAGTGAGGTGTTTGGGCTGTGAGTCTGGGACAGTGTCAGTGAGGTGTTTGGACTGTGAGTCTGGGACAGTGTCAGTGAGGTGTTTGGGCTGTGAGTCTGGGCCCAGTGTCAGTGAGTTGTTTGGGCTGTGAGTCTGGCCCAGTGTCAGTGAGGTGTTTGGACTGTGAGTCTGGGACAGTGTCAGTGAGGTGTTTGGGCTGTGAGTCTGGCCCAGTGTCAGTGAGGTGTTTGGACTGTGAGTCTGGGACAGTGTCAGTGAGGTGTTTGGACTGTGAGTCTGGCCCAGTGTCAGTGAGGTGTTTGGGCTGTGAGTCTGGGACAGTGTCAGTGAGGTGTTTGGACTGTGAGTCTGGCCCAGTGTCAGTGAGGTGTTTGGGCTGTGAGTCTGGGACACGTGTCAGTGAGGTGTTTGGGACTGTGAGTCTGGACAGTGTCAGTGAGGTGTTTGGGCTGTGAGTCTGGACAGTGTCAGTGAGGTGTTTGGGCTGTGAGTCTGGCCCAGTGTCAGTGAGGTGTTTGGGCTGTGAGTCTGGGACAGTGTCAGTGAGGTGTTTGGGCTGTGAGTCTGGGACAGTGTCAGTGAGGTGTTTGGGCTGTGAGTCTGGGACACTGTCAGTGAGGTGTTTGGGCTGTGAGTCTGTGACAGTGTCAGTGAGGTATTTGGGCTGTGAGTCTGCGACACTGTCAGTGAGGTGTTTGGGCTGTGAGTCTGGGACAGTGTCAGTGAGGTGTTTGGGCTGTGAGTCTGGGACAGTGTCAGTGAGGTGTTTGGGCTGTGAGTCTGGCCAGTGTCAGTGAGGTGTTTGGGCTGTGAGTCTGGGACAGTGTCAGTGAGGTGTTTGGGCTGTGAGTCTGGGACAGTGTCAGTGAGGTGTTTGGGCTGTGAGTCTGGGACAGTGTCAGTGAGGTGTTTGGGCTGTGAGTCTGGGACAGTGTCAGTGAGGTGTTTGGACTGTGAGTCTGGGACAGTGTCAGTGAGGTGTTTGGGCTGTGAGTCTGGGACAGTGTCAGTGAGGTGTTTGGGCTGTGAGTCTGGGACAGTGTCAGTGAGGTGTTTGGGCTGTGAGTCTGGGACAGTGTCAGTGAGGTGTTTGGGCTGTGAGTCTGGCCAGTGTCAGTGAGGTGTTTGGCTGTGAGTCTGGGACAGTGTCAGTGAGGTGTTTGGGCTGTGAGTCTGGACAGTGTCAGTGAGGTGTTTGGGCTGTGAGTCTGGCCCAGGTCAGTGAGGTGTTTGGGCTGTGAGTCTGGGACAGGGCAGTGAGGTGTTTGGGCTGTGAGTCTGGGACACTGTCAGTGAGGTGTTTGGGCTGTGAGTCTGGCCCAGTGTCAGTGAGGTGTTTGGACTGTGAGTCTGGGACAGTGTCAGTGAGGTGTTTGGACTGTGAGTCTGGGACAGTGTCAGTGAGGTGTTTGGACTGTGAGTCTGGCCCAGTGTCAGTGAGGTGTTTGGACTGTGAGTCTGGGACAGTGTCAGTGAGGTGTTTGGGCTGTGAGTCTGGGACAGTGTCAGTGAGGTGTTTGGGCTGTGAGTCTGCGACAGTGTCAGTGAGGTGTTTGGACTGTGAGTCTGGGACAGTGTCAGTGAGGTGTTTGGGCTGTGAGTCTGGCCCAGTGTCAGTGAGGTGTTTGGACTGTGAGTCTGGCCCAGTGTCAGTGAGGTGTTTGGCTGTGAGTCTGGGACAGTGTCAGTGAGTGTTTGGACTGTGAGTCTGGACAGTGTCAGTGAGGTGTTTGGGCTGTGAGTCTGGGACAGTGTCAGTGAGGTGTTTGGACTGTGAGTCTGGGACAGTGTCAGTGAGGTGTTTGGGCTGTGAGTCTGGGACAGTGTCAGTGAGGTGTTTGGACTGAGAGTCTGGGACAGTGTCAGTGAGGTGTTTGGCTGTGAGTCTGGCCAGTGTCAGTGAGGTGTTTGGGTGTGAGTCTGGCCCAGTGTCAGTGAGGTGTTTGGGCTGTGAGTCTGGGACAGTGTCAGTGAGGTGTTTGGGCTGTGAGTCTGGGCACAGTGTCAGTGAGGTGTTTGGGCTGTGAGTCTGGACACGTGTCAGTGAGGTGTTTGGGCTGTGAGTCTGGACAGTGTCAGTGAGGTGTTTGGGCTGTGAGTCTGGGACAGTGTCAGTGAGGTGTTTGGACTGTGAGTCTGGCCCAGTGTCAGTGAGGTGTTTGGGCTGTGAGTCTGGGACAGTGTCAGTGAGGTGTTTGGGCTGTGAGTCTGGGACAGTGTCAGTGAGGTGTTTGGGCTGTGAGTCTGGACAGTGTCAGTGAGGTGTTTGGACTGTGAGTCTGGGACAGTGTCAGTGAGGTGTTTGGGCTGTGAGTCTGGACAGTGTCAGTGAGGTGTTTGGGCTGTGAGTCTGGCCCAGTGTCAGTGAGGTGTTTGGGCTGTGAGTCTGGGACAGTGTCAGTGAGGTGTTTGGGACTGTGAGTCTGGGACAGTGTCAGTGAGGTGTTTGGGCTGTGAGTCTGGGCCCAGTGTCAGTGAGGTGTTTGGGCTGTGAGTCTGGGACAGTGTCAGTGAGGTGTTTGGGCTGTGAGTCTGGGACAGTGTCAGTGAGGTGTTTGGCTGTGAGTCTGGGACAGTGTCAGTGAGGTGTTTGGCTGTGAGTCTGGGCCAGTGTCAGTGAGGTGTTTGGGCTGTGAGTCTGGGACAGTGTCAGTGAGGTGTTTGGGCTGTGAGTCTGGCCCAGTGTCAGTGAGGTGTTTGGGCTGTGAGTCTGGGACAGTGTCAGTGAGGTGTTTGGTCTGTGTGTCTGGCTCAGTGTCAGTGAGGTGTTTGGGCCTGTGAGTCTGGGACAGTGTCAGTGAGGTGTTTGGGCTGTGAGTCTGGCCAGTGTCAGTGAGGTGTTTGGGCTGTGAGTCTGGGACAGTGTCGTGAGGTGTTTGGGCTGTGAGTCTGGACAGTGTCAGTGAGGTGTTTGGGCTGTGAGTCTGGCCCAGTGTCAGTGAGGTGTTTGGGCTGTGAGTCTGGCCAGTGTCGTGAGGTGTAGGGCTGTTAGTCTGGGACAGTCATGAGGTGTTTGGTCTGTGAGTCTTGGGACATAGTCAGTGAGGTGTTTGGGCTGTGAGTCTGGCCCAGTGTCAGTGAGGTGTTTGGACTGTGAGTCTGGGACAATGTCAGTGAGGTGTTTGGACTGAGAGTCTGGCCCAGTGTCAGTGAGTGTGTTTGGGCTGTGAGTCTGGGACAGTGTCAGTGAGGTGTTTGGGCTGTGAGTCTGGCCCAGTGTCAGTGAGGTGTTTGGCTGTGAGTCTGGGACAGTGTCAGTGAGGTGTTTGGGCTGTGAGTCTGGGACAGTGTCAGTGAGGTGTTTGGGCTGTGAGTCTGGGACAGTGTCAGTGAGGTGTTTGGGACTGTGAGTCTGGGACAGTGTCAGTGAGGTGTTTGGACTGTGAGTCTGGGACAGTGTCAGTGAGGTGTTTGGGCTGTGAGTCTGGCCCAGTGTCAGTGAGGTGTTTGGGCTGTGAGTCTGGCCCAGTGTCAGTGAGGTGTTTGGGCTGTGAGTCTGCGACAGTGTCAGTGAGGTGTTTGGACTGTGAGTCTGGGACAGTGTCAGTGAGGTGTTTGGGCTGTGAGTCTGGGACAGTGTCAGTGAGGTGTTTGGGCTGTGAGTCTGGACAGTGTCAGTGAGGTGTTTGGGCTGTGAGTCTGGGACAGTGTCAGTGAGGTGTTTGGGCTGTGAGTCTGGGACAGTGTCAGTGAGGTGTTTGGGCTGTGAGTCTGGGACAGTGTCAGTGAGGTGTTTGGGCTGTGAGTCTGGGACAGTGTCAGTGAGGTGTTTGGGCTGTGAGTCTGGGACAGTGTCAGTGAGGTGTTGGGCTGTGAGTCTGGACAGTGTCAGTGAGGTGTTTGGACTGTGAGTCTGGACAGTGTCAGTGAGGTGTTTGGGCTGTGAGTCTGGCCCAGTGTCAGTGAGGTGTTTGGGCTGTGAGTCTGGCCCAGTGTCAGTGAGGTGTTTGGGCTGTGAGTCTGGACAGTGTCAGTGAGGTGTTTGGGCTGTGAGTCTGGGACAGTGTCAGTGAGGTGTTTGGGCTGTGAGTCTGGGACAGTGTCAGTGAGGTGTTTGGACTGTGAGTCTGGGACAGTGTCAGTGAGGTGTTTGGGCTGTGAGTCTGGGACAGTGTCAGTGAGGTGTTTGGGCTGTGAGTCTGGGACAGTGTCAGTGAGGTGTTTGGGCTGTGAGTCTGGCCCAGTGTCAGTGAGGTGTTTGGGCTGTGAGTCTGGCCCAGTGTCAGTGAGGTGTTTGGGCTGTGAGTCTGGGACAGTGTCAGTGAGGTGTTTGGGCTGTGAGTCTGGGACAGTGTCAGTGAGGTGTTTGGACTGTGAGTCTGGACAGTGAGAGTGAGGTGTTTGGGCTGTGAGTCTGGGACAGTGTCAGTGAGGTGTTTGGGCTGTGAGTCTGGCCAGTGTCAGTGAGGTGTTTGGGCTGTGAGTCTGGGACAGTGTCAGTGAGGTGTTTGGGCTGTGAGTCTGGGACAGTGTCAGTGAGGTGTTTGGGCTGTGAGTCTGGGACAGTGTCAGTGAGGTGTTTGGGCTGTGAGTCTGGACAGTGTCAGTGAGGTGTTTGGGCTGTGAGTCTGGACAGTGTCAGTGAGGTGTTTGGGCTGTGAGTCTGGACAGTGTCAGTGAGGTGTTTGGGCTGTGAGTCTGGGACAGTGTCAGTGAGGTGTTTGGGCTGTGAGTCTGGCCCAGTGTCAGTGAGGTGTTTGGGCTGTGAGTCTGGGACAGTGTCAGTGAGGTGTTTGGGCTGTGAGTTTGGGACAGTGTCAGTGAGGTGTTTGGGACAATGTCAGTGAGGTGTTTGGACTGTGAGTCTGGGACAGTGTCAGTGAGGTGTTTGGACTGTGAGTCTGGGACAGTGAGAGTGAGGTGTTTGGACTGTGAGTCTGGGACAGTGTCAGTGAGGTGTTTGGGCTGTGAGTCTGGGACAGTGTCAGTGAGGTGTTTGGGCTGTGAGTCTGGCCCAGTGTCAGTGAGGTGTTTGGGCTGTGAGTCTGGGACAGTGTCAGTGAGGTGTTTGGGCTGTGAGTCTGGGACAGTGTCAGTGAGGTGTTTGGGCTGTGAGTCTGGGACAGTGTCAGTGAGGTGTTTGGGCTGTGAGTCTGGGACAGTGTCAGTGAGGTGTTTGGGCTGTGAGTCTGGGACAGTGTCAGTGAGGTGTTTGGGCTGTGAGTCTGGGACAGTGTCAGTGAGGTGTTTGGACTGTGAGTCTGGCCCAGTGTCAGTGAGGTGTTTGGGCTGTGAGTCTGGGCCCAGTGTCCAGTGAGGTGTTTGGGCTGTGAGTCTGGACAGTGTCAGTGAGGTGTTTGGCGCTGAGAGTCTGGGCCATGTCAGTGAGGTGTTTGGGCTGTGAGTCTGGCCAGTGTCAGTGAGGTGTTTGGACTGTGAGTCTGGGACAGTGTCAGTGAGGTGTTTGGGTTGTGAGTCTGGGACAGTGTCAGTGAGGTGATTGGGCTGTGAGTCTGGGACAGTGTAAGTGAGGTGTTTGGCTGTGAGTCTGGACAGTGTCAGTGAGGTGTTTGGGCTGTGAGTCTGGACAGTGTCAGTGAGGTGTTTGGGCTGTGAGTCTGGCCCAGTGTCAGTGAGGTGTTTGGGCTGTGAGTCTGGCCCAGTGTCAGTGAGGTGTTTGGGCTGTGAGTCTGGGACAGTGTCAGTGAGGTGTTTGGGCTGTGAGTCTGGCCAGTGTCAGTGAGGTGTTTGGGCTGTGAGTCTGGGACAGTGTCAGTGAGGTGTTTGGCTGAGAGTGTCAGTGAGGTGTTTGGACTGTGAGTCTGGGACAGTGTCAGTGAGGTGTTTGGACTGTGAGTCTGGGACAGTGTCAGTGAGGTGTTTGGGCTGTGAGTCTGGGACAGTGTCAGTGAGGTGTTTGGACTGTGAGTCTGGGACAGTGTCAGTGAGGTGTTTGGGCTGTGAGTCTGGCCCAGTGTCAGTGAGGTGTTTGGGCTGTGAGTCTGGGACAGTGTCAGTGAGGTGTTTGGGCTGTGAGTCTGGGACAGTGTCAGTGAGGTGTTTGGGCTGTGAGTCTGGGACAGTGTCAGTGAGGTGTTTGGACTGTGAGTCTGGGACAGTGTCAGTGAGGTGTTTGGGCTGTGAGTCTGGGACAGTGTCAGTGAGGTGTTTGGGCTGTGAGTCTGGCCCAGTGTCAGTGAGGTGTTTGGGCTGTGAGTCTGGGACAGTGTCAGTGAGGTGTTTGGGCTGTGAGTCTGGGACAGTGTCAGTGAGGTGTTTGGGCTGTGAGTCTGGGGACAGTGTCAGTGAGGTGTTTGGGCTGTGAGTCTGGCCCAGTGTCAGTGAGGTGTTTGGGCTGTGAGTCTGGGCACATGTCAGTGAGGTGTTTGGACTGTGAGTCTGGCCAGTGTCAGTGAGGTGTTTGGGCTGTGAGTCTGGGACAGTGTCAGTGAGGTGTTTGGACTGTGAGTCTGGGACAGTGTCAGTGAGGTGTTTGGGCTGTGAGTCTGGGACAGTGTCAGTGAGGTGTTTGCGCTGTGAGTCTGGCCAGTGTCAGTGAGGTGTTTGGGCTGTGAGTCTGGCCCAGTGTCAGTGAGTTGTTTGGGCTGTGAGTCTGGCCCAGTGTCAGTGAGGTGTTTGGACTGTGAGTCTGGGACAGTGTCAGTGAGGTGTTTGGGCTGTGAGTCTGGGACAGTGTCAGTGAGGTGTTTGGGCTGTGAGTCTGGCCCAGTGTCAGTGAGGTGTTTGGGCTGTGAGTCTGGCCCAGTGTCAGTGAGGTGTTTGGGCTGTGAGTCTGGGACAGTGTCAGTGAGGTGTTTGGACTGTGAGTCTGGGACAGTGTCAGTGAGGTGTTGGGCTGTGAGTCTGGCCCAGTGTCAGTGAGGTGTTTGGGCTGTGAGTCTGGGACAGTGTCAGTGAGGTGTTTGGGCTGTGAGTCTGGGACAGTGTCAGTGAGGTGTTTGGGCTGTGAGTCTGGGACAGTGTCAGTGAGGTGTTTGGGCTGTGAGTCTGGGACACTGTCAGTGAGGTGTTTGGGCTGTGAGTCTGGGACAGTGTCAGTGAGGTGTTTGGACTGTGAGTCTGGGACAGTGTCAGTGAGGTGTTTGGACTGTGAGTCTGGGACAGTGTCAGTGAGGTGTTTGGGCTGTGAGTCTGGGACAGTGTCAGTGAGGTGTCTGGGACAGTGTCAGTGAGGTGTTTGGGCTGTGAGTCTGGCCAGTGTCAGTGTGGTGTTTGGGCTGTGAGTCTGGCCCAGTGTCAGTGAGGTGTTTGGCTGTGAGTCTGGGACAGTGTCAGTGAGGTGTTTGGGCTGTGAGTCTGGGCCAGTGTCAGTGAGGTGTTTGGGCTGTGAGTCTGGACAGTGTCAGTGAGGTGTTTGGGCTGTGAGTCTGGGACAGCTGTCAGTGAGGTGTTTGGGCTGTGAGTCTGGCCCAGTGTCAGTGAGGTGTTTGGGCTGTGAGTCTGGCCCAGTGTCAGTGAGGTGTTTGGGCTGTGAGTCTGGGACAGTGTCAGTGAGGTGTTTGGGCTGTGAGTCTGGGACAGTGTCAGTGAGGTGTTTGGGCTGTGAGTCTGGACAGTGTCAGTGAGGTGTTTGGGCTGTGAGTCTGGGACAGTGTCAGTGAGGTGTTTGCGCTGAGAGTCTGGGACAGTGTCAGTGAGGTGTTTGGGCTGTGAGTCTGGCCCAGTGTCAGTGAGGTGTTTGGACTGTGAGTCTGGGACAGTGTCAGTGAGGTGTTTGGGCTGTGAGTCTGGGACAGTGTCAGTGAGGTGTTTGGGCTGTGAGTCTGGGACAGTGTCAGTGAGGTGTTTGGACTGTGAGTCTGGGACAGTGTCAGTGAGGTGTTTGGGCTGTGAGTCTGGGACAGTGTCAGTGAGGTGTTTGGACTGTGAGTCTGGCCCAGTGTCAGTGAGGTGTTTGGGCTGTGAGTCTGGACAGTGTCAGTGAGGTGTTTGGGCTGTGAGTCTGGACAGTGTCAGTGAGGTGTTTGGACTGTGAGTCTGGGACAGTGTCAGTGAGGTGTTTGGGCTGTGAGTCTGGGACAGTGTCAGTGAGGTGTTTGGACTGTGAGTCTGGGACAGTGTCAGTGAGGTGTTTGGGCTGTGAGTCTGGGACAGTGTCAGTGAGGTGTTTGGGCTGTGAGTCTGGGACAGTGTCAGTGAGGTGTTTGGGCTGTGAGTCTGGCCCAGTGTCAGTGAGGTGTTTGGGCTGTGAGTCTGGCCCAGTGTCAGTGAGGTGTTTGGGCTGTGAGTCTGGGACAGTGTCAGTGAGGTGTTTGGGCTGTGAGTCTGGCCCAGTGTCAGTGAGGTGTTTGGGCTGTGAGTCTGGCCCAGTGTCAGTGAGGTGTTTGGGCTGTGAGTCTGGGACAGTGTCAGTGAGGTGTTTGGGCTGTGAGTCTGGGACAGTGTCAGTGAGGTGTTTGGGCTGTGAGTCTGGGACAGTGTCAGTGAGGTGTTTGGGCTGTGAGTCTGGGACAGTGTCAGTGAGGTGTTTGGGCTGTGAGTCTGGGACAGTGTCAGTGAGGTGTTTGGACTGTGAGTCTGGACAGTGTCAGTGAGGTGTTTGGGCTGTGAGTCTGGGACAGTGTCAGTGAGGTGTTTGGGCTGTGAGTCTGGGACAGTGTCAGTGAGGTGTTTGGACTGTGAGTCTGGGACAGTGTCAGTGAGGTGTTTGGGCTGTGAGTCTGGGACAGTGTCAGTGAGGTGTTTGCGCTGAGAGTCTGGGACAGTGAGAGTGAGGTGTTTGGGCTGTGAGTCTGGGACAGTGTCAGTGAGGTGTTTGTGCTGTGAGTCTGTGAGTCTGGGACAGTGAGAGTGAGGTGTTTGGACTGTGAGTCTGGACAGTGTCAGTGAGGTGTTTGGACTGTGAGTCTGGCCAGTGTCAGTGAGGTGTTTGGGCTGTGAGTCTGGGACAGTGTCAGTGAGGTGTTTGGGCTGTGAGTCTGGGACCACGTGTCAGTGAGGTGTTTGGGCTGTGAGTCTGGGACAGTGTCAGTGAGGTGTTTGGGTCTGTGAGTCTGCCCAGTGTCAGTGAGGTGTTTGGGCTGTGAGTTGGGACAGTGTCAGTGAGGTGTTTGGGCTGTGAGTCTGGACAGTGTCAGTGAGGTGTTTGGGCTGTGAGTCTGGGCCCAGTGGTCAGTGAGGTGTTTGGGCTGTGAGTCTGGACAGTGTCAGTGAGGTGTTTGGGCTGTGAGTCTGGGACAGTGTCAGTGAGGTGTTTGGGACTGTGAGTCTGGACCAGTGTCAGTGAGGTGTTTTGGGCTGTGAGTCTGGACAGTGTCAGTGAGGTGTTTGGCCTGTGAGTTCTGGCCAGTGTCAGTGAGGTGTTTGGCTGTGAGTCTGGCCCAGTGTCAGTGAGGTGTTTGGGCTGTGAGTCTGGACCAGTGTCAGTGAGGTGTTTGGGCTGTGAGTCTGGGACAGTGTCAGTGAGGTGTTTGGCTGTGAGTCTGGACAGTGTCAGTGAGGTGTTTGGACTGTGAGTCTGGACAGTGTCAGTGAGGTGTTTGGCTGAGAGTCTGGCCAGTGAGAGTGAGTGTTTGGCTGTGAGTCTGGACAGTGTCAGTGAGGTGTTTGGGCTGTGAGTCTGGGCCAGTGTCAGTGAGGTGTTTGGACTGTGAGTCTGGGACAGTGAGAGTGAGGTGTTTGGACTGTGAGTCTGGGACAGTGTCAGTGAGGTGTTTGGGCTGTGAGTCTGGCCCAGTGTCAGTGAGGTGTTTGGGCTGTGAGTCTGGGACAGTGTCAGTGAGGTGTTTGGGCTGTGAGTCTGGACAGTGTCAGTGAGGTGTTTGGGCTGTGAGTCTGGACAGTGTCAGTGAGGTGTTTGGGCTGTGAGTCTGGCCCAGTGTCAGTGAGGTGTTTGGGCTGTGAGTCTGGCCCAGTGTCAGTGAGGTGTTTGGGCTGTGAGTCTGGCCCAGTGTCAGTGAGGTGTTTGGGCTGTGAGTCTGGCCCAGTGTCAGTGAGGTGTTTGGGCTGTGAGTCTGGGACCAGTGTCAGTGAGGTGTTTGGGCTGTGAGTCTGGCACAGTGTCAGTGAGGTGTTTGGGCTGTGAGTCTGGCCAGTGTCAGTGAGGTGTTTGGGCTGTGAGTCTGGGACAGTGTCAGTGAGGTGTTTGGCTGGTGAGTCTGGCCCAGTGTCAGTGAGGTGTTGGGGCCTGTGAGGTCTGGGACAGTGTCAGTGAGGTGTTTGGGCTGTGAGTCTGGCCCAGTGTCAGTGAGGTGTTTGGCTGTGAGTCTGGACAGTGTCAGTGAGGTGTTTGGGCTGTGAGTCTGGGACAGTGTCAGTGAGGTGTTTGGCTGTGAGTCTGGGCCAGTGTCGTGAGGTGTTTGGGCTGTGAGTCTGGACAGTGTCAGTGAGGTGTTTGGGCTGTGAGTCTGGCTCAGTGTCAGTGAGGTGTTTGGGCTTTGAGTCTGGCCAGTGTCAGTGAGGTGTTTGGGCTGTGAGTCTGGGCCCAGTGTCAGTGAGGTGTTTGGACTGTGAGTCTGGGACAGTGTCAGTGAGGTGTTTGGGCTGTGAGTCTGGGACAGTGTCAGTGAGGTGTTTGGGCTGTGAGTCTGGCCAGTGTCGAGTGAGGTGTTTGGGCTGTGAGTCTGGCCCAGTGTCAGTGAGGTGTTTGGGCTGTGAGTCTGCGACAGTTGTCAGTGAGGTGTTTGGACTGTGAGTCTGGGACAGTGTCAGTGAGGTGTTTGGGCTGTGAGTCTGGGACAGTGTCAGTGAGGTGTTTGGGCTGTGAGTCTGGGACAGTGTCAGTGAGGTGTTTGGGCTGTGAGTCTGGGACAGTGTCAGTGAGGTGTTTGTACTGTGAGTCTGGAACAGTGAGAGTGAGGTGTTTGGCTGTGAGTCTGGGCCAGTGTCAGTGAGGTGTTTGGGCTGTGAGTCTGGACAGTGTCAGTGAGGTGTTTGGGCTGTGAGTCTGGGACAGTGTCAGTGAGGTGTTTGGCTGTGAGTCTGGGACAGTGTCAGTGAGGTGTTTGGGCTGTGAGTCTGGGACAGTGTCAGTGAGGTGTTTGGGCTGTGAGTCTGGCCCAGTGTCAGTGAGGTGTTTGGGCTGTGAGTCTGGCCAGTGTCAGTGAGGTGTTTGGGCTGTGAGTCTGGACAGTGTCAGTGAGGTGTTTGGGCTGTGAGTCTGGACAGTGTCAGTGAGGTGTTTGGCTGTGAGTCTGGGACAGTGTCAGTGAGGTGTTTGGGCTGTGAGTCTGGACAGTGTCAGTGAGGTGTTTGGGCTGTGAGTCTGGCCCAGTGTCAGTGAGGTGTTTGGGCTGTGAGTCTGGGACAGTGTCAGTGAGGTGTTTGGGCTGTGAGTCTGGGACAGTGTCAGTGAGGTGTTTGGGCTGTGAGTCTGGACAGTGTCAGTGAGGTGTTTGGGCTGTGAGTCTGGGACAGTGTCAGTGAGGTGTTTGGGCTGTGAGTCTGGGACAGTGTCAGTGAGGTGTTTGGACTGTGAGTCTGGGACAGTGTCAGTGAGGTGTTTGGACTGTGAGTCTGGCCCAGTGTCAGTGAGGTGTTTGGGCTGTGAGTCTGGGACAGTGTCAGTGAGGTGTTTGGACTGTGAGTCTGGGACAGTGTCAGTGAGGTGTTTGGGCTGTGAGTCTGGGACACTGTCAGTGAGGTGTTTGGACTGTGAGTCTGGCCCAGTGTCAGTGAGGTGTTTGGGCTGTGAGTCTGGACAGTGTCAGTGAGGTGTTTGGGCTGTGAGTCTGGCCAGTGTCAGTGAGGTGTTTGGACTGTGAGTCTGGGACAGTGTCAGTGAGGTGTTTGGGCTGTGAGTCTGGGACAGTGTCAGTGAGGTGTTTGGGCTGTGAGTCTGGGACAGTGTCAGTGAGGTGTTTGGGCTGTGAGTCTGGCCCACTGTCAGTGAGTGTTTGGGCTGTGAGTCTGGACAGTGTCAGTAGGTGTTTGGGCTGTGAGTCTGGCCACTGTCAGTGAGGTGTTTGGGCTGTGAGTCTGGACAGTGTCAGTGAGGTGTTTGGGCTGTGAGTCTGGGACAGTGTCAGTGAGGTGTTTGGACTGTGAGTCTGGGCCCAGTGTCAGTGAGGTGTTTGGCTGTGAGTCTGGGACAGTGTCAGTGAGGTGTTTGGGCTGTGAGTCTGGGACAGTGTCAGTGAGGTGTTTGGGCTGTGAGTTGGACAGTGTCAGTGAGGTGTGGCTGTGAGTCCTGGCCCAGTGTCAGTGAGGTGTTTGGACTGTGAGTCTGGGACAGTGTCAGTGGGTGTTTGGGGCCTGTGAGTCTGGGCCAGTGTCAGTGAGGTGTTTGGGCTGTGAGTCTGGCCATGTCAGTGAGGTGTTTGGGCTGTGAGTCTGGCCCAGTGTCAGTGAGGTGTTTGGGCTGTGAGTCTGGGACAGTGTCAGTGAGGTGTTTGGGCTGTGAGTCTGGCCCAGTGTCAGTGAGGTGTTTGGGCTGTGAGTCTGGGACAGTGTCAGTGAGGTGTTTGGGCTGTGAGTCTGGGACAGTGTCAGTGAGGTGTTTGGGCTGTGAGTCTGGGACAGTGTCAGTGAGGTGTTTGGGCTGTGAGTCTGGGACAGTGTCAGTGAGGTGTTTGGGCTGTGAGTCTGGGACAGTGTCAGTGAGGTGTTTGGGCTGTGAGTCTGGGACAGTGTCAGTGAGGTGTTTGGGCTGTGAGTCTGGGACAGTGTCAGTGAGGTGTTTGGGCTGTGAGTCTGGGACAGTGTCAGTGAGGTGTTTGGGCTGTGAGTCTGGGACAGTGTCAGTGAGGTGTTTGGGCTGTGAGTCTGGGACAGTGTCAGTGAGGTGTTTGGGCTGTGAGTCTGGGACAGTGTCAGTGAGGTGTTTGGGCTGTGAGTCTGGGACAGTGTCCAGTGAGGTGTTTGGGCTGTGAGTCTGCGACACTGTCAGTGAGGTGTTTGGCTGTGGTCTGGGACACTGTCAGTGAGGTGTTTGTCTGTGAGTCTGGGACAGTGTCAGTGAGGTGTTTGGACTGTGAGTCTGGACAGTGTCAGTGAGGTGTTTGGGCTGTGTGTCTGGCCCAGTGTCGTGAGGTGGTTTGGGCTGTGAGTCTGGGCCAGTGTCAGTGAGGTGTTTGGCTGTGAGTCTGGGACAGTGTCAGTGAGGTGTTTGGGCTGTTGAGTCTGGGACAGTGTCAGTGAGGTGTTTGGGCTGTGAGTCTGGCCCAGTGTCCAGTGAGGTGTTTGGGCCTGTGAGTCTGGGCCAGTGTCAGTGAGGTGTTTGGGCTGTGAGTCTGGCCCAGTGTCAGTGAGGTGGTTTGGGCTGTGAGTCTGGACAGCTCGTCAGTGAGGTGTTTGGCTGTGAGTCTGGGACAGTGTAAGTGAGGTGTTTGGCTGTGAGTCTGGACCAGTGTCGTGAGGTGTTTGGGCTGTGAGTCTGGCCCAGTGTCAGTGAGGTGTTGGGCTGTGAGTCTGGGCCAGTGTCAGTGAGGTGTTTGGCTGTGAGTCTGGGAACAGTGTCAGTGAGGTGTTTGGGGCTGTGAGTCTGGGACAGTGTCAGTGAGGTGTTTGGGCTGAGAGTCTGGGACAGTGTCAGTGAGGTGTTTGGGCTGTGAGTCTGGGCCCAGTGTCAGTGAGGTGTTTGGACTGTGAGTCTGGCCCAGTGTCAGTGAGGTGTTTGGCTGTGAGTCTGGGACAGTGTCAGTGAGGTGTTTGGACTGTGAGTCTGGCCCAGTAGTCAGTGAGGTGTTTGGCTGTGAGTCTGGGACAGTGTCAGTGAGGTGTTTGGACTGTGAGTCTGGGCCCAGTGTCAGTGAGGTGTTTGGCTGTGAGTCTGGGACAGTGTCAGTGAGGTGTTTGGCTGTGAGTCTGGCCCAGTGTCAGTGAGGTGTTTGGACTGTGAGTCTGGGACAGTGTAGTGAGGTGTTGGGTTGTGATTCGGGCACAGTGTCAGTGGGTGTTTGGCTGTGAGTCTGGGACACTGTCAGTGAGGTGTTTGCGCTGTGAGTCTGGACAGTGTCAGTGAGGTGTTTGGACTGTGAGTCTGGGAACAGTGTCAGTGAGGTGTTTGGACTGTGAGTCTGGGCCCAGTGTCAGTGAGGTGTTTGGGCTGTGAGTCTGGGCCAGTGTCAGTGAGGTGTTTGGACTGTGAGTCTGGGCCCAGTGTCAGTGAGGTGTTTGGGCTGTGAGTCTGGGACAGTGTCAGTGAGGTGTTTTGGGCTGTGAGTCTGGGACAGTGTCATGAGGTGTTTGGGCTGTGAGTCTGGGACAGCTGTCAGTGAGGTGTTTGGGCTTGTGAGTCTGGGACAGTGTCAGTGAGGTGTTTGGCTGTGAGTCTGGACAGTGTCAGTGAGGTGTTTGGGCTTGTGAGTCTGGGACAGTGTCAGTGAGGTGTTTTGGCTGTGAGTCTGGGACACTGTCAGTGAGGTGTTTGGTGCTGTGAGTCTGGGACAGTGTACAGTGAGGTGTTTGGGCTGTGAGTCTGGCCCAGTGTCAGTGAGTGTTTGGACTGTGAGTCTGGGACAGTGTCAGTGAGGTGTTTGGTTGTGAGTCGGGACAAGTGTCAGTCGAGGTGTTTGGGCTGTGAGTCTGGGACACAGTCAGTGAGAGTTTGGCCTGTGAGTCTGCGACAGTGTCAGTGAGGTGTTTGGGCTGTGGTCTGGGACAGTGAGAGTTGAGGTGTTTGGACTGTGAGTCTGGGACAGTGTAAGTGAGGTGTTTGGACTGTGAGTCTGGCCCAGTGTCAGTGAGGTGTTTGGGCTGTGAGTCTGGCCCAGAGTCTGTGAGTGATTGGGCTGTGAGTCTGGACCAGTGTCAGTGAGGTGTTTGGGCCTGTGAGTCTGGGACAGTCGTCAGTGAGGTGTTTGGCTGTGAGTTCTGGACAGCTGGCAGTGAGGTGTTTGGGCTGTGAGTCTGGGACAGTGTCAGTGAGGTGTTTGGCTGTGAGTCTGGGACAGTGTCAGTGAGGTGTTTGGGCTGTGAGTCTGGGACAGTGTCAGTGAGGTGTTTGGGCTGTGAGTCTGGCCCAGTGTCAGTGAGGTGTTTGGGCTGTGAGTCTGGGACAGTGTCAGTGAGGTGTTTGGGCTGTGAGTCTGGGACAGTGTCAGTGAGGTGTTTGGACTGTGAGTCTGGGACAGTGTCAGTGAGGTGTTTGGGCTGTGAGTCTGGGACAGTGTCAGTGAGGTGTTTGGGCTGTGAGTCTGGGACAGTGTCAGTGAGGTGTTTGGACTGTGAGTCTGGGACAGTGTCAGTGAGGTGTTTGGGCTGTGAGTCTGGCCCAGTGTCAGTGAGGTGTTTGGGCTGTGAGTCTGGGACAGTGTCAGTGAGGTGTTTGGGCTGTGAGTCTGGCTCAGTGTCAGTGAGGTGTTTGGGCTGTGAGTCTGGGACAGTGTCAGTGAGGTGTTTGGGCTTTGAGTCTGGCCCAGTGTCGGTGAGGTGTTTGGGCTGTGAGTCTGGGACAGTGTCAGTGAGGTGTTTGGGACTGTGAGTCTGGGCCAGTGTCAGTGAGGTGTTTGGGCTGTGAGTCTGGGACAGTGTCAGTGAGTGTGGGTTTGGGCTGTGAGTCTGGGACAGTGTCAGTGAGGTGTTTGGCTGTGAGTCTGGGACAGTGTCAGTGAGGTGTTTGGGCTGTGAGTCTGGGACAGTGTCAGTGAGGTGTTTGGGACTGTGAGTCTGGGACAGTGTCAGTGAGGTGTTTGGGCTGTGAGTCTGGGACAGTGTCAGTGAGGTGTTTGGGCTGTGAGTCTGGGACAGTGTCAGTGAGGTGTTTGGGCTGTGAGTCTGGCCCAGTGTCAGTGAGGTGTTTGGGCTGTGAGTCTGGGACAGTGTCAGTGAGGTGTTTGGGCTGTGAGTCTGGGACAGTGTCAGTGAGGTGTTTGGACTGTGAGTCTGGGACAGTGTCAGTGAGGTGTTTGG
>CM059446.1:28140281-28470926 GCA_030390025.1 Squalus acanthias | reverse complement strand
TGAGTCTGGGACCAGTGTCAGTGAGGTGTTTGGCTGTGAGTCTGGACAGTGTCAGTGAGGTGTTTTGGGCTGTGAGTCTGGGACAGTGTCAGTGAGGTGTTTGGACTGTGAGTCTGGACAGTGTAAGTGAGGTGTTTGGACTGTGAGTCTGGGACAGTGAGTGAGGTGTTTGGACTGTGAGTCTGGGACAGTGAGAGTGAGGTGTTTGGACTGTGAGTCTGGACAGTGTCAGTGAGGTGTTTGGACTGTGAGTCTGGCCCAGTGTCAGTGAGGTTTTGGGCTGTGAGTCTGGACAGTGTCAGTGAGGTGTTGGGCTGTGAGTCTGGCCCAGTGTCAGTGAGGTGTTTGGGCTGTGAGTCTGGCCCAGTGTCAGTGAGGTGTTTGGGCTGTGAGTCTGGGACAGTGTCAGTGAGGTGTTTGGGCGGTGAGTCTGGACAGTGTCAGTGAGGTGTTTGGGCTGTGAGTCTGGCCCAGTGTCAGTGAGGTGTTTGGGCTGTGAGTCTGGGACAGTGTCAGTGAGGTGTTTGGGCTGTGAGTCTGGACAGTGTCAGTGAGGTGTTTGGGCTGTGAGTCTGGGACAGTGTCAGTGAGGTGTTTGGGCTGTGAGTCTGGACAGTGTCAGTGAGGTGTTTGGGCTGTGAGTCTGGCCCAGTGTCAGTGAGGTGTTTGGCTGTGAGTCTGGGACAGTGTCAGTGAGGTGTTTGGGCTGTGAGTCTGGGACAGTGTCAGTGAGGTGTTTGGGCTGTGAGTCTGGGACAGTGTCAGTGAGGTGTTTGGGCTGTGAGTCTGGGACAGTGTCAGTGAGGTGTTTGGGCTGTGAGTCTGGGACAGTGTCAGTGAGGTGTTTGGGCTGTGAGTCTGGGACAGTGTCAGTGAGGTGTTTGGGCTGTGAGTCTGGGACAGTGTCAGTGAGGTGTTTGGGCTGTGAGTCTGGCCCAGTGTCAGTGAGGTGTTTGGGCTGTGAGTCTGGGACAGTGTCAGTGAGGTGTTTGGGCTGTGAGTCTGGACAGAAGTGAGGTGTTGGCTGTGAGTCTGGCCCAGTGTCAGTGAGGTGTTTGGGACTGTGAGTCTGGGACAGTGTACGTGAGGTGTTTGGGACTGTGAGTCTGGGACAGTGTCAGTGAGGTGATTGGGGCTGAGAGTCTGGGACACAGTCAGTGAGGTGTTTGGGACTGTGAGTCTGGGACAGCTGTCAGTGAGGTTGTTTGGGCTGTGAGTCTGGGACAGTGTCAGTGAGGTGTTTGGACTGTGAGTCTGGCCCAGTGTCAGTGAGGATGTTTGGACTGTGAGTCTGGGACAGTGTCAGTGAGGTGTTTGGCTGTGAGTCTGGACAGTGTCAGTGAGGTGTTTGGGCTGTGAGTCTGGGACAGTGTCAGTGAGGTGTTTGGGCTGTGAGTCTGGACAGTGTCAGTGAGGTGTTTGGGCTGTGAGTCTGGACCCAGTGTCAGTGAGGTGTTTGGACTGTGAGTCTGGCCCAGTGTCAGTGAGGTGTTTGGGCTGTGAGTCTGGGACAGTGTCAGTGAGGTGTTTGGACTGTGAGTCTGGGACAGTGTCAGTGAGGTGTTTGGACTGTGAGTCTGGGACAGTGTCAGTGAGGTGTTTGGGCTGTGAGTCTGGCCCAGTGTCAGTGAGGTGTTTGGGCTGTGAGTCTGGGACAGTGTCAGTGAGGTGTTTGGGCTGTGAGTCTGGGACAGTGTCAGTGAGGTGTTTGGGCTGTGAGTCTGGGACAGTGTCAGTGAGGTGTTTGGGCTGTGAGTCTGGCCCAGTGTCAGTGAGGTGTTTGGGCTGTGAGTCTGGGACAGTGTCAGTGAGGTGTTTGGGCTGTGAGTCTGGGACAGTGTCAGTGAGGTGTTTGGACTGTGAGTCTGGGACAGTGTCAGTGAGGTGTTTGGGCTGTGAGTCTGGGACAGTGTCAGTGAGGTGTTTGGGCTGTGAGTCTGGGACAGTGTCAGTGAGGTGTTTGGACTGTGAGTCTGGGACAGTGTCAGTGAGGTGTTTGGGCTGTGAGTCTGGCCCAGTGTCAGTGAGGTGTTTGGCTGTGAGTCTGGGACAGTGTCAGTGAGGTGTTTGGGCTGTGAGTCTGGGACAGTGTCAGTGAGGTGTTTGGGCTGTGAGTCTGGGACAGTGTCAGTGAGGTGTTTGGGCTGTGAGTCTGGGACAGTGTCAGTGAGGTGTTTGGGCTGTGAGTCTGGGACAGTGTCAGTGAGGTGTTTGGGCTGTGAGTCTGGGACAGTGTCAGTGAGGTGTTTGGGCTGTGAGTCTGGACAGTGTCAGTGAGGTGTTTGGGCTGTGAGTCTGGGACAGTGTCAGTGAGGTGTTTGGGCTGTGAGTCTGGGACAGTGTCAGTGAGGTGTTTGGGCTGTGAGTCTGGGACAGTGTCAGTGAGGTGTTTGGGCTGTGAGTCTGGGACAGTGTCAGTGAGGTGTTTGGGCTGTGAGTCTGGGACAGTGTCAGTGAGGTGTTTGGGCTGTGAGTCTGGGACATTGTCAGTGAGGTGTTTGGGCTGTGAGTCTGGGACAGGTGTCAGTGAGGTGTTTTGGGCTGTGAGTCTGGAGCAGTGGTCAGTGAGGTGTTGGGCTGTGAGTCTGGCTCATTGTCAGTGAGGTGTTTGGGCTGTGAGTCTGGACAGGTCAGTGAGGTGTTTGGGCTGTGAGTCTGGACAGTGTCAGTGAGGTGTTTGGTCTGTGAGTCTGGGACAGTGTCAGTGAGGTGTTTGGACTGTGAGTCTGGCCCATGTCAGTGAGGTGTTTGGGCTGTGAGTCTGGGACAGTGTCAGTGAGGTGTTTGGCTTGTGAGTCTGGGACAGTGTCAGTGAGGTGTTTGGGCTGTGAGTCTGGGACAGTGTCAGTGAGGTGTTTGGCTGTGAGTCTGGACAATGTCAGTGAGTGTTTGGCTGTGATTCTGGGACAGTGTCAGTGAGGTGTTTGGACTGTGAGTCTGGGACATTGTAAGTGAGGTGTTTGGGCTGTGAGTCTGGCCCAGTGTCAGTGAGGTGTTTGGGCTGTGAGTCTGGGACAGTGTCAGTGAGGTGTTTGGGCTGTGAGTCTGGGACAGTGTCAGTGAGGTGTTTGGGCTGTGAGTCTGGGACAGTGTCAGTGAGGTGTTTGGGCTGTGAGTCTGGGAGTGTCAGTGAGGTGTTTGGGCTGTGAGTCTGGGACAGTGTCAGTGAGGTGTTTGGGCTGTGAGTCTGGGACAGTGTCAGTGAGGTGTTTGGGCTGTGAGTCTGGGACAGTGTCAGTGAGGTGTTTGGGCTGTGAGTCTGGGACAGTGTCAGTGAGGTGTTTGGGCTGTGAGTCTGGGACAGTGTCAGTGAGGTGTTTGGGCTGTGAGTCTGGGACAGTGTCAGTGAGGTGTTTGGGCTGTGAGTCTGGGACAGTGTCAGTGAGGTGTTTGGGCTGTGAGTCTGGACAGTGTCAGTGAGGTGTTTGGGCTGTGAGTCTGGGACAGTGTCAGTGAGGTGTTTGGGCTGTGAGTCTGGCCCAGTGTCAGTGAGGTGTTTGGGCTGTGAGTCTGGGACAGTGTCAGTGAGGTGTTTGGGCTGTGAGTCTGGACAGTGTCAGTGAGGTGTTTGGGCTGTGAGTCTGGGACAGTGTCAGTGAGGTGTTTGGGCTGTGAGTCTGGGACAGTGTCAGTGAGGTGTTTGGGCTGTGAGTCTGGGACAGTGTCAGTGAGGTGTTTGGGCTGTGAGTCTGGGACAGTGTCAGTGAGGTGTTTGGGCTGTGAGTCTGGCCAGTGTCAGTGAGGTGTTTGGGCTGTGAGTCTGGGACAGTGTCAGTGAGGTGTTTGGGCTGTGAGTCTGGGACAGTGTCAGTGAGGTGTTTGGGCTGTGAGTCTGGGACAGTGTCAGTGAGGTGTTTGGGCTGTGAGTCTGGGACAGTGTCAGTGAGGTGTTTGGCTGTGAGTCTGGGACAGTGTCAGTGAGGTGTTTGGGCTGTGAGTCTGGGACAGTGTCAGTGAGGTGTTTGGGCTGTGAGTCTGGGACAGTGTCAGTGAGGTGTTTGGGCTGTGAGTCTGGGACAGTGTCAGTGAGGTGTTTGGGCTGTGAGTCTGGGACAGTGTCAGTGAGGTGTTTGGGCTGTGAGTCTGGGACAGTGTCAGTGAGGTGTTTGGGCTGTGAGTCTGGCCCAGTGTCAGTGAGGTGTTTGGGCTGTGAGTCTGGGACAGTGTCAGTGAGGTGTTTGGGCTGTGAGTCTGGGACAGTGTCAGTGAGGTGTTTGGGCTGTGAGTCTGGACAGTGTCAGTGAGGTGTTTGGGCTGTGAGTCTGGGACAGTGTCAGTGAGGTGTTTGGGCTGTGAGTCTGGGACAGTGTCAGTGAGGTGTTTGGGCTGTGAGTCTGGGACAGTGTCAGTGAGGTGTTTGGGCTGTGAGTCTGGGACAGTGTCAGTGAGGTGTTTGGGCTGTGAGTCTGGGACAGTGTCAGTGAGGTGTTTGGGCTGTGAGTCTGGGACAGTGTCAGTGAGGTGTTTGGGCTGTGAGTCTGGGACAGTGTCAGTGAGGTGTTTGGGCTGTGAGTCTGGGACAGTGTCAGTGAGGTGTTTGGGCTGTGAGTCTGGGACAGTGTCAGTGAGGTGTTTGGGCTGTGAGTCTGGGACAGTGTCAGTGAGGTGTTTGGGCTGTGAGTCTGGGACAGTGTCAGTGAGGTGTTTGGGCTGTGAGTCTGGGACAGTGTCAGTGAGGTGTTTGGGCTGTGAGTCTGGGACAGTGTCAGTGAGGTGTTTGGGCTGTGAGTCTGGGACAGTGTCAGTGAGGTGTTTGGGCTGTGAGTCTGGGACAGTGTCAGTGAGGTGTTTGGACTGTGAGTCTGGGACAGTGTCAGTGAGGTGTTTGGGCTGTGAGTCTGGGACAGTGTCAGTGAGGTGTTTGGGCTGTGAGTCTGGGACAGTGTCAGTGAGGTGTTTGGGCTGTGAGTCTGGCCCAGTGTCAGTGAGGTGTTTGGGCTGTGAGTCTGGGACAGTGTCAGTGAGGTGTTTGGGCTGTGAGTCTGGGACAGTGTCAGTGAGGTGTTTGGGCTGTGAGTCTGGGACAGTGTCAGTGAGGTGTTTGGCTGTGAGTCTGGGACAGTGTCAGTGAGGTGTTTGGGCTGTGAGTCTGGGACAGTGTCAGTGAGGTGTTTGGGCTGTGAGTCTGGGACAGTGTCAGTGAGGTGTTTGGGCTGTGAGTCTGGCCAGTGTCAGTGAGGTGTTTGGGCTGTGAGTCTGGCCCAGTGTCAGTGAGGTGTTTGGGCTGTGAGTCTGGGACAGTGTCAGTGAGGTGTTTGGGCTGTGAGTCTGGGACAGTGTCAGTGAGGTGTTTGGGCTGTGAGTCTGGGACAGTGTCAGTGAGGTGTTTGGGCTGTGAGTCTGGGACAGTGTCAGTGAGGTGTTTGGGCTGTGAGTCTGGGACAGTGTCAGTGAGGTGTTTGGGCTGTGAGTCTGGGACAGTGTCAGTGAGGTGTTTGGGCTGTGAGTCTGGGACAGTGTCAGTGAGGTGTTTGGGCTGTGAGTCTGGGACAGTGTCAGTGAGGTGTTTGGGCTGTGAGTCTGGGACAGTGTCAGTGAGGTGTTTGGGCTGTGAGTCTGGCCAGTGTCAGTGAGGTGTTTGGGCTGTGAGTCTGGGACAGTGTCAGTGAGGTGTTTGGGCTGTGAGTCTGGCCAGTGTCAGTGAGGTGTTTGGGCTGTGAGTCTGGGACAGTGTCAGTGAGGTGTTTGGGCTGTGAGTCTGGCCCAGTGTCAGTGAGGTGTTTGGGCTGTGAGTCTGGGACAGTGTCAGTGAGGTGTTTGGGCTGTGAGTCTGGGACAGTGTCAGTGAGGTGTTTGGGCTGTGAGTCTGGGACAGTGTCAGTGAGGTGTTTGGGCTGTGAGTCTGGGACAGTGTCAGTGAGGTGTTTGGGCTGTGAGTCTGGGACAGTGTCAGTGAGGTGTTTGGGCTGTGAGTCTGGGACAGTGTCAGTGAGGTGTTTGGGCTGTGAGTCTGGGACAGTGTCAGTGAGGTGTTTGGGCTGTGAGTCTGGGACAGTGTCAGTGAGGTGTTTGGGCTGTGAGTCTGGGACAGTGTCAGTGAGGTGTTTGGACTGTGAGTCTGGGACAGTGTCAGTGAGGTGTTTGGGCTGTGAGTCTGGGACAGTGTCAGTGAGGTGTTTGGGCTGTGAGTCTGGGACAGTGTCAGTGAGGTGTTTGGGCTGTGAGTCTGGGACAGTGTCAGTGAGGTGTTTGGGCTGTGAGTCTGGCCCAGTGTCAGTGAGGTGTTTGGGCTGTGAGTCTGGGACAGTGTCAGTGAGGTGTTTGGGCTGTGAGTCTGGGACAGTGTCAGTGAGGTGTTTGGGCTGTGAGTCTGGGACAGTGTCAGTGAGGTGTTTGGGCTGTGAGTCTGGGACAGTGTCAGTGAGGTGTTTGGGCTGTGAGTCTGGGACAGTGTCAGTGAGGTGTTTGGGCTGTGAGTCTGGCCCAGTGTCAGTGAGGTGTTTGGGCTGTGAGTCTGGGACAGTGTCAGTGAGGTGTTTGGGCTGTGAGTCTGGGCCAGTGTCAGTGAGGTGTTTGGGCTGTGAGTCTGGGACAGTGTCAGTGAGGTGTTTGGCTGTGAGTCTGGCCCAGTGTCAGTGAGGTGTTTGGGCTGTGAGTCTGGGACAGTGTCAGTGAGGTGTTTTGGACTGTGAGTATGGCCCAGTGTCAGTGAGGTGTTTGGACTGTGAGTCTGGGACAGTGTCAGTGAGGTGTTTGGGCTGTGAGTCTGGCCCAGTGTCAGTGAGGTGTTTGGGCTGTGAGTCTGGGCCCAGTGTCCGTGAGGTGTTTGGGCTGTGAGTCTGGACAGTGTCAGTGAGGTGTTTGGGCTGTGAGTCTGGACAGTGTCAGTGAGGTGTTTGGGCTGTGAGTCTGGCCCAGTGTCAGTGAGGTGTTTGGGCTGTGAGTCTGGGACAGTGTCAGTGAGGTGTTTGGGCTGTGAGTCTGGGACTGTGTCAGTGAGGTGTTTGGGCTGTGAGTCTGGACCAGTGTCAGTGAGGTGTTTGGGCTGTGAGTCTGGACAAGTGTCAGCTGAGGTGTTTGGGCTGTGAGTCAGCGACAGTGTCAGTGAGGTGTTTGGGCTGTGAGTCTGGGACCAGTGTCAGTGAGGTGTTTGGACTGTGAGTCTGGGACCAGTGTCAGTGAGGTGTTTGGCTGTGAGTCTGGACAAGGTCAGTGAGGTGTTTTGGACTGTGAGTCTGGACAGTGTCAGTGAGGTGTTTGGGCTGTGAGTCTGGGACAGTGTCAGTGAGGTGTTTTGGCTGTGAGTCTGGGACAGCTGTCAGTGAGGTGTTTGGGCTGTGAGTCTGGGACAGTGTCAGTGAGGTGTTTGGGCTGTGAGTCTGGCCCAGTGTCAGTGAGGTGTTTGGGCTGTGAGTCTGGGAGTCGTCAGCTGAGGTGTTTGGGCTGTGAGTCTGGACGTGTCAGTGAGGTGACTTGGGCTGTGAGTCTGCGACAGTGTCAGTGAGGTGTTTGGGCTGTGAGTCTGGACAGTGTCAGTGAGGTGTTTGGGCTGTGAGTCTGGACAGTGTCGTGAGGTGTTTGGGACTGTGAGTCTGGGACAGTGTCAGTGAGGTGTTTGGGCTGTGAGTTTGGGACAGTGTCAGTGAGGTGTTTGGCTGTGAGTCTGGACAGTGTCAGTGAGGTGTTTGGGCTGTGAGTCTGGCCAGTGTCAGTGAGGTGTTTTGGGCTGTGAGTCTGGGACAGTGTCAGTGAGGTGTTTGGGCTGTGAGTCTGGACAGTGTCAGTGAGGTGTTTGGCTGTGAGTCCTGGCCCAGTGTCAGTGAGGTGTTTGGCTGTGAGTCTGGCCCAGTGTCAGTGAGGTGTTTGGGCTGTGAGTCTGGACAGTGTCAGTGAGGTGTTTGGGACTGTGAGTCTGGCCAGTGTCAGTGAGGTGTTTGGGCTGTGAGTCTGGGACAGTGTCAGTGAGGTGTTTGGACTGTGAGTCTGGACTGTGTCAGTGAGGTGTTTGGGCTGTGAGTCTGGGACAGTGTCAGGTGAGGGTGTTTGGGCTGTGAGTCTGGCCCAGTGTCAGTGAGGTGTTTGGGCTGTGAGTCTGGCAGTGTCAGTGAGGTGTTTGGCTGTGAGTCTGGGACAGTGTCAGTGAGGTGTTTGGGCTGTGAGTCTGGGACAGTGTCAGTGAGGTGTTTGGCTGTGAGTCTGGGACAGTGTCAGTGAGGTGTTTGGACTGTGAGTCTGGGACAGTGTCAGTGAGGTGTTTGGGCTGTGAGTCTGGGACAGTGTCAGTGAGGTGTTTGGCTGTGAGTCTGGACAGTGTCAGTGAGGTGTTTTGGGCTGTGAGTCTGGGACAGTGTCAGTGAGGTGTTTGGGCTGTGAGTCTGGCACAGTGTCAGTGAGGTGTTTGGCTGTGAGTCTGGCCCAGTGTCAGTGAGGTGTTTGGGCTGTGAGTCTGGGACAGTGTCAGTGAGGTGTTTGGGCTGTGAGTCTGGGACAGTGTCAGTGAGGTGTTTGGGCTGTGAGTCTGGCCCAGTGTCAGTGAGGTGTTTGGGCTGTGAGTCTGGGACAGTGTCAGTGAGGTGTTTGGACTGTGAGTCTGGCCCAGTGTCAGTGAGGTGTTTGGGCTGTGAGTCTGGGACAGTGTCAGTGAGGTGTTTGGCTGTGAGTCTGGCCCAGTGTCAGTGAGGTGTTTGGGCTGTGAGTCTGGGACAGTGTCAGTGAGGTGTTTGGGCTGTGAGTCTGGGACAGTGTCAGTGAGGTGTTTGGGCTGTGAGTCTGGGACAGTGTCAGTGAGGTGTTTGGGCTGTGAGTCTGGGACAGTGTCAGTGAGGTGTTTGGACTGTGAGTCTGGGACAGTGTCAGTGAGGTGTTTGGGCTGTGAGTCTGGCCAGTGTCAGTGAGGTGTTTGGGCTGTGAGTCTGGGACAGTGTCAGTGAGGTGTTTGGGCTGTGAGTCTGGGACAGTGTCAGTGAGGTGTTTGGGCTGTGAGTCTGGCCAGTGTCAGTGAGGTGTTTGGGCTGTGAGTCTGGCCCAGTGTCAGTGAGGTGTTTGGGCTGTGAGTCTGGGACAGTGTCAGTGAGGTGTTTGGGCTGTGAGTCTGGGACAGTGTCAGTGAGGTGTTTGGGCTGTGAGTCTGGCCCAGTGTCAGTGAGGTGTTTGGGCTGTGAGTCTGGGACAGTGTCAGTGAGGTGTTTGGACTGTGAGTCTGGACAGTGTCAGTGAGGTGTTTGGGCTGTGAGTCTGGGACAGTGTCAGTGAGGTGTTTGGGCTGTGAGTCTGGGCCAGTGTCAGTGAGGTGTTTGGGCTGTGAGTCTGGACAGTGTCAGTGAGGTGTTTGGACTGTGAGTCTGGGCCAGTGTCAGTGAGGTGTTTGGGCTGTGAGTCTGGGACAGTGTCAGTGAGGTGTTTGGGCTGTGAGTCTGGCCCAGTGTCAGTGAGGTGTTTGGGCTGTGAGTCTGGGACAGTGTCAGTGAGGTGTTTGGGCTGTGAGTCTGGCCCAGTGTCAGTGAGGTGTTTGGGCTGTGAGTCTGGGACAGTGTCAGTGAGGTGTTTGGGCTGTGAGTCTGGCCAGTGTCAGTGAGGTGTTTGGGCTGTGAGTCTGGGACAGTGTCAGTGAGGTGTTTGGGCTGTGAGTCTGGGACAGTGTCAGTGAGGTGTTTGGCTGTGAGTCTGGGACAGTGTCAGTGAGGTGTTTGGGACTGTGAGTCTGGCCAGTGTCAGTGAGGTGTTTGGGCTGTGAGTCTGGGACAGTGTCAGTGAGGTGTTTGGGCTGTGAGTCTGGGACCAGTGTCAGTGAGGTGTTTGGGCTGTGAGTCTGGGCCAGTGTCAGTGAGGTGTTTGGGCTGTGAGTCTGGGACAGTGTCAGTGAGGTGTTTGGCTGTGAGTCTGGGACAGTGTCAGTGAGGTGTTTGGACTGTGAGTCTGGGACAGTGTCAGTGAGGTGTTTGGACTGTGAGTCTGGACAGTGAGAGTGAGGTGTTTGGACTGTGAGTCTGGGACAGTGTCAGTGAGGTGTTTGGGCTGTGAGTCTGGACAGTGTCAGTGAGGTGTTTGGGCTGTGAGTCTGGCCCAGTGTCAGTGAGGTGTTTGGCTGTGAGTCTGGGCCAGTGTCAGTGAGGTGTTTGGGCTGTGAGTCTGGGCCAGTGTCAGTGAGGTGTTTGGGCTGTGAGTCTGGGACAGTGTCAGTGAGGTGTTTGGGCTGTGAGTCTGGGCACAGTGTCAGTGAGGTGTTTGGGCTGTGAGTCTGGGACAGTGTCAGTGAGGTGTTTGGCTGTGAGTCTGGCCAGTGTCAGTGAGGTGTTTGGGCTGTGAGTCTGGGACAGTGTCAGTGAGGTGTTTGGGCTGTGAGTCTGGCCCAGTGTCAGTGAGGTGTTTGGGCTGTGAGTCTGGGACAGTGTCAGTGAGGTGTTTGGGCTGTGAGTCTGGACAGTGTCAGTGAGGTGTTTGGGCTGTGAGTCTGGCCAGTGTCAGTGAGGTGTTTGGGCTGTGAGTCTGGGACAGTGTCAGTGAGGTGTTTGGGCTGTGAGTCTGGACAGTGTCAGTGAGGTGTTTGGGCTGTGAGTCTGGGACAGTGTCAGTGAGGTGTTTGGGCTGTGAGTCTGGGACAGTGTCAGTGAGGTGTTTGGGCTGTGAGTCTGCGACAGTGTCAGTGAGGTGTTTGGCTGTGAGTCTGGGACAGTGTCAGTGAGGTGTTTGGGCTGTGAGTCTGGCCAGTGTCAGTGAGGTGTTTGGGCTGTGAGTCTGGCCAGTGTCAGTGAGGTGTTTGGGCTGTGAGTCTGGGACAGTGTCAGTGAGGTGTTTGGGCTGTGAGTCTGGGACAGTGTCAGTGAGGTGTTTGGGCTGTGAGTCTGGACAGTGTCAGTGAGGTGTTTGGGCTGTGAGTCTGGGACAGTGTCAGTGAGGTGTTTGGCTGTGAGTCTGGGACAGTGTCAGTGAGGTGTTTGGACTGTGAGTCTGGGCCAGTGTCAGTGAGGTGTTTGGGCTGTGAGTCTGGACAGTGTCAGTGAGGTGTTTGGCTGTGAGTCTGGGACAGTGTCAGTGAGGTGTTTGGACTGTGAGTCTGGACAGTGTCAGTGAGGTGTTTGGGCTGTGAGTCTGGCCCAGTGTCAGTGAGGTGTTTGGGCTGTGAGTCTGGGACAGTGTCAGTGAGGTGTTTGGGCTGTGAGTCTGGGACAGTGTCAGTGAGGTGTTTGGGCTGTGAGTCTGGGCCAGTGTCAGTGAGGTGTTTGGGCTGTGAGTCTGGCCCAGTGTCAGTGAGGTGTTTGGGCTGTGAGTCTGGGACAGTGTCAGTGAGGTGTTTGGGCTGTGAGTCTGGGCCCAGTGTCAGTGAGGTGTTTGGGCTGTGAGTCTGGGACAGTGTCAGTGAGGTGTTTGGGCTGTGAGTCTGGACAGTGTCAGTGAGGTGTTTGGGCTGTGAGTCTGGGCCAGTGTCAGTGAGGTGTTTGGGCTGTGAGTCTGGCCAGTGTCAGTGAGGTGTTTGGGCTGTGAGTCTGGGACAGTGTCAGTGAGGTGTTTGGGCTGTGAGTCTGGACAGTGTCAGTGAGGTGTTTGGGCTGTGAGTCTGGGCCAGTGTCAGTGAGGTGTTTGGGCTGTGAGTCTGGGACAGTGTCAGTGAGGTGTTTGGGCTGTGAGTCTGGGACAGTGTCAGTGAGGTGTTTGGGCTGTGAGTCTGGGACAGTGTCAGTGAGGTGTTTGGGCTGTGAGTCTGGCCCAGTGTCAGTGAGGTGTTTGGGCTGTGAGTCTGGGACAGTGTCAGTGAGGTGTTTGGGCTGTGAGTCTGGGACAGTGTCAGTGAGGTGTTTGGGCTGTGAGTCTGGGACAGTGTCAGTGAGGTGTTTGGACTGTGAGTCTGGCCCAGTGTCAGTGAGGTGTTTGGGCTGTGAGTCTGGGACAGTGTCAGTGAGGTGTTTGGGCTGTGAGTCTGGACAGTGTCAGTGAGGTGTTTGGGCTGTGAGTCTGGGACAGTGTCAGTGAGGTGTTTGCGCTGAGAGTCTGGGACAGTGTCAGTGAGGTGTTTGGACTGTGAGTCTGGGACAGTGTCAGTGAGGTGTTTGGACTGTGAGTCTGGGACAGTGTCAGTGAGGTGTTTGGGCTGTGAGTCTGGGACAGTGTCAGTGAGGTGTTTGGACTGTGAGTCTGGGACAGTGTCAGTGAGGTGTTTGGGCTGTGAGTCTGGGACAGTGTCAGTGAGGTGTTTGGGCTGTGAGTCTGGGACAGTGTCAGTGAGGTGTTTGGCTGTGAGTCTGGGACAGTGTCAGTGAGGTGTTTGGGCTGTGAGTCTGGGACAGTGTCAGTGAGGTGTTTGGGCTGTGAGTCTGGCCAGTGTCAGTGAGGTGTTTGGGCTGTGAGTCTGGGACAGTGTCAGTGAGGTGTTTGGGCTGTGAGTCTGGCCAGTGTCAGTGAGGTGTTTGGGCTGTGAGTCTGGGACAGTGTCAGTGAGGTGTTTGGGCTGTGAGTCTGGCCCAGTGTCAGTGAGGTGTTTGGCTGTGAGTCTGGCCCAGTGTCAGTGAGGTGTTTGGGCTGTGAGTCTGGCCAGTGTCAGTGAGGTGTTTGGGCTGTGAGTCTGGGACAGTGTCAGTGAGGTGTTTGGGCTGTGAGTCTGGGACAGTGTCAGTGAGGTGTTTGGACTGTGAGTCTGGCCAGTGTCAGTGAGGTGTTTGGACTGTGAGTCTGGGACAGTGTCAGTGAGGTGTTTGGGCTGTGAGTCTGGCCCAGTGTCAGTGAGGTGTTTGGGCTGTGAGTCTGGGCCCAGTGTCAGTGAGGTGTTTGGGCTGTGAGTCTGGGCCAGTGTCAGTGAGGTGTTTGGGCTGTGAGTCTGGGACAGTGTCAGTGAGGTGTTTGGACTGTGAGTCTGGACAGTGTCAGTGAGGTGTTTGGCTGTGAGTCTGGGACAGTGTCAGTGAGGTGTTTGGGCTGTGAGTCTGGACAGTGTCAGTGAGGTGTTTGGACTGTGAGTCTGGGACAGTGTCAGTGAGGTGTTTGGGCTGTGAGTCTGGGACAGTGTCAGTGAGGTGTTTGGGCTGTGAGTCTGGGACAGTGTCAGTGAGGTGTTTGGGCTGTGAGTCTGGCCAGTGTCAGTGAGGTGTTTGGGCTGTGAGTCTGGGACAGTGTCAGTGAGGTGTTTGGCTGTGAGTCTGGGACAGTGTCAGTGAGGTGTTTGGGCTGTGAGTCTGGACAGTGTCAGTGAGGTGTTTGGGCTGTGAGTCTGGGCCAGTGTCAGTGAGGTGTTTGGGCTGTGAGTCTGGCCCAGTGTCAGTGAGGTGTTTGGGCTGTGAGTCTGGGACAGTGTCAGTGAGGTGTTTGGGCTGTGAGTCTGGGACAGTGTCAGTGAGGTGTTTGGGCTGTGAGTCTGGGACAGTGTCAGTGAGGTGTTTGGGCTGTGAGTCTGGCCCAGTGTCAGTGAGGTGTTTGGGCTGTGAGTCTGGCCAGTGTCAGTGAGGTGTTTGGGCTGTGAGTCTGGACAGTGTCAGTGAGGTGTTTGGGCTGTGAGTCTGGGACAGTGTCAGTGAGGTGTTTGGGCTGTGAGTTTGGGACAGTGTCAGTGAGGTTGCTGTGAGTCGGACACTGTCAGTGAGGTGTTTGGGCTGTGAGTCTGGGACAGTGTCAGTGAGGTGTTTGGACTGTGAGTCTGGGACAGTGAGAGTGAGGTGTTTGGACTGTGAGTCCGGGACAGTGTCAGTGAGGTGTTTGTACTGTGAGTCTGGGACAGTGAGAGTGAGGTGTTTGGACTGTGAGTCTGGGACAGTGAGAGTGAGGTGTTTGGACTGTGAGTCTGGGACAGTGTCAGTGAGGTGTTTGGGCTGTGAGTCTGGCCCACTGTCGGTGAGGTGTTTGGGCTGTGAGTCTGGGACAGTGTCAGTGAGGTGTTTGGCTGTGAGTCTGGCCCAGTGTCAGTGAGGTGTTTGGACTGTGAGTCTGGCCCAGTGTCAGTGAGGTGTTTGGACTGTGAGTCTGGGACAGTGTCAGTGAGGTCTGGGACAGTGTCACTGAGGTGTTTGGACTGTGAGTCTGGGACACTGTCGGTGAGGTGTTTGGGCTGTGAGTCTGGGACACTGTCAGTGAGGTGTTTGGGCTGTGAGTCTGGCTCAGTGTCAGTGAGGTGTTTGGGCTGTGAGTCTGGCCCAGTGTCAGTGAGGTGTTTGGGCTGTGAGTCTGGCCCAGTGTCAGTGAGGTGTTTGGGCTGTGAGTCTGGGACAGTGTCAGTGAGGTGTTTGGGCTGTGAGTCTGGCCAGTGTCAGTGAGGTGTTTGGGCTGTGAGTCTGGCCCAGTGTCAGTGAGGTGTTTGGGCTGTGAGTCTGGCCCAGTGTCAGTGAGGTGTTTGGACTGTGAGTCTGGCCCAGTGTCAGTGAGGTGTTTGGGCTGTGAGTCTGGGACAGTGTCAGTGAGGTGTTTTGTCTGTGAGTCTGGGACAGTGTCAGTGAGGTGTTTGGGCTGTGAGTCTGGGACACTGTCAGTGAGGTGTTTGCGCTGAGAGTCTGGGACACTGTCAGTGAGGTGTTTGGACTGTGAGTCTGGGACAGTGTCAGTGAGGTGTTTGGACTGTGAGTCTGGGACAGTGTCAGTGAGGTGTTTGGGCTGTGAGTCTGGCCCAGTGTCAGTGAGGTGTTTGGACTGTGAGTCTGGGACAGTGTCAGTGAGGTGTTTGGACTGTGAGTCTGGCCCAGTGTCAGTGAGGTGTTTGGGCTGTGAGTCTGGCCCAGTGTCAGTGAGGTGTTTGGGCTGTGAGTCTGGCCCAGTGTCAGTGAGGTGTTTGGACTGTGAGTCTGGGACAGTGTCTGTGAGGTGTTTGGGCTGTGAGTCTGGGACAGTGTCAGTGAGGTGTTTGGGCTGTGAGTCTGGGACAGTGTCAGTGAGGTGTTTGGGCTGTGAGTCTGGGACACTGTCAGTGAGGTGTTTGCACTGAGAGTCTGGGACAGTGTCAGTGAGGTGTTTGCGCTGAGAGTCTGGGACAGTGAGAGTGAGGTGTTTAGGCTGTGAGTCTGGCCCAGTGTCAGAGAGGTGTTTGGGCTGTGAGTCTGCGACAGTGAGAGTGAGGTGATTGGACTGTGAGTCTGGCCCAGTGTCAGTGAGGTGTTTGGGCTGTGAGTCTGGCCCAGTGTCAGTGAGGTGTTTGGGCTGAAAGTCTGGGACAGTGAGAGTGAGGTGTTTGGACTGTGAGTCTGGGACACTGTCAGTGTGGTGTTTGGGCTGTGAGTCTGGCCCAGTGTCAGTGAGGTGTTTGGGCTGTGAGTCTGGCCCAGTGTCAGTGAGGTGTTTGGACTGTGAGTCTGGGACAGTGTCAGTGAGGTGTTTGGGCTGTGAGTCTGGGACAGTGTCAGTGAGGTGTTTGGGCTGTGAGTGTGCGACAGTGTCAGTGATGTGTTTGCGCTGAGAGTCTGGGACAGTGTCAGTGAGGCGTTTGGGCTGTGAGTCTGGCCCACTGTCGGTGAGGTGTTTGGGCTGTGAGTCTGGGACAGTGTCAGTGAGGTGTTTGGGCTGTGAGTCTGGCCCACTGTCGGTGAGGTGTTTGGGCTGTGAGTCTGGGACAGTGTCAGTGAGGTGTTTGGGCTGTGAGTCTGGCCCAGTGTCAGTGAGGTGTTTGGACTGTGAGTCTGGCCCAGTGTCAGTGAGGTGTTTGGGCTGTGAGTCTGGCCCAGTGTCAGTGAGGTGTTTGGGCTGAGAGTCTGGGACTGTGTCAGTGAGGTGTTTGGGCTGTGAGTTTGGGACAGTGTCAGTGAGATGTTTGGACTGTGAGTCTGGCCCAGTATCAGTGAGGTGTTTGGACTGTGAGTCTGGGACAGTGTCAGTGAGGTGTTTGGGCTGTGAGTCTGGCCCAGTGTCAGTGAGGTGTTTGGGCTGTGAGTCTGGCCCAGTGTCAGTGAGGTGTTTGGGCTGTGAGTCTGGCCCAGTGTCAGTGAGGTGTTTGGCTGAGAGTCTGGGACAGTGAGAGTGAGGTGATTGGACTGTGAGTCTGGGACAGTGTCAGTGAGGTGTTTAGCTGAGAGTCTGGGACAGTGAGAGTGAGGTGTTTGGACTGTGAGTCTGGGACAGTGAGAGTGAGGTGTTTGGACTGTGAGTCCGGGACAGTGTCAGTGAGGTGTTTGTACTGTGAGTCTGGGACAGTGAGAGTGAGGTGTTTGGGCTGTGAGTCTGGGACAGTGTCAGTGAGGTGTTTGGGCTGTGAGTCTGGCTCAGTGTCAGTGAGGTGTTTGGGCTGTGAGTCTGGGACAGTGTCAGTGAGGTGTTTGGCTGAGAGTCTGGGACAGTGTCAGTGAGGTGTTTGGGCTGAAAGTCTGGGACAGTGAGAGTGAGGTGTTTGGCTGTGAGTCTGGCCCAGTGTCAGTGAGGTGTTTGGGCTGTGAGTCTGGCCCAGTGTCAGTGAGGTGTTTGGGCTGTGAGTCTGGCCCTGTGTCAGTGAGGTGTTTGGGCTGTGAGTCTGGGACAGTGTCAGTGAGGTATTTGGGCTGTGAGTCTGGGACAGTGAGAGTGAGGTGTTTGGGCTGTGAGTCTGGCCCAGTGTCAGTGAGGTGTTTGGGCTGTGAGTCTGGCCCAGTGTCAGTGAGGTGTTTGGGCTGTGAGTCTGGGACTGTGTCAGTGAGGTGTTTGGGCTGTGAGTTTGGGACAGTGTCATTGAGGTGTTTTGTCTGTGAGTTTGGGACAGTGTCAGTGAGGTGCTTGGGACACTGTCAGTGAGGTGTTTGGGCTGTGAGTCTGGGACAGTGAGAGTGAGGTGTTTGGACTGTGAGTCTGGGACAGTGAGAGTGAGGTGTTTGGACTGTGAGTCCGGGACAGTGTCAGTGAGGTGTTTGTACTGTGAGTCTGGGACAGTGAGAGTGAGGTGTTTGGACTGTGAGTCTGGGACAGTGAGAGTGAGGTGTTTGGACTGTGAGTCTGGGACAGTGTCAGTGAGGTGTTTGGGCTGTGAGTCTGGCCACTGTCGGTGAGGTGTTTGGGCTGTGAGTCTGGGACAGTGTCAGTGAGGTGTTTGGCTGTGAGTCTGGCCCAGTGTCAGTGAGGTGTTTGGACTGTGAGTCTGGCCCAGTGTCAGTGAGGTGTTTGGACTGTGAGTCTGGGACAGTGTCAGTGAGGTCTGGGACAGTGTCACTGAGGTGTTTGGACTGTGAGTCTGGGACACTGTCGGTGAGGTGTTTGGGCTGTGAGTCTGGGACACTGTCAGTGAGGTGTTTGGGCTGTGAGTCTGGCTCAGTGTCAGTGAGGTGTTTGGGCTGTGAGTCTGGCCCAGTGTCAGTGAGGTGTTTGGGCTGTGAGTCTGGCCCAGTGTCAGTGAGGTGTTTGGGCTGTGAGTCTGGGACTGATTCAGTGAGGTGTTTGGGCTGTGAGTCTGGCCCAGTGTCAGTGAGGTGTTTGGGCTGTGAGTCTGGCCCAGTGTCAGTGAGGCGTTTGGGCTGTGAGTCTGGCCCAGTGTCAGTGAGGTGTTTGGACTGTGAGTCTGGCCCAGTATCAGTGAGGTGTTTGGGCTGTGAGTCTGGGACAGTGTCAGTGAGGTGTTTTGTCTGTGAGTTTGGGACAGTGTCAGTGAGGTGTTTGGGCTGTGAGTCTGGGACACTGTCAGTGAGGTGTTTGCGCTGAGAGTCTGGGACACTGTCAGTGAGGTGTTTGGACTGTGAGTCTGGGACAGTGAGAGTGAGGTGTTTGGACTGTGAATCGGGGACAGTGTCAGTGAGGTGTTTGGGCTGTGAGTCTGGCCCAGTGTCAGTGAGGTGTTTGGACTGTGAGTCTGGGACAGTGTCAGTGAGGTGTTTGGACTGTGAGTCTGGCCCAGTGTCAGTGAGGTGTTTGGGCTGTGAGTCTGGCCCAGTGTCAGTGAGGTGTTTGGGCTGTGAGTCTGGCCCAGTGTCAGTGAGGTGTTTGGACTGTGAGTCTGGGACAGTGTCTGTGAGGTGTTTGGGCTGTGAGTCTGGGACAGTGTCAGTGAGGTGTTTGGGCTGTGAGTCTGGGACAGTGTCAGTGAGGTGTTTGGGCTGTGAGTCTGGGACACTGTCAGTGAGGTGTTTGGACTGAGAGTCTGGGACAGTGTCAGTGAGGTGTTTGCGCTGAGAGTCTGGGACAGTGAGAGTGAGGTGTTTAGGCTGTGAGTCTGGCCCAGTGTCAGAGAGGTGTTTGGGCTGTGAGTCTGCGACAGTGAGAGTGAGGTGATTGGACTGTGAGTCTGGCCCAGTGTCAGTGAGGTGTTTGGGCTGTGAGTCTGGCCCAGTGTCAGTGAGGTGTTTGGGCTGAGAGTCTGGGACAGTGAGAGTGAGGTGTTTGGACTGTGAGTCTGGGACAGTGTCAGTGAGGTGTTTGGGCTGTGAGTCTGGCCCAGTGTCAGTGAGGTGTTTGGGCTGTGAGTCTGGCCCAGTGTCAGTGAGGTGTTTGGACTGTGAGTCTGGGACAGTGTCAGTGAGGTGTTTGGGCTGTGAGTCTGGGACAGTGTCAGTGAGGTGTTTGGGCTGTGAGTGTGCGACAGTGTCAGTGATGTGTTTGCGCTGAGAGTCTGGGACAGTGTCAGTGAGGTGTTTGGGCTGTGAGTCTGGCCCAGTGTCAGTGAGGTGTTTGGACTGTGAGTCTGGCCCAGTATCAGTGAGGTGTTTGGGCTGTGAGTCTGGGACAGTGTCAGTGAGGTGTTTTGTCTGTGAGTCTGGGACAGTGTCAGTGAGGTGTTTGGGCTGTGAGTCTGGGACACTGTCAGTGAGGTGTTTGGCTGAGAGTCTGGGACAGTGTCAGTGAGGTGTTTGGACTGTGAGTCTGGGACAGTGAGAGTGAGGTGTTTGGACTGTGAATCGGGGACAGTGTCAGTGAGGTGTTTGGGCTGTGAGTCTGGCCCAGTGTCAGTGAGGTGTTTGGACTGTGAGTCTGGGACAGTGTCAGTGAGGTGTTTGGACTGTGAGTCTGGCCCAGTGTCAGTGAGGTGTTTGGGCTGTGAGTCTGGCCCAGTGTCAGTGAGGTGTTTGGGCTGTGAGTCTGGCCCAGTGTCAGTGAGGTGTTTGGACTGTGAGTCTGGGACAGTGTCTGTGAGGTGTTTGGGCTGTGAGTCTGGGACAGTGTCAGTGAGGTGTTTGGGCTGTGAGTCTGGGACAGTGTCAGTGAGGTGTTTGGGCTGTGAGTCTGGGACACTGTCAGTGAGGTGTTTGCACTGAGAGTCTGGGACAGTGTCAGTGAGGTGTTTGCGCTGAGAGTCTGGGACAGTGAGAGTGAGGTGTTTGGGCTGTGAGTCTGGCCCAGTGTCAGTGAGGTGTTTGGGCTGTGAGTCTGCGACAGTGAGAGTGAGGTGTTTGGACTGTGAGTCTGGCCCAGTGTCAGTGAGGTGTTTGGGCTGTGAGTCTGGCCCAGTGTCAGTGAGGTGTTTGGGCTGTGAGTCTGGGACAGTGTCAGTGAGGTGTTTGGACTGTGAGTCTGGGACAGTGTCAGTGAGGTGTTTGGGCTGTGAGTCTGGCCAGTGTCAGTGAGGTGTTTGGGCTGTGAGTCTGGCCCAGTGTCAGTGAGGTGTTTGGACTGTGAGTCTGGGACAGTGTCAGTGAGGTGTTTGGGCTGTGAGTCTGGGACAGTGTCAGTGAGGTGTTTGGGCTGTGAGTCTGGGACAGTGTCAGTGAGGTGTTTGCGCTGAGAGTCTGGGACAGTGTCAGTGAGGTGTTTGGGCTGTGAGTCTGGCCAGTGTCAGTGAGGTGTTTGGGCTGTGAGTCTGGCCCAGTGTCAGTGAGGTGTTTGGGCTGTGAGTCTGGGACAGTGTCAGTGAGGTGTTTGGGCTGTGAGTCTGGACAGTGTCAGTGAGGTGTTTGGACTGTGAGTCTGGACAGTGTCAGTGAGGTGTTTGGGCTGTGAGTCTGGGACAGTGTCAGTGAGGTGTTTGGGCTGTGAGTCTGGGACAGTGTCAGTGAGGTGTTTGGACTGTGAGTCTGGGACAGTGTCAGTGAGGTGTTTGGACTGTGAGTCTGGGCCAGTGTCAGTGAGGTGTTTGGGCTGTGAGTCTGGGACAGTGTCAGTGAGGTGTTTGGACTGTGAGTCTGGGACAGTGTCAGTGAGGTGTTTGGGCTGTGAGTCTGGCCCAGTGTCAGTGAGGTGTTTGCGCTGAGAGTCTGGGACAGTGTCAGTGAGGTGTTTGGACTGTGAGTCTGGGACAGTGTCAGTGAGGTGTTTGGACTGTGAGTCTGGGACAGTGAGAGTGAGGTGTTTGGACTGTGAGTCTGGGACAGTGTCAGTGAGGTGTTTGGACTGTGAGTCTGGGACAGTGTCAGTGAGGTGTTTGGGCTGTGAGTCTGGGACACTGTCAGTGAGGTGTTTGGGCTGTGAGTCTGGCCCACTGTCGGTGAGGTGTTTGGGCTGTGAGTCTGGGACAGTGTCAGTGAGGTGTTTGGGCTGTGAGTCTGGCTCATCGTCAGTGAGGTGTTTGGGCTGTGAGTCTGGGACAGTGTCAGTGAGGTGTTTGGGCTGTGAGTCTGGCCCAGTGTCAGTGAGGTGTTTGGACTGTGAGTCTGGCCAGTGTCAGTGAGGTGTTTGGGCTGTGAGTCTGGCCCAGTGTCAGTGAGGTGTTTGGGCTGAGAGTCTGGGACAGTGTCAGTGAGGTGTTTGGGCTGTGAGTCTGGGACAGTGTCAGTGAGGTGTTTGGACTGTGAGTCTGGCCCAGTGTCAGTGAGGTGTTTGGGCTGTGAGTCTGGGACAGTGTCAGTGAGGTGTTTGGGCTGTGAGTCTGGCCCAGTGTCAGTGAGGTGTTTGGGCTGTGAGTCTGGCCCAGTGTCAGTGAGGTGTTTGGGCTGTGAGTCTGGCCCAGTGTCAGTGAGGTGTTTGGGCTGTGAGTCTGGGACAGTGTCAGTGAGGTGTTTGGGCTGTGAGTCTGGGACAGTGTCAGTGAGGTGTTTGGCTGTGAGTCTGGGACAGTGTCAGTGAGGTGTTTGGGCTGTGAGTCTGGGACAGTGTCAGTGAGGTGTTTGGGCTGTGAGTCTGGGACAGTGTCAGTGAGGTGTTTGGCTGTGAGTCTGGGACAGTGTCAGTGAGGTGTTTGGGCTGTGAGTCTGGGCCAGTGTCAGTGAGGTGTTTGGGCTGTGAGTCTGGGACAGTGTCAGTGAGGTGTTTGGCTGTGAGTCTGGACAGTGTCAGTGAGGTGTTTGGGCTGTGAGTCTGGCCAGTGTCAGTGAGGTGTTTGGGCTGTGAGTCTGGCCAGTGTCAGTGAGGTGTTTGGGCTGTGAGTCTGGGACAGTGTCAGTGAGGTGTTTGGGCTGTGAGTCTGGGACAGTGAGAGTGAGGTGTTTGGGCTGTGAGTCTGGCCCAGTGTCAGTGAGGTGTTTGGGCTGTGAGTCTGGCCCAGTGTCAGTGAGGTGTTTGGGCTGTGAGTCTGGGACTGTGTCAGTGAGGTGTTTGGGCTGTGAGTTTGGGACAGTGTCATTGAGGTGTTTTGTCTGTGAGTTTGGGACAGTGTCAGTGAGGTGCTTGGGACACTGTCAGTGAGGTGTTTGGGCTGTGAGTCTGGGACAGTGAGAGTGAGGTGTTTGGACTGTGAGTCTGGGACAGTGAGAGTGAGGTGTTTGGACTGTGAGTCCGGGACAGTGTCAGTGAGGTGTTTGTACTGTGAGTCTGGGACAGTGAGAGTGAGGTGTTTGGACTGTGAGTCTGGGACAGTGAGAGTGAGGTGTTTGGACTGTGAGTCTGGGACAGTGTCAGTGAGGTGTTTGGGCTGTGAGTCTGGCCCACTGTCGGTGAGGTGTTTGGGCTGTGAGTCTGGGACAGTGTCAGTGAGGTGTTTGGCTGTGAGTCTGGCCCAGTGTCAGTGAGGTGTTTGGACTGTGAGTCTGGCCCAGTGTCAGTGAGGTGTTTGGACTGTGAGTCTGGGACAGTGTCAGTGAGGTCTGGGACAGTGTCAGTGAGGTGTTTGGACTGTGAGTCTGGGACAGTGTCAGTGAGGTGTTTGGGCTGTGAGTCTGGGACAGTGTCAGTGAGGTGTTTGGGCTGTGAGTCTGGGACAGTGTCAGTGAGGTGTTTGGGCTGTGAGTCTGGCCCAGTGTCAGTGAGGTGTTTGGGCTGTGAGTCTGGCCCAGTGTCAGTGAGGTGTTTGGGCTGTGAGTCTGGGACAGTGTCAGTGAGGTGTTTGGGCTGTGAGTCTGGCCCAGTGTCAGTGAGGTGTTTGGGCTGTGAGTCTGGCCCAGTGTCAGTGAGGTGTTTGGGCTGTGAGTCTGGCCCAGTGTCAGTGAGGTGTTTGGACTGTGAGTCTGGCCAGTGTCAGTGAGGTGTTTGGGCTGTGAGTCTGGGACAGTGTCAGTGAGGTGTTTGGGCTGTGAGTCTGGGACAGTGTCAGTGAGGTGTTTGGGCTGTGAGTCTGGGACAGTGTCAGTGAGGTGTTTGGACTGTGAGTCTGGGACAGTGTCAGTGAGGTGTTTGGCTGTGAGTCTGGGACAGTGTCAGTGAGGTGTTTGGACTGTGAGTCTGGGACAGTGTCAGTGAGGTGTTTGGGCTGTGAGTCTGGCCCAGTGTCAGTGAGGTGTTTGGGCTGTGAGTCTGGGACAGTGTCAGTGAGGTGTTTGGGCTGTGAGTCTGGCCAGTGTCAGTGAGGTGTTTGGGCTGTGAGTCTGGCCCAGTGTCAGTGAGGTGTTTGGGCTGTGAGTCTGGCCCAGTGTCAGTGAGGTGTTTGGACTGTGAGTCTGGGACAGTGTCAGTGAGGTGTTTGGGCTGTGAGTCTGGGACAGTGTCAGTGAGGTGTTTGGGCTGTGAGTCTGGGACAGTGTCAGTGAGGTGTTTGGGCTGTGAGTCTGGGACAGTGTCAGTGAGGTGTTTGGGCTGTGAGTCTGGGACAGTGTCAGTGAGGTGTTTGGTCTGTGAGTCTGGGACAGTGTCAGTGAGGTGTTTGGCTGTGAGTCTGGACACTGTCAGTGAGGTGTTTGGGCTGTGAGTCTGGGACAGTGTCAGTGAGGTGTTTGGACTGTGAGTCTGGGACAGTGAGAGTGAGGTGTTTGGACTGTGAGTCTGGGACAGTGTCAGTGAGGTGTTTGGACTGTGAGTCTGGGACAGTGTCAGTGAGGTGTTTGGACTGTGAGTCTGGGACAGTGAGAGTGAGGTGTTTGGACTGTGAGTCTGGGACAGTGTCAGTGAGGTGTTTGGGCTGTGAGTCTGGGCCACTGTCAGTGAGGTGTTTGGGCTGTGAGTCTGGGACAGTGTCAGTGAGGTGTTTGGGCTGTGAGTCTGGCCCAGTGTCAGTGAGGTGTTTGGGCTGTGAGTCTGGCCCAGTGTCAGTGAGGTGTTTGGACTGTGAGTCTGGGACAGTGTCAGTGAGGTGTTTGGGCTGTGAGTCTGGACAGTGTCAGTGAGGTGTTTGGGACTGTGAGTCTGGGACAGCTGTCAGTGAGGTGTTTGGGCTGTGAGTCTGGGACAGTGTCAGTGAGGTGTTTGGGCTGTGAGTCTGGCACAGTGTCAGTGAGGTGTTTGGGCTGTGAGTCTGGCCCAGTGTCAGTGAGGTGTTTGGGCTGTGAGTCTGGCCCAGTGTCAGTGAGGTGTTTGGGCTGTGAGTCTGGGACAGTGTCAGTGAGGTGTTTGGGCTGTGAGTCTGGCCCAGTGTCAGTGAGGTGTTTGGGCTGTGAGTCTGGCCAGTGTCAGTGAGGTGTTTGGGCTGTGAGTCTGGCCCAGTGTCGGTGAGGTGTTTGGACTGTGAGTCTGGCCAGTGTCAGTGAGGTGTTTGGGCTGTGAGTCTGGGACAGTGTCAGTGAGGTGTTTGGGCTGTGAGTCTGGGACAGTGTCAGTGAGGTGTTTGGGCTGTGAGTCTGGGACACTGTCAGTGAGGTGTTTGGCTGTGAGTCTGGGACAGTGTCAGTGAGGTGTTTGGACTGTGAGTCTGGGACAGTGTCAGTGAGGTGTTTGGACTGTGAGTCTGGGACAGTGTCAGTGAGGTGTTTGGGCTGTGAGTCTGGCCCAGTGTCAGTGAGGTGTTTGGGCTGTGAGTCTGGGACAGTGTCAGTGAGGTGTTTGGCTGTGAGTCTGGCCCAGTGTCAGTGAGGTGTTTGGGCTGTGAGTCTGGCCCAGTGTCAGTGAGGTGTTTGGGCTGTGAGTCTGGCCCAGTGTCAGTGAGGTGTTTGGACTGTGAGTCTGGGACAGTGTCAGTGAGGTGTTTGGGCTGTGAGTCTGGGACAGTGTCAGTGAGGTGTTTGGGCTGTGAGTCTGGGACAGTGTCAGTGAGGTGTTTGGGCTGTGAGTCTGGGACAGTGTCAGTGAGGTGTTTGGCTGTGAGTCTGGGACAGTGTCAGTGAGGTGTTTGGGCTGTGAGTCTGGGACCAGTGTCAGTGAGGTGTTTGGGCTGTGAGTCTGGCCAGTGTCAGTGAGGTGTTTGGGCTGTGAGTCTGGGACAGTGTCAGTGAGGTGTTTGGGCTGTGAGTCTGGGCCCAGTGTCAGTGAGGTGTTTGGGCTGTGAGTCTGGGACAGTGTCAGTGAGGTGTTTGGGCTGTGAGTCTGGGACAGTGTCAGTGAGGTGTTTGGACTGTGAGTCTGGGACAGTGTCAGTGAGGTGTTTGGGCTGTGAGTCTGGACAGTGTCAGTGAGGTGTTTGGGCTGTGAGTCTGGACAGTGTCAGTGAGGTGTTTGGGCTGTGAGTCTGGGACAGTGTCAGTGAGGTGTTTGGGCTGTGAGTCTGGGACAGTGTCAGTGAGGTGTTTGGGCTGTGAGTCTGGACAGTGTCAGTGAGGTGTTTGGGCTGTGAGTCTGGCCCAGTGTCAGTGAGGTGTTTGGGCTGTGAGTCTGGCCAGTGTCAGTGAGGTGTTTGGGCTGTGAGTCTGGACAGTGTCAGTGAGGTGTTTGGGCTGTGAGTCTGGACAGTGTCAGTGAGGTGTTTGGCTGTGAGTCTGGGACAGTGTCAGTGAGGTGTTTGGGCTGTGAGTCTGGGACAGTGTCAGTGAGGTGTTTGGGCTGTGAGTCTGGGACAGTGTCAGTGAGGTGTTTGGACTGTGAGTCTGGGACAGTGTCAGTGAGGTGTTTGGGACTGTGAGTCTGGGACAGTGTCAGTGAGGTGTTTGGGCTGTGAGTCTGGGACCAGTGTCAGTGAGGTGTTTGGGCTGTGAGTCTGGGACAGTGTCAGTGAGGTGTTTGGCTGTGAGTCTGGACCAGTGTCAGTGAGGTGTTTGGGCTGTGAGTCTGGGACAGTGTCAGTGAGGTGTTTGGCTGTGAGTCTGGGACAGTGTCAGTGAGGTGTTTGGGCTGTGAGTCTGGGACAGTGTCAGTGAGGTGTTTGGGCTGTGAGTCTGGGACAGTGTCAGTGAGGTGTTTGGACTGTGAGTCTGGGACAGTGTCAGTGAGGTGTTTGGGCTGTGAGTCTGGACAGTGTCAGTGAGGTGTTTGGGCTGTGAGTCTGGGACAGTGTCAGTGAGGTGTTTGGCTGTGAGTCTGGGACAGTGTCAGTGAGGTGTTTGGGCTGTGAGTCTGGCCAGTGTCAGTGAGGTGTTTGGACTGTGAGTCTGGGACAGTGTCAGTGAGGTGTTTGGGCTGAGTCTGGACTGTCAGTGAGGTGTTTGGGCTGTGAGTCTGGACAGTGTCAGTGAGGTGTTTGGGCTGTGAGTCTGGGACAGTGTCAGTGAGGTGTTTGGGCTGTGAGTCTGGCCAGTGTCAGTGAGGTGTTTGGGCTGTGAGTCTGGGACAGTGTCAGTGAGGTGTTTGGGCTGTGAGTCTGGGACAGTGTCAGTGAGGTGTTTTGGCTGTGAGTTGGGACAGTGTCAGTGAGGTGTTTGGCTGTGAGTCTGGACAGTGTCAGTGAGGTGTTTGGGCTGTGAGTCTGGGACAGTGAGAGTGAGGTGTTTGGACTGTGAGTCTGGGACAGTGTCAGTGAGGTGTTTGGACTGTGAGTCTGGGACAGTGTCAGTGAGGTGTTTGGACTGTGAGTCTGGGACAGTGTCAGTGAGGTGTTTGGACTGTGAGTCTGGGACAGTGTCAGTGAGGTGTTTGGACTGTGAGTCTGGGACAGTGTCAGTGAGGTGTTTGGGCTGTGAGTCTGGCCCAGTGTCAGTGAGGTGTTTGGGCTGTGAGTCTGGGACAGTGTCAGTGAGGTGTTTGGCTGTGAGTCTGGCCCAGTGTCAGTGAGGTGTTTGGACTGTGAGTCTGGCCCAGTGTCAGTGAGGTGTTTGGACTGTGAGTCTGGGACACTGTCAGTGAGGTGTTTGGACTGTGAGTCTGGACAGTGTCAGTGAGGTGTTTGGACTGTGAGTCTGGGACACTGTCAGTGAGGTGTTTGGGCTGTGAGTCTGGACAGTGTCAGTGAGGTGTTTGGGCTGTGAGTCTGGCACAGTGTCAGTGAGGTGTTTGGGCTGTGAGTCTGGCCCAGTGTCAGTGAGGTGTTTGGGCTGTGAGTCTGGCCCAGTGTCAGTGAGGTGTTTGGGCTGTGAGTCTGGGACAGAGTCAGTGAGGTGTTTGGGCTGTGAGTCTGGCCCAGTGTCAGTGAGGTGTTTGGGCTGTGAGTCTGGCCCAGTGTCAGTGAGGTGTTTGGGCTGTGAGTCTGGGCCCAGTGTCAGTGAGGTGTTTGGACTGTGAGTCTGGCCCAGTATCAGTGAGGTGTTTGGGCTGTGAGTCTGGGACAGTGTCAGTGAGGTGTTTGGTCTGTGAGTCTGGGACAGTGTCAGTGAGGTGTTTGGGCTGTGAGTCTGGGACACTGTCAGTGAGGTGTTTGCGCTGAGAGTCTGGGACACTGTCAGTGAGGTGTTTGGACTGTGAGTCTGGGACAGTGTCAGAGAGGTGTTTGGACTGTGAGTCTGGGACAGTGTCAGTGAGGTGTTTGGGCTGTGAGTCTGGCCCAGTGTCAGTGAGGTGTTTGGACTGTGAGTCTGGGACAGTGTCAGTGAGGTGTTTGGACTGTGAGTCTGGCCCAGTGTCAGTGAGGTGTTTGGGCTGTGAGTCTGGCCCAGTGTCAGTGAGGTGTTTGGGCTGTGAGTCTGGCCCAGTGTCAGTGAGGTGTTTGGACTGTGAGTCTGGACAGTGTCAGTGAGGTGTTTGGGCTGTGAGTCTGGGACAGTGTCAGTGAGGTGTTTGGGCTGTGAGTCTGGGACAGTGTCAGTGAGGTGTTTGGGCTGTGAGTCTGGGACACTGTCAGTGAGGTGTTTGGGCTGAGAGTCTGGGACAGTGTCAGTGAGGTGTTTGCGCTGAGAGTCTGGGACAGTGAGAGTGAGGTGTTTAGGCTGTGAGTCTGGCCCAGTGTCAGTGAGGTGTTTGGGCTGTGAGTCTGCGACAGTGAGAGTGAGGTGTTTGGACTGTGAGTCTGGCCCAGTGTCAGTGAGGTGTTTGGGCTGTGAGTCTGGCCCAGTGTCAGTGAGGTGTTTGGGCTGTGAGTCTGGGACAGTGAGAGTGAGGTGTTTGGACTGTGAGTCTGGGACACTGTCAGTGAGGTGTTTGGGCTGTGAGTCTGGCCCAGTGTCAGTGAGGTGTTTGGGCTGTGAGTCTGGCCCAGTGTCAGTGAGGTGTTCGGGCTGTGAGTCTGGGACAGTGTCAGTGAGGTGTTTGGGCTGTGAGTTTGGGACAGTGTCAGTGAGGTGTTTGGGCTGTGAGTCTGGCCCAGTGTCAGTGAGGTGTTTGGGCTGTGAGTCTGGCCCAGTGTCAGTGAGGTGTTTGGGCTGTGAGTCTGGGACAGTGTCAGTGAGGTGTTTGGGCTGTGAGTCTGGGACAGTGTCAGTGAGGTGTTTGGGACACTGTCAGTGAGGTGTTTGGGCTGTGAGTCTGGGACACTGTCAGTGAGGTGTTTGCGCTGAGAGTCGGGACAGTGTCAGTGAGGTGTTTGTACTGTGAGTCTGGGACAGTGAGAGTGAGGCGTTTGGACTGTGAGTGTGGGACAGTGAGGGTGAGGTGTTTCGACTGTGAGTCTGGGACAGTGTCAGTGAGGTGTTTGTACTGTGAGTCTGGGACAGTGAGAGTGAGATGTTTGTACTGTGAGTCTGGGACAGTGAGAGTGAGGTGTTTGGACTGTGAGTCTGGGACAGTGAGAGTGAGGTGTTTGGACTGTGAGTCCGGGACAGTGTCAGTGAGGTGTTTGTACTGTGAGTCTGGGACAGTGAGAGTGAGGTGTTTGGACTGTGAGTCTGGGACAGTGAGAGTGAGGTGTTTGGACTGTGAGTCTGGGACAGTGTCAGTGAGGTGTTTGGGCTGTGAGTCTGGCCCACTGTCGGTGAGGTGTTTGGGCTGTGAGTCTGGGACAGTGTCAGTGAGGTGTTTGGCTGTGAGTCTGGCCCAGTGTCAGTGAGGTGTTTGGACTGTGAGTCTGGCCCAGTGTCAGTGAGGTGTTTGGACTGTGAGTCTGGGACAGTGTCAGTGAGGTCTGGGACAGTGTCACTGAGGTGTTTGGACTGTGAGTCTGGGACACTGTCGGTGAGGTGTTTGGGCTGTGAGTCTGGGACACTGTCAGTGAGGTGTTTGGGCTGTGAGTCTGGCTCAGTGTCAGTGAGGTGTTTGGGCTGTGAGTCTGGCCCAGTGTCAGTGAGGTGTTTGGGCTGTGAGTCTGGCCCAGTGTCAGTGAGGTGTTTGGGCTGTGAGTCTGGGACAGTGTCAGTGAGGCGTTTGGGCTGTGAGTCTGGCCCAGTGTCAGTGAGGTGTTTGGACTGTGAGTCTGGCCCAGTATCAGTGAGGTGTTTGGGCTGTGAGTCTGGGACAGTGTCAGTGAGGTGTTTTGTCTGTGAGTTTGGGACAGTGTCAGTGAGGTGTTTGGGCTGTGAGTCTGGGACACTGTCAGTGAGGTGTTTGCGCTGAGAGTCTGGGACACTGTCAGTGAGGTGTTTGGACTGTGAGTCTGGGACAGTGAGAGTGAGGTGTTTGGACTGTGAATCGGGGACAGTGTCAGTGAGGTGTTTGGGCTGTGAGTCTGGCCCAGTGTCAGTGAGGTGTTTGGACTGTGAGTCTGGGACAGTGTCAGTGAGGTGTTTGGACTGTGAGTCTGGCCCAGTGTCAGTGAGGTGTTTGGGCTGTGAGTCTGGCCCAGTGTCAGTGAGGTGTTTGGGCTGTGAGTCTGGCCCAGTGTCAGTGAGGTGTTTGGACTGTGAGTCTGGGACAGTGTCTGTGAGGTGTTTGGGCTGTGAGTCTGGGACAGTGTCAGTGAGGTGTTTGGGCTGTGAGTCTGGGACAGTGTCAGTGAGGTGTTTGGGCTGTGAGTCTGGGACACTGTCAGTGAGGTGTTTGCACTGAGAGTCTGGGACAGTGTCAGTGAGGTGTTTGCGCTGAGAGTCTGGGACAGTGAGAGTGAGGTGTTTAGGCTGTGAGTCTGGCCCAGTGTCAGTGAGGTGTTTGGGCTGTGAGTCTGCGACAGTGAGAGTGAGGTGATTGGACTGTGAGTCTGGCCCAGTGTCAGTGAGGTGTTTGGGCTGTGAGTCTGGCCCAGTGTCAGTGAGGTGTTTGGGCTGAGAGTCTGGGACAGTGAGAGTGAGGTGTTTGGACTGTGAGTCTGGGACACTGTCAGTGTGGTGTTTGGGCTGTGAGTCTGGCCCAGTGTCAGTGAGGTGTTTGGGCTGTGAGTCTGGCCCAGTGTCAGTGAGGTGTTCGGGCTGTGAGTCTGGGACTGTGTCAGTGAGGTGTTTGGGACAGTGTCAGTGAGGTGTTTGGGCTGTGAGTCTGGCCCAGTGTCAGTGAGGTGTTTGGGCTGTGAGTCTGGCCCAGTGTCAGTGAGGTGTTTGGGCTGTGAGACTGGGACAGTGTCAGTGAGGTGTTTGGGCTGTGAGTCTGGGACAGTGTCAGTGAGGTGTTTGGGACACTGTCAGTGAGGTGTTTGGGCTGTGAGTCTGGGACACTGTCAGTGAGGTGTTTGCGCTGAGAGTCGGGACAGTGTCAGTGAGGTGTTTGTACTGTGAGTCTGGGACAGTGAGAGTGAGGCGTTTGGACTGTGAGTGTGGGACAGTGAGGGTGAGGTGTTTCGACTGTGAGTCTGGGACAGTGTCAGTGAGGTGTTTGTACTGTGAGTCTGGGACAGTGAGAGTGAGGTGTTTGGACTGTGAGTCTGGGACAGTGTCAGTGAGGTGTTTGGGCTGTGAGTCTGGCTCAGTGTCAGTGAGGTGTTTGGACTGTGAGTCTGGGACAGTGTCAGTGAGGTGTTTGGGCTGTGAGTCTGGGACAGTGTCAGTGAGGTGTTTGGGCTGTGAGTCTGGCCCAGTGTCAGTGAGGTGTTTGGACTGTGAGTCTGGGACAGTGTCAGTGAGGTGTTTGGGCTGTGAGTCTGGGACAGTGTCAGTGAGGTGTTTGCGCTGAGAGTCTGGGACAGTGTCTGTGAGGTGTTTGGGCTGTGAATCTGGCCCAGTGTCAGTGAGGTGTTTGGGCTGTGAGTCTGAGACAGTGTCAGTGAGGTGTTTGGGCTGTGAGTCTGGCCCAGTGTCAGTGAGGTGTTTGGACTGTGAGTCTGGGACAGTGTCAGTGAGGTGTTTGGGCTGTGAGTCTGGGACAGTGTCAGTGAGGTGTTTGGACTGTGAGTCTGAGACAGTGTCAGTGAGGTGTTTGGGCTGTGAGTCTGGGACAGTGTCAGTGAGGTGTTTGCGCTGAGAGTCTGGGACAGTGTCAGTGAGGTGTTTGCGCTGAGAGTCTGGGACAGTGTCAGTGAGGTGTTTGGGCTGTGAGTCTGGGACAGTGTCAGTGAGGTGTTTGGACTGTGAGTCTGGGACAGTGTCAGTGAGGTGTTTGGACTGTGAGTGTGGGACAGTGTCAGTGAGGTGTTTGGGCTGTGAGTCTGGGACAGTGTCAGTGAGGTGTTTGGGCTGTGAGTCTGGCCCAGTGTCAGTGAGGTGTTTGGACTGTGAGTCTGGGACAGTGTCAGTGAGGTGTTTGGACTGTGAGTCTGGGACAGTGTCAGTGAGGTGTTTGCGCTGAGAGTCTGGGACAGTGTCAGTGAGGTGTTTGGGCTGTGAGTCTGGGACAGTGTCAGTGAGGTGTTTGGACTGTGAGTCTGGGACAGTGTCAGTGAGGTGTTTGGGCTGTGAGTCTGGGACAGTGTCAGTGAGGTGTTTGGGCTGTGAGTCTGGGACAGTGTCAGTGAGGTGTTTGGACTGTGAGTCTGGGACAGTGTCAGTGAGGTGTTTGGACTGTGAGTCTGGGACACTGTCAGTGAGGTGTTTGGGCTGTGAGTTTGGCCCAGTGTCAGTGAGGTGTTTGGGCTGTGAGTCTGGCCCAGTGTCAGTGAGGTGTTTGGGCTGTGAGTCTAGGACAGTGTCAGTGAGGTGTTTGGGCTCTGAGTCTGGCCCAGTGTCAGTGAGGTGTTTGGGCTGTGAGTCTGGGACAGTGTCAGTGAGGTGTTTGGGCTGTGAGTCTGGCCCAGTGTCAGTGAGGTTTTTGGGTTGTGAGTCTGGGACAGTGTCAGTGAGGTGTTTGGACTGTGAGTCTGGCCCAGTGTCAGTGAGGTGTTTGGACTGTGAGTCTGGGACAGTGTCAATGAGGTGTTTGGGCTGTGAGTCTGGGACAGTGTCAGTGCGGTGTTTGGGCTGTGAGTCTGGGACAGTGTCAGTGCGGTGTTTGGACTGTGAGTCTGGGACAGTGTCAGTGAGGTGTTTGGACTGTGAGTCTGGCCCACTGTCAGTGAGGTGTTTGGGCTGTGAGTCTGGATTCTGCAGGATATACGGGGTTTTCTGCTCCAGCTGATCCGATCCATGATTCGGACCTCTTCAACTTTTTCGCTTCCCTCCTGCATTAGGCACCAGGGCAACAACCATCTTCTCCCTGTTGAATGAGAAATCTGTCCATTTGCTCTTTGAATGTCAGCCAAGTTCACATTAACCAGTTGCATAAATGGGCTATTCTTAAATGTGAAACAATTATTCCTAAAATCTTAACTCTTGCAGAAAGATTTGTTCCATATCTGCATTGACACCCTCCCTGGCTTTTAGTTGGGGAAGACAACCTGAGCTTACTCCAGAGCACAGATGTCGAAATGGATGATATTTCTTCAAATGCTCATATGATTCGATTCTTCTCTGTTGCGTTGGGGCGAGAGGTTGTTGTGTTCGATGTGACACAGCTCAGTGTCCGTGTGTTGCTGCATTCCAGACTCAGAAAGGGAGCAGAAGATTCAAGAGACTCGAGAACAGGAATGGGGTCTTTGCTCTGTTGGTAAGTGTGAACCCCGGGGAGATTTTAATTGCCGCAGCTTAGTTTAGCCATTTCCTTCCCCTTTTCCCTCCTCTCCTGGAGGCATTGACTGGGGGATTTTCCATGGGTTTAAAAAAAAAAGCAAAAAATCTGCAGATGCTGGAAATTTGAACAAAAACAGAAAATGCTGGAAACACGTAGCAGGTCAGTCAGCATCTGTTGGGTGAGAAACAGTTAACATTTCATTATTCTTATTGAACTCTCTTTGCCACAGTTTTGCCCACTCATTTAATCTGTCCATGACAGTATTGGTAGCAGTGACCACCGCACAGTTCTTGTGGAGACGAAGTCCCGTCTTCACACCGAGGACACCCTCCATTGTGTTGTGTGGCACTACCAACGTGCTAAATGGGATAGATTCAGAACAGATCTAGCAGCTCAAAACTGGGCATCCATGAGGCACTGTGGGCCATCAGCAGCAGCAGAATTGTATTCCATCACAATCTGTAACCTCATGGCCGGCATATCCCTCACTCTACCATTACCATCAAGCCAGGGTACCAACCCTGGAGTGTAGAAGAGCATGCCAGCAGCAGCACCAGGCATACCTAAAAATGAAGTGCCAATATGGTGAAGCTACAACACAGGACTACATACACGCTAAACAGTGGAAATGTTTAGACATGCTATAGACACAGCTAAGCGATCCCGCAACCAACAGATCAGATCAAAGCTCTGCAGTCCTGCCACATCCAGGTGGTGGACAATTAAATAACTAACGGGAGGAGGAGGCTCCATGAACATCCCCATCTTCAATGATGGTGGGGCCCAACACGTGAGTGCAAAATTAAAGGCTGAAGCATTTGCAACCATCTTCAGCCAGAAGTGCCGAGTGGATGATCCATTTCGGCCTCCTCCTGAGGTCCCCACCATCACAGAAGCCAGTCTTCAGCCAATTCGATTCACTCCGCGTGATATCAAGAAACGGCTGAGCACACTGGATACAGCAAAAATTATGGGCCCCGACAACAGCTGTCGTGCTGAAGACTTGTGCTCCAGAACTAGCCACGCCTCTAGCCAAGTTGATCCAGTACAGCTGCAACACTGGCATCTACCTGACAATGTGGAAAATTGCCCAGGAATGTCCCGTCCACAAAAGCAGGACAAATCAAATCTGGCCAATTACCGCTCCATCAGCCTACTCTCAATCATCAGCAAAGTGATGGAAGGTGTCATCGACAGTGCTATCAAGCGGCACTTACTCACCAATATTCAGTTTGGGTTCCGCCAGGACCACTCGGCTTCAGACCTCAATAAAGCCTTGGTCCAAACATGGACAAAGGAGCTGAATTCCAGAGGTGAGGTGAGAGTGACTGCCCTTGACATCAAGGCAGCATTTGACCGAGTGTGGCATCAAGGAGCCCTAGTAAAACTGAAGTCACTGGGAATCGGGGGGGAAAACTCTCCACTGGCTGGAGTCATACCTAGCACAAAGGAAGATGATTGTGGTTGTTGGAGGCCAATCATCTCAGCCCCAGGCCATCGCTGCAGGAGTTCCTCAGGGCAGTGTCCTAGGCCCAGTCATCTTCAGCTGCTTCATCAATGATCTTCCCTCCATCAGAAGGTGGGATGTTCGCTGATGATTGCACAGTGTTCAATTCCATTCGCAACTCCTCAGATAATTAAGCAGTCCGTGCCCGCGTGCAGCAAGACCTGGGTGACATTCAGGCTTATGCTGATAAGTGGTAAGTAACATTCGTGCCACAGAAGTGCCAGGCAATGACTATCTCCAACAAGAGAGAGTCTTAACAACTGCCCCTTGACATTGAATGGTATTACCATCACCGAATCCCCCACCATCAACATCCTGGGGGGTCACCATTGACTAGAAACTTAACTGGACCAGCCACATAAATACTGTGGCAACACGAGCAGGTCAGAGGCTGGGTATTCTGCGATGAGTGTCTCACCTCCTGACTCCCCAAAGCCTTTCCACCATCTACAAGGCACAAGTCAGGAGTGTGATGGAATACTCTCCACTTGCCTGGATGAGTGCAGCTCCAACAGCACTCAAGAAGCTCGACACCATCCAGGACAAAACAGCCCGCTTGATTGGCACCCCATCCACCACCTTAAACATTCACTCCCTCCACCACTGGTGTACTGTGGCTGCAGTGTGTACCATCTACAAGACGCACTGCAGCAACTCGCCAAGGCTTCTTCGGCAGCACCTCCCAAACGCGCGAACTCTTCCACCTAGAAGGACAAGGGCAGCAGGTGCATGGGAACACCACCACCTCCAAGTTCCCCTCCAAGTCACACACCATCCTGACTTAGAAGTATACCGTCGATCCTTCATCGTCGCTGGGTCAAGATCCTGGAACTCCCTCCCTAACAGGACTGTGGGAGTACCTTCACCACACGGACTGCAGCGGTTCAAGAAGGCGGCTCACCACCACCTTTTCCAGGGCAATTAGGGATGGGCAATAAATGCCAGCGACGCCCACATCCCAGGAACGAATAAAAAAAACACTTCAACAGCTTGTTGCCACCCTGGCACATGCTGCTTTCGACCAATCTGCATACCATAAGCTATCTAAAAGACTAAGAGATTGATATTGATTACACCAGTAAAGGAACATGTGACGGAGTGATAGACAGCACATTGAGAAAAGAAAGAAAGACTTGCATTTTTATTGCGGCTTTCACGACCACCGGACGTCCCAAAGCGCTTTACACCCAATGAAATACATTGAGAAAAGTGTGGTACAGCAAAAGAATCACAGAATCCCCACAGTGCAGATAGAGGCCATTTCGGCCCATTGAGCCTGCACCGACACATATCCCACCCTATCCCCGTAACCCCACGTATTTAATCCCCCTAACACTAAGGGTCAATTTATCATAGCCAAATCAACCTAACCCGCACATCTTTGGACTGTGGGAGGAAACCGGAGCACCTGGAGGAAACCCACGCAGACACGGGGAGAATGTGCAAACTCCACACAGACAGTCACCCGAGGCCGGATTCGAACCCGGGTCCCTGGTGCTGTGAGGCAACAGTGCTAACTACTATGCGAGTGAGAGAGTGTGACACAAAAAGAAAGAGATTGGGAAAGGAGCAGAGATCATTACAGAAGGAGATTGCTTTCTGTGTTTGACCTGTGCCACAAGAGATTAGCTGTGCTGTGTGGTACACGGTATAACACCCCTGCCATGAAAGAGTGGATGCTGCAACTCGCCATCAGCAATGGCATGAGAGACATTCTGCTTTAAACAACCCAACAACCCTCATCAGGTCTCCAAATATAGGCCTAGTCGGTGGCTGGAGTTGGTTTAGTTCATGACCGTAGAGGGTGCCTGTGGCTACAATTGGCGTGTTAACTGAGGAAGAATAATCAGCCAGGATTCGTACCCTGAATTGCAATCCCGTGACCGCTGCTGGAATATGCGCCGGCACGGACATTGGGTGAGGACAGTATGGGGCTCAGGTGTGACGCACTCCATTGTTGACACACATGCAATGTATAGTCACTTGGTTGAGATACCCAGAGGGTCAGCAGTAGCTGAAGAGCCATATGAAGCATAGTCACTGGCTTTTAGAGAGGAGAAGAGGGAGAAAACATTGGACAGGTATCACTTTCAAAGACAGTTTATTTTAATTTTCACTGATTAGCCCCGTCAAAAATATGAACCTGTTCACCAATGCACCCTTACAACAACAAGCTTCATTTATATAGCACCTGTAATGTAGTGAAACATCCCAAGGTGCTCCACAGGAGCATTATCACAGGAAACCTGGCTGTTCACAGTGACAGGGATGATGTAATGAGGTACAAGAAAACCTATTTTTTCTAAAATGACCACATTTTGCCTTCCAGACGGAGAAGGAACGACAGCAGCTTCTCCAGACCTACCCGGCACAGCCTTTCCTTGTGCCAGTGACTCACCCGCCTGAGTATCCGAATCCCCAGTTAATGGACCATCTCTCCAACTTCCCTTCCCCCTCCATATTCCAGGAGTCAAAGCCCAAACTGAAGAAGGTTCTGAAGAAGACCATGAATGAGAAGTATAGGATTAAGTACCTCAGGCTGCGGAAGACTGTAAAAGCTCTGATTTTTGTGAGTATTTGCAATCATTTTGAACAGCGTTGTTGCACTGCTGTCGGTTTGAAGCAGGAGTGTGCAGATTTTGTTTGTCCGTAGACTCACCACTTGGTGAGGTTCGAGAGGGTTGCTTCTGTTGTCTGCATCTCAGCAAAAATCAGTAACTTCAGGAGGGAGAAAAGTGGGAGCAAAAGTCTCACCCCCCACAAATAAATTTAAAGTAATTGGTGGAAGGATTTGAGGGGAAATTTCTTCACCCAGAGGGTTGTGGGGGTCTGGAACTCACTGCCTGAAAGGGTGGTAGAGGCAGGAACCCTAACCACATTTAAAAAGTACTTGGATGTGCACCTGGGATGCTCTAACCTGCAGGGCTACGGGCCAAGAGCTGGGAAGTGGGATTAGGCTGGATAGCTCTTGGTTGGCCGGCATGGACACGATGGGCCGAAATGGCCTCCTTCCGTGCTGTAACTTTCTATGATCAGTAAAAAATGCCTATATACATGGGCAAAATGCTAAAAGCACTCACTACTGCTTCAGACCAGTTATATAGTAACCAGGCCGGCCGCTGGTGAGTCCAGGCCGGCCATTAGTGAGTCCAGACTATCCTTTCAACCTCCCACAGGGTGCAGTTATGTTTTTGGAGTTTTCTTTGCTCTATTTTACTGTGATTAGTCTTCCTCTATAACAGCCGACTCTCGCATGAGCCCCAGCTCTCTGTCCCAGCGAGAGCGCAAATTGCTGCTGCTTCAAGTAGATATGTTGCAGTCCATAATATATAGATTCTGTCTGGGGTGGGAGGAGGGTAGAATGGTGTGACAAATATGTACTTTTTGTCTATTGAATTTTTCAATTGTATTTTGTATGGCTAGAATCAGCATGTAAAGTTTACAGGGCTATGGGGAAAGAGCAGGGAGTGGGACTCATTGGATAGCTCTTTCAAAAAGCAGACACGATGGGCCGAATAGCCTGATTCTGTGATTCTATGATTCTAAAATGGGTCACATGGGGATAAGATTGATCATGGCTAGTTATTCTCTACAAGCTGGAGGTAATTTACATACAGTGTAGGATTCTAAAAGGGTCTTTTCAAACGCATTGTCCCTCAGAAACCTTGGTGCTTAAGGTGTTCTATTCAATTTACCCAGTTTGACACACTGGTTACTGACAGTCAGGCTGTGAGATGTTCCCATGGTCTACTGGAAGTGGGGATTGTGTTTGGATGGTCCCAAGCCACCTTAACACAGATCAAAGGAGTGTGTCCAGCCCAGGGTAGTGGGTTTAATTCCTAGCTGTGTTTGAGATCTTTGAGAAGGGGACAAGGTCACTTTTTCACAGACAGCTCATTATATGGTAGTTCAAGGGTCAGCCTGTGGTCAGTGATGGACTTGTGCGGAGTTCAGGCCAGCCAGCTGGATAGTTGAGCTAGATTTCAAACAGTGGCCATTTCTACAGAAGACAGTATTTAATGTCTGTATTTTTGTCTGATAAAGCTCCTGTGAAGTGCCTTGGGGAATTGTACTACGTTAAATGCGCTATATAAATGCAAGTTGTTGTGTTTAAATTGAAAATGAGTGGTGACTTTATTATTTTATGTATAGAAGAGAATAATGTATATTTCACTGTGCAGTACAGCTCATTCACCTGTCTTGTGTCAATTAAACCATTTAATGGTTCAGGGCCTAAGCCTTGGTCTGGTAAGTATGTGCATCGTCTCCGCTTGTGCAGAGAGGAGACTTATGTGGCGGTACTTGTCACGTTCCAGGAACTGGGGTTATGATTCTTGGGTCTAGCTATCATTTACTGAGATATTGGACAGAATAGGTGCACTCCAGATGATCGGGAACACGAGGCCTACAGGAGTGATGGGTGACGCTGAACCTGAGAAACTAGATTCTGTACAAGCCCCAAAACATAACAGTTACTGAGGTTCTATTAAGCACTTTAGCTGCTGCTTTAGGTATGTTGTAGAATATATATTTTATACATTCTGCTGAGAGTGAGTAGAGAGGGACGTACGGAGTGCATGTTTCTGAGTTAAGTAAGGAATAAGGTGACCTTTCTTTATCTGCCTGCTTATGGGTACAATGACTGTATTTCAGGAGAATGCAGCTCTCTGTGATGAAATTGCTTACATAGAGCAGAAATTCGTCCGAACCAAAGAGGAAAGACGGTAAGGAATATTTTCACATGCTAATGTTTATGCTTTGTATTTTAGCTGCCTAATCCCATGGCTGACTGGTTATCCATTGTGCAGACTAAATTAAGGTCTAAAATTGTTGCGCTCAGTACTGACCCAAAACTGGGTGATAATAGTTGAAAATTTACATGAGTTACAACTTTTGTACTGTGAAACTGTTTTATTGAAGCATTTAGAATTAAAAAAAAATATTTACACTTATTAATTCACCAAAGAAAATATTCATATTGGAAGCTGAAAATCTGTCAACGGATTTTGCTAAAAAATATATGTTTGCAATTAGCAGAATTTGTAATTTTCCATTCTTTTCCTCTTTATTTCATAAAATCTAATTTGGTTTAATTACTGGTACGTAAAAAGGATGTTTCTCGTCATGATGTTGTCCCTCTCTCTTTAAATACACCGTAGGTTCCTATTAAAGAGGCTATTGCAGCACCAGAGCTTAACTGATGGGACTGAGCTTGCAGGACCCACCAGCAACGTGCTTACCCCTCCCGTGTACAGTGTCCCTGGCGGAACCAGCCAGGTATCAGGAGTCTCGAGCCTCCCCACGACACCAGTTACCAGTGCTTCAGTAGGAGAGGAGGCAGTGGGGAAAAAGTCAAAGAAAGACAAGAGAGACAGAGGAAAAGATAATGGCAAAGATGATGGTAAGCCTTTGGGTATCCTGTATGCACTGCGGGAGTGACCAGTGTACTTGTTTGATGCACAATGGTGCATTCACGAGTCAGAAAGCAGAGCACGTGTTTGATGTAACCGCTGCTGACTGTGCAATTGTTAACTTCCATCTGAGCGTCAGGCGTCCGCACAGATCATTTAACCTCACTGAGCATGGAGTGCAGATTCTTTAGCAGCCCTTTAACTAAAACTGTTGTTTTGCCTGTCCTGGCACTGATCTGCACACCCTGCTATTGATCGAGATGGTGCAGGGCAGCATGGTCGAGACTTGAGGTGGGAGGTGCATAGTTGGGATTCAAAGGCAGAGATTGTGGAGGAGAAGGACAGGAGGATCAGTGAGAAGAGGCTTTAAATCTTTTGTCAGCTGTAGAATAACTCAAAAATAGATTTGGAAAAAAATGTGAGGAGAGCCACCGTGCTCTTAGCGAGCCGCTGATTGCTGCAGTGGAGCCTCACTATTCCCCCAGTCTTCACTTTGTGCCAGAGGGCAGGTCCTGTTATGGTCGATAATCGAGATTCTGTTGTAAACTATTTTGAAAGCAAAGTTGCAGACTTATTTCATTTGACTTATCCAAAAGAATGCTGTTTCCCCCCACCCCCCCTCCGGTTTTCTCGTGCTCTGAACGCTGCTGTTCCACAGATGTTGCCCTCTGGAACTTGCACAAGTTGCCATTCTTTATTCATGAGGCTGGATAGTGGGTCTCAGCGGGCTATTTTACCTTGGGGGCCGTCACAGCCAGTCTTGACCTGACATGCACGCTTTCCAGCAGGACTCACTGGGTAGTAATCAGGAGCATGAACCGGAAAGAGCTTGCTCTTTCCATGCATGTTGAAACCACTTGTAGCACCCCAGATGCTGTGCTGTCTGAGTTCAGCTTACACACCACAGTATTTGGGACCTTCTTGGTCTGAATGGCTCAGTATTGCAGCGGGCAGTGTATTCATTGGGCAAGCTTCAATATTTTGATTTTTAATGAATAATAAGAGATACCTCCAGGTGCTGCCATGGTGAAGCAAGCCACCTACAGTCGGCATGAAAGCAACAGTTGTTCCACACTCACCTCTTTCCTGAGGCAAGCTTGCAGCCAAGGCTGGGAGGCCACATCTTTGGGTAACGAAGGAGGGGGAGGGGGTGCGTCATCGTTTAGGTCACCACTTGGGGTTTAGGGCAGGTAATTCCCACCTGGCTGGTTTCCTAGATGGCGTAGTTTAGAGGAGGTTTACCTTCTATTTGAGGCAACACTCACGGAACTCACAGGACCCTAGCCATGGGCAGCTAAATGGCACATCATGGTACTGAATGTAACCGTGCTCCCAAGCAAGCAACACACCAATCCAACTCAATGTTGAGCCTGAGAGGCTGTAAAGTGCCTAATCAAAAGACGCGGTACTGTTCCTTGAGCTTACATTGAGCTTCATTAAAAAAGTTTAGAAGGCCCAGGACAGAGGTCAGAGTGGGAGTGGGTGGAAAATTAAAATGACAGGCAACCGGAAGCTCGGGGTTACGCTTGTGGACTGAACGGAGGTTTTCAACAAAGTGATCACTCAACCTGCGTTTGGTTTCCCCAATGTAGAGAAGACCACATCGTGAGCAGCGAATACAGTATACTAAATTGAAAGAAGTACAAGTAAATCACTGTTTCACCTGGAAGGAGTGTTTGGGGCCCTGGACGGTGGGAAGGGAGGAGGTGAAAGGGCAGGTGTTTTATCTCCTGTGCTTGCGCGGGAAGGTGCCGTGGGAAGGGGAGCGGGTGTTGGGGGTGATTGAACTGGACCAGGATGTCCGGAGGGAACGGTCCCTTTGGAATGCCGAAAGGGGAGGGGTGGGGTAGAGTGTTTGGTGCTGGAGGTGGGCGGAAATGGCGGAGGATGATCCGTTTAATGTGGAGGCTGATAGGGTGGAAGGTGAGGACAAGGAGAACCCTGTCGTGGTTCTGGGAGGGAGGGGAAGGGGTAAGGGCAGAAGTGCAGGAAATGGGACAGACACAGTCGAGGGCCATGTCAGCCATGGTGGAGGGGAATCCTAGGAAAAAGGCAGACATATCGAAAGCCCTGGTGTGGAAGGTGGCATCGTCAGAACAGATGCAACGAAGACGGAGAAACTGGGAGAATGCAATAGAGTCCTTACAGGAAGTGGGGTGGGAGGAAGTGTAATCAAGGTAGCTGTGGGAGTCAGTGGGATATTAGTCGATAGCCTATCGCCAGAAATGGAGATAGAGAAGTCACGGAAGGGAAGGGACGAGTCGGAGATGGACCATGTGAAAGCGAGGGAGGGGTGGAAATTTGAAGCAAAGTGAATGAAATTTCCAGTTAGGTGCAAGAGCAGGAAGCGGCACCAATGCAGTCGTCAACGTACCGGAGAAAGAGGTGAGGGAGGGGACCTGAGTAGGACTGTATTCTGTTGTCAGAGGGTGTTTGCTAATGGTGTCCTTGGCTTACCTGGAACAACCTTCCCATTTCACTCCTGGTACAACAAAAGGGAATGTACTCCCTGTTTCCTATATTTGTTTCAGGTGTTGACAAACATTAAGTGTTTTTGTCTTGTTTTAGCTTGATATTTATTGCTTTAATTGAGTCACAATATATAAGGAGTTCAAATCCAGATCCATGTCCTGACATAACACAATATAATTTTTCAAGTACTCCTAGTAGTTTTGGTCTCTGAGAAGATTGCTTGAAGGAGGAACCAAGCCATATAATTCAAACACAAATAACTGTGCAATTTACTCTGTATCTAACTCGTGCTGTACCTGCCCTGGGAGTGTTTGATACTGACACTGGGTGCCTGAAATGAGAAAGTGTTCCATTTGTCTGCACTAACATCCCTCACCTTAAGAGCGCAAAACTCCATAAAAAAGGTAGAAAGGCTTATAAATAAATATTTTTGTTTATTGTTCAGCCAAATCTAAATTGATTGTGTTTGGAGTGGGTAGTGCATTAAACAGCTTCTAGCTCAAGGTTATACCTGCATGGGTCAGCCAGCATTGTTCTGCATGGATATTAGAGTTCTACACACTGAGTCACTGGGATGGAGATCTGGACCTGCCATCAGTCACGTGCTGTTACGGGAGGTACTGAGTCAGTTCCTGGATTTTCAAAGACGAGTAACTGCGTAACCTGTTATGTGTATGATTGACAGCTCCTTTTGAATTCAGCTGACAGTAATTAAAATCCACAACAACTGTTTTGGGTGGTTCTAAATTAGCTTGGACTGTTCAAGTTGGTCTCGAACTTTCACAAAGCTCAGGTCAGGACAGTAAGCTCCCGCAGTTGGCAAGAATCGAAGAAAAAAAGAATAACTGTGTATACTAACTATAATTTAAAAAAATATACAGTTTAATATATAGATTGTAAACCATTTATTATTTTCCTTTTGAGGAATTAGCATGGTTTAACATCTACTCTAAATATATGCATTATATATTGCTGTGATTTATTCATGTGTTCACCTATTGTTCAATAAATTTAATTGGCAATTAAAGCCAAAAACCAGGTCTGGTGTGATGATATTCTGCCACTTCTTGGAGGACACGGAAAGACTCCTGTAGGCACAGGATAGATCCTGTAGCTAAAGAAAGTTGTTTCTGTTTGTTATCCTGGGCACACTATCAAAACTGACTGAGCTATCTGAGCCAGTGAAGACGCCCTCAAGACTGGAGTGAGCTGTGACTCCTCTCTGCGAGTAATCAAAACTATGACAGCTGAAATATCTAGAGTAACAAGGGCAGAAAAGACCCACAAATATGTTGTCTGGGTCTCGCTCAACAGTTCTGAGACCTCGAGGTGGAACTCACACATGAAGGAGATTCTGGCTTCCCCTGTCCCAACCATTACTACTGGGCAGCCCAATTCTAGAGAATTGTGGCCTGAAATCCAACCCATGCTGGGCATGGAGACCAGTGCCTCCAATCAACCTTCTACACAGCCTGCTCTTTGTAGTCCAGCTGAGAAGGCCAAGAGCGATCCAGGATCACCCCATAATAACAGCGACACTATCAGCCTGGAAAGTCTTTGAAAATACCACAGGATCTGTAGATCCTCGTCGCAATGTGGCACTTCTCCCACACGCATTTGCGATGGGTAGATTCTCAATCTGACACCAGACTAGGCCAGTGTCTGGACCGCCTTCCAATAGCTGGCTGGCTTCCCCAACATGACCAATCCTGTTCCTCCAGGACCTGACCACACTGTAACAGCTCCAACATGAGCTGACCTCCTGAAGCTGTACTCCACTCCACAATAGACGCTATAAATACAGCTCCACCCTGCACTCCATGTTTTCTCCAGATCGAAAAACAACACCGTAAATCAGATGGGGAGCCTGAAAGTGAGAGGCTGCCAGATGGAGGAGGAATGGGAATATGTCTGGAAGTAGACCCTCGAGACTGCAACCTCTTGCAAATGTGCAAGGGCCAGGATCAATGTTCCTGCTAATTTTTTTTGGGTGCGCGGCCCCTTCAACGGGCTGTGTGGCCCATTCAAATTATCGTGCATGCGCGTTTTTTTCCATTATAAAGCTGTTGAGCGGCCTGCGCGGGACAGCTGGCAAAGCGACTCACCTGCTGGCATCTTATATCACTCGTCCGCAGCTCCATTAGGAACAGGAGGAGGCCATTCAGCCCCTCAAGCCTGTTCTGCCATTCAGTTAGATCATGGCTGATCTGTATCTTAACTCCAATTACCTGCCTTGGTTCCGTAACTTGGGAAGTGATGTTCCACAAGGATCGGTGCTGGGACCACTATTGTTCACCATTTATATAAATGACTTGGACTCGGGAATTGGAAGTACAATTTCAAAAATTGGGGGGGGACAGGGTGTGTAGTTAATACAGAGGAGGACTGCGACAAAATACAGGAAGACATTAATAAACTTGTAGAATTGGCGTGTAATTGGCCAATGAACTCCAGTATAGATAAGTGCGAGGTAATACATTTTGGGAGGAAGAATAAGGAGGCCGCCTACTCCTTGGAAAATAAGTGTCTAAATGGGGTAAAGGAACAGGGATCTGGAGGTACAGATACACAGATCACTAAAAGTAGCGACGCAGGTTAATAAGGCCATAAAAAAACAAACCAAGCACTGGGATTCATTTCCAGAGGGATAGAATTGAAAAGCAGAGAAGTTAAACTTATATAGAACCTTGGTTAGACCACAGTTGGAGTTCTGTGAACAGTTCTGGTCTCCCTATTATAAAAAGGATATAGAGACACTGGAGAAGGTGCAAAAAATATTTACTATAATGATACCAGAACTGAGGTTATATCTATCAGGAAAGATTGAACAGGTGGGGGCTCTTTTCTCTAGAAAAGAGAAGACTGAGGGGTGACCTGACAGAGGTTTTCAAGTTTATGAACGGTTTTGATAGGGTAGAAGATGTTTCCACTTGCGGGCAAGACCAGAACTAGGGGCCATCAATATACAGGAAACTTTTGTTTATCCGGCACCCAAATATCCGGAATTCTCGCTTAACCGGCAAAAATCATCCTCTGAAAACTCCTCTCAAATAACCGGCAATGTTGCCGAGTCGCAGTCGAGTCTCCGCGAACGCCGAGTGCTCCGAAAAATCCTCTCAAATAACCGGCAATGTTGCCGATCCCGAGTCCGAGTCAGAGTCCGCGAAAGCCGATTTAGTCAGTAAGGGTACTTTTCAAAAGTGCCACTATTCGGCCTCCTGGCGCTGTTGCAAGTCCGAAACATTGCAGTAGCATGAGTAGATTCTCCCGTGCTGCTTGGAGTCTCTTTGTTAAAAATAGCCTCGGTAGATATAACTCTCTGTTATCCGGTACTTTCGATAAACCGGCACCACGCCGGTCCCGTCGATGCCGGATAAACGAAAGTTTCCTGTAAGATCGTCACTAATAAATCCAATGGGGAATTCAGGAGAAACCTCTCCCCAGAGAATGGTGAGAATGTGGAACTCGCTACCACAGGGAGTAGTTGAGGCGAGTAGCATAGATACATTTAAGGGGAAGCTCGATAAACACATGAGGGAGAAAGGAATAGAAGGATATGATGATGGGGTTAGTTGAAGAGGGTGGGAGGAGACTTCTGAGGAGCAGAAACACCGGCATGGACCTGTTGGGCCGAATGACCTGTTTCTGTGCTGTAAATACTTTGTAACCCTTAATACCCTTATCTAACAAAAATCTATCAATCTCAGTTAAGAAATTTTCAATGACTCCTCTCAGCCTTGTTCGCTTTTTGGGGGAGAGAGTTCCAGATTTCCACTACCCTTTGTGTGAAGAAGTGCTTCTTGACATCACCCCTGAACGGCCTTGCTCTAATTTTTAAGGTGATGCCCCCTTGTTCTGGACTCCCCCCACCAGAGGAAATAGTTTCTCTCTCTCTCTACCCTATCAACTCCTTTAATCATCTTAAACACCTCAATTAGATCACCCCTTAATCTTCTCTACTCGAGGGAATACAAGCCCAGTCTGTGCAACCTGTCCTCATAATTTAACCCTTTTAGCCCCAGGATCATTCTGGGGAATCTGCGCTGCTCCCCCTCCAAGGCCAATATATCCTTCCTGAGGTGCGGGACCCAGAACTGAACACAGTGTCCAGATGGGGTCTAACCAGATGCAGCGGTAACATAACTTCACCCCTTTGTATTCCAGCCGCCGAGATAAAGGACAACATTCCATTAGCCTTTTTAATTATTTTTTGTACCTGCCCACTAGCTTTTAGTGATTTCAGTACTTGGACCCCTCAATCTCTCTGCTCCTCCACAGTTCCCAGCTTCCTCGCCATTTAGAGAATCTGATCGATCTTTCTTCAGTCCAGAGTGGATGACCTCACACTTTCCCACATTGAACGCCATCTGCCACAGTTTTGTCCACTCACTGAATCGATCAATGTCCCTTTGCAACTTTCTGCCCCACATCTACACCATTTACTGTTCCACCTAACTTAGTGTCATCAGCAAACTTGGATATTCGGCTCCCTATTCCTTCATCCAAGTCATTTATAAATACAGTGAAAAGCTGAGGCCCCAGTACAGATCCCTGGGGGATACCACTAGTCACATCCTGCCAATGAGTACATACCCATTATCCCGACTCTCTGGCTCCTATCTCCTAACCAATTCCCTACCCATGTCAAAAGGTTGCCTCCAATTTCCAAGCACTTTCATTTTTGCTAACAGTCTCTTATGTGGAACCTTATCGAATACCTTCTGGAAATCCATACAAATAACATCCATAGACACTCCCTTATCTACCACGTTAGTGACCTCAAAAAAATTGACTAGGTTTGTTAGACATGACTTGCCCTTTATAAATCCATGCTGGCTCTCTCTGATCAGCTCTTCGATTCCTGCAGGCCTTTTGGGCCTACCCACTGGAGAACGAGCCTCCCTGGCAACGTGTCAGCGCCAGACAAAAGAAGATGCCCCCTGGTGCAGTCTGCGTGGATGAAGCAGCTGTGGAGCAGTGGACCAGTTGGAATGTACAATCTCCGGCTGGAGGCACTGGGCAATCGAGCCCTTTCCTGGAAGCTGGCACATCCCCTCATCCCCCAACATCAAATGTAACCACAAGTGAACAGAGGCTTTCTCCAGTGTGACTGGGCTCCTGAAGCATCATGCACACAACTACCCAACCGTGCGAGACCCTTTGCTATCTGGCTGCGGACATTTTGTCTTGACCAAACCTGAGGGACACTGCCAGTCTATCTTGACCTGCGTGTGGCTCCCAGCGTGTACCGACAATCCCAGTGTGCCATCCAGCTCTAGCGCTGTGCACTAACACTGCTCGGTCACTTCACAAGCTGTAGCTATGCATTTTGTGCTTGATAAATGTGGTTTGGTAGAAGCGCTAACGTGCAATTAATTCTAGGTCCGAAAAAAGTATCAAAGAAGAAGCGAGCTGGGGACAGCAGCACCCGGAGGCTGGTCCAGCCAATCCCTCTGGACCCATGCGGGAGGCCGATTTTTCCAATTGTGCTTGGAGGACTGACTGTTTACAGTTTGGGAGAGGTTTGCATTCTTGTTTATTCTCTTTGATTCCAAGAGAAAGCACCACCATTGTAGGAGAATCCTCGGTTTCACAATGGCAAATTAAAGATGAGTACTTGGCAATAAATTGGCAATCTCATTCTGAGAGGCCACATGCTGCTATGAGGAATCATAAAATCTCACTATATCTAACCCGTGCTGTACCTGCCCTGGGAGTGTTTGATGGGGACAGTGTAGAGGGAGCTTTACCCTGTATCTAACCCGTGCTGTACCTGCCCTGGGAGTGTTTGATGGGGACAGTGTAGAGGGAGCTTTACCCTGTATTGAACCCGTGCTGTACCTGCCCTGGGAGTGTTTGATGGGACAGTGTAGAGGGGGCTTTACTCTGTATCTAACCCGTGCTGTACCTGCCCTGGGAGTGTTTGATGGGACAGTGTAGAGGGAGCTTTACCCTGTATCTAACCCGTGTTGTCCCTGCCCTGGGAGTGTTTGATGGGACAGTGTAGAGGGAGCTTTACCCTGTATTGAACCCGTGCTGTACCTGCCCTGGGAGTGTTTGATGGGACAGTGTAGAGGGGGCTTTACTCTGTATCTAACCTGTGCTGTACCTGCCCTGGGAGTGTTTGATGGGACAGTGTAGAGGGAGCTTTATTCTGTATCTAACCCGTGCTGTACCTGCCCTGGGAGTGTTTGATGGGACAGTATAGAGGGAGCTTTACTCTGTATCAACCCGTGTTGTACCTGCCCTGGGAGTGTTTGATGGGACACTGTAGAGAGAGCTTTATTCTGTATCTAACCTGTGCTGTACCTGCCCTGGGAGTGTTTGATGGGACACTGTAGAGAGAGCTTTATTCTGTATCTAACCTGTGCTGTACCTGCCCTGGTAGTGTTTGATGGGACAGTGTAGAGGGAGCTTTACTCTGTATCAACCCGTGTTGTACCTGCCCTGGGAGTGTTTGATGGGACACTGTAGAGAGAGCTTTATTCTGTATCTAACCTGTGCTGTACCTGCCCTGGGAGTGTTTGATGGGACACTGTAGAGAGAGCTTTATTCTGTATCTAACCTGTGCTGTACCTGCCCTGGTAGTGTTTGATGGGACAGTATAGAGGGAGCTTTACTCTGTATCAACCCGTGTTGTACCTGCCCTGGGAGTGTTTGATGGGACACTGTAGAGAGAGCTTTATTCTGTATCTAACCTGTGCTGTACCTGCCCTGGGAGTGTTTGATGGGACAGTGTAGAGGGGGCTTTACTCTGTATCTAACCTGTGCTGTACCTGCCCTCAGAGTGTTTGATACTGACACTGGGTGCCTGAAATAGAAAGTGTTCCATTTGTCTGCACTAACATCCCTCACCTTAAGAGCACAAAACTCCATCAAAAATAGGTAGAAAGGTTATTAAATAAATATTTATGTTTATTGTTCAGCTCTGTGTAAATTGCTTGTGTTTAGAGTGAGTAGTGCAGTTTCTAACTCGGGGTTATACCTGCATGGACCAGGCAGCATTGTTCTGCACTCCACACACTGAGTCACTGGGATGGAGATCTGGACCCGCCATCAGTCACGTGCTGTTACAGGGAGGTACTGAGTCAGTGCCTGGATTTTCCTTCAGGAAAGAGGGTAAAGGTTCCTCCCACCCCCACCCCACCCCCCCACTGTAAGCCACTCCGCTGCACTTCCTAACGCCCAGCAGGGGCGCAGGTCAGCCATGATTTTGCGAGGTGATGTTAGATGGCACAGGAAGACCCAAGAAAGAGGAAGGGGGTGGAATACCTGAGAAGTCGGGTATTGGGGAACCCCTGATTCCTAAGCAAGTTGACCCAGTGGGAAGCTGAGACATGAGACCAGCGAACTCCTGGAGTTGAATTCCAATCTACGCTGAGTTAGCTGATTTTAGGCATGGGGCTATAATTATCCTCAGAATCCCTGGACTATGAAGGGAGCAAAAATCAGCCTGGGTTCCTACTCCTGACTGCCATCCAGCAACTCCCTTCCCCTCCCCTCGGCTGGTAAGTGCCCATATATGGGTGTCCGATGAGGCTGTTGGAGTCTGCTTATGATGCCCACCCTCTGTGCTTGAATAACATAGAAAGAAAGGACTTGCATTTATTTAGCGCCTTTCACAATCTTAAGACGTCTCAAAGCATTTTCTAGCCAATTAAGTACTTTTGAATTGTAGTCAATGTCGTAATGTAGGAAAAACGGCAGCAAGCTCCCACAAACAGCAATGTGATAATGACCAGCTAATCTGTTTTTTAGCGATATTGGTTGAGGGATAAATATTGGCCAAGACACCGGGGAGAACTCCCCCGCTCTTCATCGAAATAGTGCTGTGGGATCTTTTACGTACACCTGAGAGAGCAGACGGGCCTCAGTTTAACGTCGCATCCGAAAGACGGCACCTCTGACCGTGCAGCACTCCCTCAGTACTGCAGTGGAGTGTCTGGAGAGGGACTTGAACCCAGAACCCTGTAACTCAGAGGCAAGAGTGCTATCCGCTGAGCCACGGCTGATACCTAGCTCTCACATAGCTCTCTCATATTCCTGGCTTACGTGTGAGGGGTACCTGGAAGCTGATGGTATGTGTGGAACTGCTAAAAGGAGAAATGGGTTGGCGGGGGGGAGGGGGTGAAATCTGCTGGTTTTGTTTCAACACACGCCCGGGACCCAAGCATCTAATGTGCATTTCACTTTGAAGTATTTTGCACTCTGCACAACCGGGAATTACACAGCTGAAGAAGTACGCAGCGTGACGATCGAAGGTGACTGTGCTCGAGTGATGGAATCCCAACCGTGCAACCAAGTGGTGGTCATTACCTTGGTAGCTTGTAGCACGGGCCATCGACTGCCCGCTATCCAATCAGGGTCCATTCTTGTGGTGCGCGCCTGTCCCTGTGGAGCTGGCATTGGGAATTATTGATTGCACACTAAACTCTGTTCTTTTGGATATTAGATCATTGCGGATCGCTCAGGTTTCTGTGATGAGACGGCGATCTATCCCGTGGGGTTTTGCAGCACCCGGATCTACGCCAGTATGAAGAACCCCGACCACAAGTGTCTGTACACCTGTCAGATCAAAGATGGTGGAACTGGGCCACAGGTATTTCAAAAAACATAACGTACAATTTTTCACGATTGGTATTGCTGTGCAATGATGCAGATTACATTTTTGTGAAATATTTCCTAAAGTTTTGAATCTGCATTTTGTTGCAGGGTATCCTGTAACGATGTGGGTGTCAATGTTCCCTTTAATTTTTTTTTGGGTGCACGGCCCATTCAAAATATTGGGCATACACGGTTTTTCCCATTTAAAAGCTGGTGAGCCGGCTGTGCAGGAGCTCCAGAGCACTGTGCGTCCGCACAGCTTAAAGAGAACATTGGTGGGTGCCCTGTAATGGTGTGGGTGTTCTGTAGAAAGAAAAACTTGCATTTATATAGCGCCTTTCACAACCACCAGACGTCCCAAAATGCTTTATAGCCAATGAAGTACTTTTTGAAGTATAGTCACTTTTGTAATGTAGGAAACGCGGCAGCCAATTTGTGCACAGTAAGCTCCCACAAACAGCAATGTGATAATGACCAGATAATCTGTTTTAGTGATGTTGATTGAAGGCTAAATATTAGCCAGGAAACCAGGGAGAACGCCCCTGCTCTTCTTTGAAATAGTGCTATGGGATCTTTTACATCCACCTGTGAGGCAGCCAAGGACACCCAGGTCCCTCTGAACATCAACATTTCCCAATCTCGCACCATTATTCCCCATTATAATTTCTCCTGTCTCAGCCTGTAAGGGACCCACATTTACTTTCGCTAATCTAAGAATGTTGTGCGTTCAAATCCCGCTCTAGAGACTTTAGCACAAAAATCCAGGCTGACACTCCAGTGAAATGCTGAGGGAATGCTGCACTGTCAGAGGTGCCGTCTTTCAGATGAGACGTTAAAGAGGTTATTAAACAAAATTAGGGCTTGTGGAATTGGGGGTAATATACTAGCCTGGATTGAGAATTGGTTAATGGACAGAAAATAGAGAGTAGGAATAAACGGGTCATTTTCGGGTTGGCAGGCTGTAACTAGTGGGGTACCGCAAGGATCAGTGCTTGGGCCTCAACTATTCATAATCTATATCAATGATTTGGATGAGGGGACCAAATGTAATATATCCAAGTTTGCTGATGATACAAAGCTGGGTGGGAATGTAAGTTGTGAGGAGGATGCAAGGAGGCTTCAAGGGAATATAGACAGGTTAAGTGAGTGGGCAAGAACATGGCAACTGGAATATAATGTGGAGAAATGTGAAGTTATCCACTTAGGTAGGAAAAATAGAAAAGCAGAGTATTTTTTAAATGGTGAGAGATTGGGAAATGTTGGTGTTCAGAGGGACCTGGGTGTCCTTGTACACGAATCACTGAAAGGTAACCTGCAGGTACAGCAAACAATTAGGAATGCAAATGGTATGTTGGCCTTTATTACAAGAGGATTTGAGTATAAGAGTAAAGACGTCTTACTGCAATTATACAGGGCCCTGGTGAGACCACACCTGGAGTATTGTGTACAGTTTTGGTCTCCTTACCTAAGGAAGGATATACTTTCCATAGAGGGAGTGCAACGAAGGTTCACCAGACTGGTTCCTGGGATGGGAGGATTGTCCTATGAGGAGAGATTGAGTAGACTAGGCCTATATTCCCTAGAGTTTAGAAGAATGAGAGGTGATCTCATTGAAACATACAAAATTCTTACAAGGCTTGACAGGGTAGATGCAGGGAGGATGTTTCCCCTGGTTGGGTAGATCTAGAACCAGGGGTCACAGTCTCAGAATAAGGAGTCGGCTATTTAGGACTGAGATGAGGAGAAATTTCTTCACTCAGAGGGTGGTGAATCTTTGGAATTCTCTACCCCAGAGGGCTGTGGAGGCTCAGTCGTTGAGTATATTCAAGATCAGAGATCGATAGATTTTTGGATATTAAGGGAATCAAGGGATATGGAGATAGTGCAGGAAAGTGGAGTTGAGGTAGAAGATCAGCCATGATCTTATTGAATGGCGGAGCAGGCTCGAGGGGCCAAATGGCCGACTCCTGCTTCTATTTCTTATGTTCTTATTTTCTAACCTTCTGACTCAGAGGTGAGGGTGCTACCAACTGAGGTACAGCTGACACTCCAATGGTGAGGGTGCCCTGTAATGGTGAGAATGCCCTGTAATAGTGAGAGTGCCCTGTAATGATAGTGCAGGTATCCTGTAATTGTTAGATTAAGTGAGCAGGCAAAACTGTGGCAGAAGGATTTCAAGTGTGAGGTCATCCATTTTGGACCAAAAAAGGATAGATGCAAGTCTTCTTTAAATGGTGAAAAGTGGAGGCCCAAAGAGTTTTAGGGGTCCATGTACACAGCTTACTAAAATGTCGAGGTCAGGTACAAAAAGTAATCAAAAAGGCTAATGGAATGTTAGTCTTTATGACATGAGGGCTTGAATATAAAGGGGAGGAGGTTTTGCCACAGTTATACAAAGTCCTGGTTAGACCACATCTGGAGTTCTGGGCATCGCACCGTAGAAAGGATATATTGGCCTTGGAAGGAGTGCAGCGCAGATTCACCAGAATATTACCAGGGCTCCAAAGATAAATTAGATTTTGAGGAGAGATTACACAAACTAGGCTTGTATTCCATGGAATATAGAAGGTTATGGGGTGATTTGATTCCGATTTTTAGGATTTTGAAAGGAATTGATCGGGTAGATAGAGAGAACCCTTTTCCGCTGGTGGGGGAGTCTAGTACAAGGGGACAAAACCATATTATGATCACTGCTCCCCAGAGGTTCCTTTACTACAGGGTTATTAACCCTGTCTCATTGCACAATACTAGATCTAAAACAGCCTGTTCCCTAGTTGGTTCCTTGACATACTGATCTAGAAAACTATCTTGAATGCATTCCATGAACTCGTCCTCTGCACTATTACTGCAAATTTGGTTTGCCCAGTCGACATGAAAGTTAAAGTCCCCCATGATTACTGTATTACCCTTGTTACATGCAGCTCTAATTTCCTTATTTATACTGTGCCCGACTCTACAACTACTGTTAGGGCGGCCTATAAACTACTCCCACCAGTTTTCTGCCTCTTGTTGTTTCTTAGCTCCACCAAAAGTGAGCCTACATTTTGTTTGTCTGAGCTAAAATCCTTTCTCTCTACTGTCTTTATCTCAGCCTTTATTATAAGGGCCACCCCCCTCTTTTTCCATTCTGCCTATCTCTTCTAAAAGTCAAGTATCCTGGACTATTTTTTCTAGACAAGGGTATAAAGGGATATGGAGCCAAGGCAGGTGGATGGAGTTAAGATACAGATCAGCCATTGAATGGCGGAATGGGTTTGAGAGGCTGAAGGGCCTCCTCCTGTTCCTACGTTCCTATGTTATGGTCTTGTGAGTGTCCTATGATACACTGAGCTAGCTTTCATGTATTACAAAGTATTTACAGCACAGAAACAGGCCATTTGGTCCAACTGGTCCGTGCCGGTGTTTATGCTCCACACGAGCCTCCTCCCACCCCTCTTCATCTCACCCTATTAACATATCCTTCTATTCCTTTCTCCCTGAAGTGTTTATCTAGCTTCTCCTTAAATGTATCTATGCTATTCACCTCAACCACTCCCTGGCGTAGTGAGCTCCACATTCTAACCACTCTCATACTGATGATAACCAGCTCTACTTCAACCCCGCTTCTCGACGCCCCTCATCTTCTCCGTGTTGTCGGGTTCTTGTCCGATGAGTCGCAACTTCCTCAAACTCAACAGCAGCCCTGGCCGCGAGCCCCGCTCCCCAGCCGCGAGCCCCGCTCCCCCGGCCGCGAGCCCCGCTCCCCCGGCCGCGAGCAAATTTTCATCTTCACTGCTGATAATGACCAGCACTATTGAGGAGATTGCAGGACCGTGTCTGCCCATTGCCTCTCACCATGTGTGCTGACTGAGGACAAAAACATTTATAGTCATAGGGGTAAAAATTCACTTGGTTGCGCCCCTTAAGAGGGCGCTAATGGGGCGCAAAGCCGCTAACGCCCGGGCGCAGCGATGTTTGCGCCGCTCGAGAACTTAACTTGAGATTGTGCAGCGGCGCTAAAACTTACCGCTGCGACCACCTGCGCGCGCAGATTGTGACGTCATTCCATGGTGCAACGCCCTTGGGGCGCCCCGGAGCGGAAATTGAGTGGCGCCCCCTGCCTTACCGCCTGGCGCTTCCAACGACCGGAAGACTGGAACGCTATCAATCGGTGTGGGGCTGGGGGGGGCGCTATTTAAAGGGGGCCTCTTCCTGTCTTTTTCTGTGGTCGACATTTATGCACCACTCGTTCTGAGAGAGAGAGAGAGATTCGGAGAGAGAGAGAGAGAGAGAGAGAGAGACTTCTACATTGACTCAACGCTTTGTGAGGTAGTTTTGCCTAGTTCATCCTAACTTTGTTGCTACTTTAGTTGCTGTACCTCATTACTTTTCTGGCAAAGAGAATATGGGGGCTGCAATGATTGGGGGCGTCGTCCTGCTCCAGCTGAATCGGAGGATACTGAGACGCAGACAGAGAGTGGCAATGATGGCCAGACGGAGGAGGGCCATCAGGCGCATGTACAGGAGAGCTTACCCTCCCAGGGTATATCGTGAACAGCTCTCCTACATCCATATGTCCGAGGAGCTGTGTTTGCGAAGGCTGCGATTCAGCAAGGAGGTGGTCACTGAGCTCTGCCACCTGCTGCAGCCAGATCTGCAGCCTCAGCTGAGGTCCAGGACGTCTCTGTCGGTGGCAGTGAAGGTCACAGTGGCTTTGAACTTCTACGCCACTGGCTCATTCCAAGCTGCTGTTGGGGACCTCGCCAATATCTCCCAGTTTGCGGTGCATCGCTGCATCCGGCAGGTCACCAATGCCCTCTTCAGAAGGAGACGAGACTTCATCTCTTTCCCTATGACCCCAGACAAGCAGCGTGACCGTGCTCTGGGCTTTGCGAGGGTAGCGGGCTTCCCCATGGTGCAGGGCGCCATTGACTGCACGCATGTGGCTTTGCGTGCTCCGCGAGAGAATGCAGAGGAATTCAGGAACAGAAAGGGGTTCCATTCCTTGAATGTGCAGTTGGTCTGTGACCACAGACAGGTGATACTCGCTGTCAATGCCCACTATCCGGGCAGCTGCCACGATGCTTTCATCCTGCGCCAGACTACTGTGGCAGAAGTTTTCGAGGCACCGCATCAGCCAGTTGGTTGGCTTCTGGGGGACAAGGGGTACGCATTGAGCACCTGGCTGATGACACCGCTCCGTACGCCAAACACCCCTGCTGAGCTGCGGTACAATGAAAGCCATCAAGCAACCAGGAACATTATTGAGCACACAATCGGCGGCTGAAACAACGATTCCGCTGTCTGGACCATTCCGGAGGAGCCCTGCAGTACTCGCCTGAGCAAGTTTCGAACTTCGTAGTCGTGTGCTGCATGTTGCACAACATGGCAATCCTCAGGACCCAGCCAATGCCACCAGGCCTTGTAGCACCACCAGAGGAGGAGGAGGAAGAGGAGGACAGGACGAGGACGATGATCATCAGCAGCACCAAGGCAGGAGGGCGGCCCACAATGGTCAAACTGCAAGGGCCGTCCGTCAACGACTAATAGCAAGCCGCTTCTAGGGCCCCTGCCATTGCTACAAACACTAATCAACCCAGCACGCAACCCCTAAGCCGGCCAAGGCACCAATAATTCCAACCACCAGCCATGTATATTTTGAATACAGAAACTTATTTATTTTACAAACTCTGTGTGTGTCAATTCCTCATGACAAACTCATAGAAATAAACACAAAAAAACAGTCAATAACATAACTGGTTCTCACAACCTGGAGATAATGTCCAAAACACTAAACAAAAGTTGGACCATGAACCTCGGCCTTTAATAAAAAAATGACCAGCATTTTGGCACACCTCCTACTTTTTGCCCTTCGCGGGTGATCTCCTTCCCTTGCGCACTTCCCCCCTTCTAACCCTACTGCTCCTCCGTAATGGGACCTCAGTGGCTGCAGCAAGGCTGGTGGAAGGCTGCTGCTCGTCAGACCCTGACACTGCAGATGCCCCTGAAGGACGGCCTCGACCACTTCTGGGCCTGGAGGGCCCGGCTGCAGACTGCACCAACTCTGCATGGGCGGCAGCAGTCTGTCCTACAGGCGGTGGCAAGTGCAGTGGAGAAGTGACAGTGTTGGCAGCAGGAATGCTGTCATCGTGAGAGAGGCCAGCAACTCCCTGCTCGCCCGACACACTGGCACTCCCACGGGGCAGCACTTCAGCATCCGGAGCAATATGCCGGAGAACAGATTGCTGGCCTGCTGCGGCGCGGTGACAGCCCCGGGGACATGTGCACGAACCATCGAGGTTGGCAGCAGTCTGTGCTCGCGTGGCCTCCATCTGAGTCTGTATGAGAGCAGTCAGAGGTGGGATCACGGCAGCCATTGACTGAATTGCAGCACTAAGCGTTAGTGTGGCATCCGCCTGTGCTACAGCGAAGTGCTCCACACTCCTTGCCAGTGACTCAATGCAATCGGGCACCCTTCCCACTGCACCCATGAGCTCAGTGTGCATGCCCACCGCCTGGGTGTTCATTTCTGCAATCAGCCGCTCCTCCTCTGCGTCCATTGCAGTAGGAGTGTCTGGCATACTCTCCCTCTGGGGAGAAGGCCCCCGTTCTTCCCTACCCCCCCCATGGCGTTGCTGCAGCCCGCTGGGTCCTGGAGCTTCACCATCATCAGCCCCTTCCCCCCTGCTCCCCTCCGGGGAAGGCGTGTTCCCAGTGTGGGCATGGGCTTCCTCGGGAGAGGGTGGCACTGATGCTCCGGCTTCCTCTTCCTCCTCAGCTGCAGCATCACTCCCAGTGGCAGCTTCAGGGCCCATCTCCTCAGCTGGTGAATCACCATCTGAAAGCAGGGAGGTACAAGAGTGGCTTTAGCGTGAGGACAGGGTGGCAGTAAGGGAGGAATAAGTGCAGCGAGTTAGCAAGTTGGATTGAAAGTGTCAAAGGCTGGTATTGTGAGGGACAAGTGGAAGGACAGAGGACAAAAAGGTGATGACCTTACCATTGCTGTCCACAACGGGGTCGGCGTCTCCAGTGGCGACGGGACCGATCACCCGGCTTGCCACAATCCTGTGGACGCGCTCCTCCAGATCGCTGAGGGGTTGCAGCTGAAGCCGCCCTCCACCCGTCCGTTGCTGCTGTCTCCGATTATGAGCCAGCTTAGCCTGCAAGAAAAAGGACAGCATCTGAGTAAATATACAGCCATGGTCTTGCCTGATGTGCCTCCCATAGGTGAATAGCCCTTACTGTATGCAGCCATGGTCTTGCCTGATGTGCCTCCCATAGGTGAATAGCCCTTACTGTATGCAAAGTGTGGAATGTGTGTGTGTGTTTGATGAAAGGGCCATAGGTGTTGGATGAGTGTTGTGCATTGGGGTTTTAAGACCCTCTGGCCATAGAGTGAGGTTGAGATGGAGGGATGGAGAGGTATTGAGAAAAAGCCACTCACCCTGACGACCCGAGTGAGGTCGTTGAACTTTTTGCGGCATTGAGTATGGGTCCTGGGCACCATGCTCCTGGAGGAGACGCTCTGAGCCACCTCCCTCCACACTCTTCTGAACTCGCGTGGCAAAGGCCTCCTGCCACTCTCAGGGAACAGCATACATCGTCTGCGCTCCACTGCGTCAACCAGAGCATCCAAGGCCTGCTCGGTGAAGCGATGAGCGCGTTCTCTCACCCTCTCCATGCTTGGCAGCAAAATGGATTACAGGTCTCTCCAGGCTGAGATTCAAGGCTGCAATGAGCAGGGTGTGGCTGGGGAGCAAGTGGCCCCCCCCCGCTTTAAGAAGTGTCCGGCGCCAGTGTGTCTGTGTTCCCTCGCTAACTGGCAGCAGCTGCGCTGCGCTCGCGCGCTGAGTTAGCGCCTCACTCCTTGGCCTTTGCGCCTTAAGACAGGTGTGCAGCGCATGCTTTAGCTCTCCACTCACCTCCCGGGGCGGTAAAAGTGAAGTTTCCTGTCAGTGCCGATAATTAGCGCCAGGCGCTAATATTTGCGTCCGGACGATATTTGCGCCCCAAATGGGGCGCGACCTAATTTCTACCCCATAGTGTCGGAACAGGTCAGTGGGTGACACCCTCGTTCGAAACTGTCCTCTGAACGCTGGGACCTGGGTTTAAGACAAGTCCAGACTGATGAGGTATCGGTGCCCTCTGTCCGTTAACTGTGAGGGCTCTAAATTAATTGAGTTTGGACAGTCTCAATCCAGTTCCATGGAGACATGGGCCCACAGCACTACACCTGACTGAGACCACAGGTGGACTGGAATTGACAAGAATGTAGCTCTCGACTGCAGGGGAGCGCAGTGCTGCTGGGACTGGGCTATAGGGGAGTACAGTGCTGCTGGGACTGGGCTATAGGGGAGCACAGTGCTGCTGGGACTGGGCTGCAGGGGAGCACAGTGCTGCTGGGACTGGGCTATAGGGGAGCACAGTGCTGCTGGGACTGGGCTATAGGGGAGCACAGTGCTGCTGGGACTGGGCTATAGGGAGCACAGTGCTGCTGGGACTGGGCTGGAGGGGGAGCACAGTGCTGCTGGGACTGGGCTATAGGGGAGCACAGTGCTGCTGGGAGTGGGATGCAGGGGAGCACAGTGCTGCTGGGAGTGGGATGCAGGGGAGCACAGTGCTGCTGGGACTGGGATGCAGGGGAGCACAGTGCTGCTGGGACTGGGCTGCAGGGGAGCACAGTGCTGCTGGGACTGGGCTGGAGGGGAGCACAGTGCTGCTGGGACTGGGCTGGAGGGGAGCACAGTGCTGCTGGGAGTGGGCTGGGGGGGACGCACAGTGCTGCTGGGACTGGGCTGGAGGGGGGCACAGTGCTGCTGGGACTGGGCTGGAGGGGAGCACAGTGCTGCTGGGGGGGCGCACAGTGCTGCTGGGACTGGGCTGGAGGGGAGCACAGTGCTGCTGGGACTGGGCTGGAGGGGAGCACAGTGCTGCTGGGACTGGGCTGGAGGGGAGCACAGTGCTGCTGGGACTGGGCTGGAGGGGAGCATAGTGCTGCTGGGACTGGGCTGGAGGGGAGCACAGTGCTGCTGGGACTGGGCTGGAGGAGAGCCCAGTGCTGCTGGGACTGGGCTGGAGGGGAGCACAGTGCTGCTGGGACTGGGCTGGAGGGGAGCACAGTGCTGCTGGGACTGGGCTGGAGGGGAGCACAGTGCTGCTGGGAGTGGGCTGGGGGGGCGCACAGTGCTGCTGGGACTGGGCTGGAGGGGAGCACAGTGCTGCTGGGACTGGGCTGGAGGGGAGCACAGTGCTGCTGGGGGGGCGCACAGTGCTGCTGGGACTGGCTGGAGGGGAGCACAGTGCTGCTGGGACTGGGCTGGAGGGGAGCACAGTGCTGCTGGGCTGGAGGGGAGCACAGTGCTGCTGGGACTGGGCTGGAGGGGAGCACAGTGCTGCTGGGACTGGGCTGGAGGGGAGCACAGTGCTGCTGGGACTGGGCTGGAGGGGAGCACAGTGCTGCTGGGACTGGGCTGGAGGGGAGCACAGTGCTGCTGGGACTGGGCTGGAGGGGAGCCCAGTGCTGCTGGGACTGGGCTGGAGGGGAGCACAGTGCTGCTGGGACTGGGCTGGAGGGGAGCACGGTGCTGCTGGGACTGGGCTGGAGGGGAGCACGGTGCTGCTGGGACTGGGCTGGGGGGAGCACGGTGCTGCTGGGAGTGGGCTGGGGGGAGCACGGTGCTGCTGGGACTGGGCTGGGGGGGGAGCACGGTGCTGCTGGGAGTGGGCTGGGGGGGAGCACGGTGCTGCTGGGAGTGGGCTGGGGGCGAGCACGGTGCTGCTGGGACTGAGCTGGGGGGGAGATCCGTGCTGCCGGGAGTGGGTTGCGGGCACAGTGCTGCTGGGAGTGGACTGGAGGGGAGCACGGTGCTGCTGCGAGTGGGCTGGGGGAGCACTGTGCTGTCAGCTTGTACTCTGCTGAAGGACTCAGAGATAGATATTGAGTACATCATGAAAACAACAAATCAAAATGGAACTGATAAGTGAGAAAGAAGCAGACATTTTCAGAAAGAGATTTTTTTTATCCTTGAGCAATGTTCTGAGATCAGACCTTCCCAAGGTGTTTCACAGGAGGGTTATCACAATAGCATATTTTACATGGTGTGTCACACGGTATCGCAGGCAGTGTGTCAGCTTTCACTTGTTATTCCGACACTGGTTTCACCCAGCGAGTGAAGCCACGGTTGGTGATGTGGAGCGCCCGCTAGCTTGGTGTATATTAGAAACACAGTGAGAATTTTCAGTATGGCAAGGAGGAAAGATATTGACTGAATGTTTGTGTTTAACAGTTCGAGATTGCTCCTGAAATTGACCCTCAGAATGCCCTCGTTGCCACCTCTGCGTCAGCCTGTCACGCTAGCCTGCTGAAAGCGATTGCCATGGCACGGTGAGTGTGGGTTACTGTTCTTGGTTATGGGTGGTACAGTTGGTAATTGCGCCATATGGAGTTGGCCGTGAGCCACACAGGTTAGGAAGGTCAGAGGTAGTCAGACCGATGATTGGGCCCAGTCTGGATATTGGGGTGACTGAACTGCACAATACGTGAAGGATGATCAGAGTAAAGTGAGAAGTCGCACAACACCAGGTTATAGTCCAACAGTTTTATTTGAAATCACAAGCTTTCGGAGCGCTGCTCCTTCGTCAGGTGAAGGGGCAGCAGCTCCGAAAGCTTGTGATTTCAAATAAAACTGTTGGTCTATAACCTGGTGTTGTGCGACTTCTCACTTTTGTCCACCCCAGTCCAACACCGGCATCTCCGCATGATGATCAGAGAAACAGAGCAAGCTATCTGACAGGAACCGCCTACCTTTCAATAAGGGACACAAACTTGACTCTTTGTCCCTTGACTCATATCTGTGTAATGTCAGGAACTATGGAGATACGATTTATTCTTAAATGTGTTTTATGCTTTTCTTTCTCCACTCAGAGGAAAACCACTCATTAATGTAGAGCCATCTGGAGCAGATTTCTTTGGCTTCTCCCACCCCACCATTCAGAACCTGATTCAGAGCTGCCCTGGTGCCAGAAAGTGTGCATGGTAAGGTTACAGAAACAACAACCGCTTGCATTTATGTAGTGCCTTTAATGTAGTAAACCTTCCCAAGGTGTTTCACAGGAGGGTTATCAGACACAAAGTGACACCGAGCCACATAAAGAGATATTACAGACAGGTGACCAAAAGCTTGGTCATAGAGGTGGATTTTAAGGAGCGTCTTAAAGGGGGAGAGAGCTTAGGCAGCTGAAAGCACGGCCAATGGTGAACAAGGATGAAAATTTTAAAATCGAGGTGTTGCTGGACCGGGAGCCAGTGTAGGTCAGCAAGCACAGGGGTGATGGGTGAACGGGACTTGGTGCGAGTTAGAACATAAGCAGGAGTCGGCCATACGGCCCTTCGAGCCTGCTCCGCCTTTCAATAAGATCATGGCTGATCTTCGACCTCAACTCCACTTTCTCGCCTGATCCCCATATCCCTTGATTCCCCTCGAGTCCAAAAATATATCTATCTCAGCCTTGAATATACTCAATGACTCAGCATCCACAGCCCTTTGGGGTAGAGAATTCCGAAGATTCACAACCCTCTGAGTGAAGAAATTTCTCCTCATCTCAGTCCTAAATGGCTGACCCCTTATCCTGAGACTATGAGCCCTAGTTCTAGACTCTCCAGCCAGGGGAAACAACCTCTCAGCATCTACCCTGTCAATCCCCCTCAGAATCTTATTTGTTTCACTGAGATCACCTCCCATTCTTCTAAACTCCAGAGAATATAGGCCCAATCTACTCAATCTCTCCTCATAGGACAGCCGTCTTATCCAAGGGATCAATCTAGTGAACCTGCGTTGCACCGCCTCTAAGGCATGTATGTCCTTTCTCAGATAAGGAGATGAAAACTGTGCACAGTACTCCAGGTGTGGTCTCACCAAATTGTAGTAAGACTTCCTTACTCTTGTCGAACAACCCGCTTGCAATAAAGGCCAACATGCCATTTGCCTTCCTAATTGCTTGCTGTACCTGCATGCCAACTTTCTGTGTTTTCTGTACGAGGACACCCAAATCTCTCTGAAACCAACATTTAATAGTTTCTCACCATTTAAAAAATATTCTGTTTTTCTATTCTTCCTACCAAAGTGAATTACCTCACATTTCCCCACATTATACTCCATCTGCCACCTTATTGCCCACTCACTTAACCTGTCTATATCCCTTTGCAGGCTCTTTGTGTCCTCTTCACAGCTTACTTTCCCAGCTAGCTTTGTATCGTCAGCAAACTTGGATACATTACACTCGGTCCCTTCATCCAAGTCATTAATATAGATTGTAAATAGCTGAGGCCCAAGCACTGATCCCTGTGGCACCCCACTAGTTACAGCCTGCCACCCGAAAAATGACCCGTTTATCCCTACCCTCTGTTTTCTGTCCGTTAACCAATCCTCTATCCAAGCTAATATATTGCCGCCAACCCCATGAGCCCTTGTCTTGCGTAGCAACCTTTTATATGGCACCTTATCGAAAGTCTTTTGGAAATCCAAATATACTACATCCACTGGTTCCCCTTTATCTACCCTGCTAGTTACATCCTTAAAAAAACTCTAATAAATTTGTTAAACCTGATTTCCCTTTCATAAAACCATGTTGACTCTGCCTTATCATATTATGATTTTTCTAAGTGCCCTGTTGCTACTTCCTTAATAATGGATTCCAGCATTTTCCCAACGACTGATGTTAGGCTAACTGGCCTGTAGTTCCCTGTTTTCGTTCTCCCCCTTTCTTGAATAGCGGGGTTACATTTGCTACCTTCCAATCTGTTGGGACCGTTCTAGAATCTAGAGAATTTTGGAAGATCACAACCAATGCATCCACTATCGCTGCAGCCACCTCTTTTAGAACCCTAGGATGTAGGTCATCAGGTCCAGGGCATTTGTCGGCTTTTAGTCCCATTAGTTTCTCAAGTACTTTTTCTCTACTGATATTAATCACTTTAAGTTCCTCACTATTTTTGGTATGCTTTTTGTGTCGTCTACTGTGAAGACAGATACAAAATATTTGATTAAAGTCTCTGCCATTTTCTTATTCCCCATTATAATTTCACCTGTCTCAGCCTCTAAGGGACCAACGCTTACTTTTGTTACTTTCTTCCTTATTACATACTTGTAGAAGCTCTTACAATCTGTTTTTATATTTCTTGCTAGTTTACCCTCATATTCTATTTTCTCCCTCTTTAATAAATGTTTTGGTCATCCTTTGCTGGTTTCTGAAACTCTCCCAATCATCAGGCTTACTACTATTCTTCGCAACATTTTAAGCCTCTTCTTTTAATCTAATACTATCCTTAACTTCTTTAGTTAGCCACGGATGGATCACTTTTCCCGTGGAGTTTTTATTTCTCAATGGAATGTATATTCGTTGAGAATTTTGGAATATTTCTTTAAATGTTTGCCATTGCTTATCTACCGTCATACCTTTTAATCTAATTTCCCAATCTACCTTAGCTAACTTGCCCCTCATGCCTATGTAATTGGCTTTATTTAAGTTTAAAACTCTAGTTTCCGACTGAAGTATTTCACTCTCAAACTCAATGTTGAACTTTATCATATTATGATCACTCTTCCCCAGAGGATCCTTTACTATGAGATTACTGGTTAACCCTGTCTCTTTACACAATACAAGATCTAAAATAGCCTGTTCCCTAGTTAGGATACGGGCAGCAGAGTTTAGAATGAGCTGAAGTTTATAGAGGGTGGGAGGCCGGCCAGCAGAGCGTTGGAATAGCAGTTCTGACGAAAGATCATCGACCTGAAACGATAACTCTGTTCCTCTCTCCAGAAATGCTGCCTGATCTGCTGAGTATTTCCAGCATTTTCTGTTTTTATTTCCGATTTCCAGTATCCGCAGTATTTTGCTTTTGTAAGAGCATTGGAATAACTGCGTCTAGAGGTAACAAAGGCATGGATGAGGGTTTCAACAGCAGATGAGCTGAGGCAGGGGCGGAGACGGGCGACGTTACGGAGGTGGAAGTAGGCAGTCTTGGTGATGGAGAGGATACGTGGTCGGGAGCTTATCTCGGGGTCAAATAGGATGCCAAGGTTGCAAATGGTTTGGTTCAGCCTCAGACAGTGGCCAGGGAGAGGGACGGAGTCAATGGGTAGGAAACGGAGTTTGTGGCGGAGACCGAAGACAATGACTTCGATCTTCCCAATATTTAGTTGGAGGAAATTTCTGCTCATCCAGTACTGGATGTCGGACAAGCAGTATGACAACTTAGAGACAGTGAAGGGGTCGAGAGAGGTGGTGGTGAGGTAGAGCTGGGTGTCGTCAGCATACATGTGGAAACTGATGCTGTTTTTGATGATGTCGCCGAGGGCCATCATGTAGATGAGAAATAGGAGGGGGCCGAGGTTAAATCCTTGGGGGACCCCAGATGTAACGATGCGGGAGCAGGAAGAGAAGCCATTGCAGGTGATTCGCTGCCTACGATTAGATAGACAAGAATGGAACCAGGTGAGTGCAGTCCCACCCAGCTGGACGACGGTGGAGAGGTGTTGGAGAAGGATGGAGCGGTCAACGTGTCAAAGGCTGCAGACAGGCCGAGGAGGGCTAGTTTACCACTGTCAGTCATATAGGATGTCATTTGTGACTTCGTGTCAGCTGTGGCTCAGTGGGCAGCACACTCGCCTCTGAGTCAGAAGGTTGTGGGTTCAAGTCCCACTCCAGGGACTTGAGCATATAAAGCTAGGCTGACACTCCAGTGCAGTACTAAGGGAGTGCTGCACTGTCGGAGGTGCTGTCTTTCAGATGAGACGTTAAACCAAGGCCCCGTCTGCCCCCTCAGGTGGATGTAAAAGATCCCATGGCACTATTTCGAAGAAGAGCAGGGGAGTTATCCCCGGTGTCCTGGGGCCAATATTTATCCCTCAAGCAACATAAAACAGATTAGTAGGTCATTATCACATTGCTGTTTGTGGGAGCTTGCTGTGCGCAAATTGGCTGCCGCGTTTCCCACATTACAACAGTGACTACACTTCAAAAGTACTTCATTGGCTGTAAAGCGCTTTGGGACGTTCAGTGGTCATGAAAGGCGCTATATAAATGCAAGCCTTTCTTTTTCTTTCTTTTCGATAAGAGCCGTTTCGGTACTGTGGCAGGGCCGAAACCTGCTTGGAGGGATTCAAACATGGAGTTCCAGGAAAGTTGGGCACTGTGTATAGAAACAGAGAAGATAGGAGCAGGAGTAGGCCATTCGGCCCCTCGAGCCTGCTCCGCCATTCAATGCGATCAAGGCTGATCATCCAAATTCAGTACCCTGTCCCTGCTTTCTCCCCATATCCCTTGATCCCCTTAGCCTTAAGAAATATATCTAACTCCTTGAATATATTTAATGAATTGGACTCAACTGTCTTCTGTGGTAGAGAATTCCACAGGTTCACCACTCTCTAGGTGAAGAAATTCCTCCTCATCTCTGTCCTAAATGGCTTACCCCTTATCCTTAGACTGTGACCCCTGGTTCTGGACTCCCCGGCCATCGGGAACATCCTTCCTGCATCTAGTCTGTCTAGTCCTGTTAGAATTTTATAAGTTTTAATGAGATCCCTTCTCATTCTTCTAAACTCTAGCGAATACAAGCCCAATCGACCCAATCTCTCTTCATACGTCATTCCTGCCATCCCAGGTATCAGTCTGGTGAATCTTCGCTGCACTCCCTCCATGGCAAGAACATCCTTCTTCAGATAAGGCGACCAAAACTGCACACAATACTCAAGGTGTGGTCTCACCAAGGCCCTGTACAACTGCAGTATGATAAGGCTACAAACACTGTGCATTTCTCTCTCTCTCTCTCTCTCTCTCTCTCTCTCTCTCTCTTAGGCAGTCTCTCGGAACCGAGGATGACTTGCTTCCACATTAAAAATGAGTTCTCAGGTGACTGATGAGTCCAATGCGGGACCTACAGTCTCTGTCACAGGTGGGGCAGACGGTGGTTGAAGGGGCGGGAGGGTGGGGTGCTTGGGTTGACGTGCGCTGCCTGCGCTTGGCTTCCGCTTGCTCCCAGCGAAGAGACTCGAGGTGTTCGGCGACTTCCCGGATGCTTCTCCTCCACTTTGTGTGGTCTTGGGCCGCTTTCACCATTTCAAAGCGTTTTACTTTTGAAATGTAGTCTTTATTGTAATGTGGGAAACACGGCAGCCAATTTATACACAGCACGGTCCCACAGACAGCAATGCGATAAATCACCAGCTAATCTGTTTTAGGCGTTGGCTGAAGGATGAATATTGACCATGACACTGGGGAGAACTCCCCTGCTCTTTGAAATAGTGCCATGGGATCTTTTACGTCCACCTGAGAGGGTAGACGGGGCCTCGGTTTAATATCTCCTCCAAAAAAGGGCACCTCCAACAGCGCAGCATTCCCTCAGTATTGCCCCTCTGACAGTGCGGCACTCCCTCAGCACTGCCCCTCCGACAGTACGGCGCTCCCTCAGTACTGGCCCTCCGACAGTGCGGCGCTCCCTCAGTACTGCCCCTCCGACAGTGCGGCACTCCCTCAGTACTGCCCCTCCGACAGTGCAGCACTCCCTCAGTACTGCCCCTCCGACAGTGCGGCGCTCCTTCAGTACTGCCCCCCCGACAGTGCGGCGTTCCCTCAGTACTGTCCCTCTGACAGTGCGGCGCTCCCTCAGTACTGCCCCTCTGACAGTGCGGCGCTCCCTCAGTACTGCCCCTCCGACAGTGCGGCTGCCCCTCCGACAGTGCGGCGCTCCCTCAGTACTGTCCCTCCGACAGTGCGGCGCTCCCTCAGTACTGCCCCTCTGACAGTGCGGCGCTCCCTCAGTACTGCCCCTCCGACAGTGCGGCTGCCCCTCCGACAGTGCGGCGCTCCCTCAGTACTGTCCCTCTGACAGTGCGGCGCTCCCTCAGTTCTGCCCCTCTGACAGTGCGGCGCTCCCTCAGTACTGCCCCTCCGACAGTGCGGCTGCCCCTCCGACAGTGCGGCGCTCCCTCAGTACTGTCCCTCCGACAGTGCGGCGCTCCCTCAGTACTGCCCCTCTGACAGTGCGGCGCTCCCTCAGTACTGCCCCTCTGACAGTGCGGCGCTCCCTCAGTACTGTCAGCCTAGATTATGAGCTCAAGTCTTCGTCGTGTTTGAATCCACAGCCTTCTGACTCAGAAATTAGAGTGCTACCACTGAGTCAAGTTGCAAACACTTATATTTGCTAATTTCAGATCAAACCCATGAATGGAAAGTGAGCTGCTCGTTGGCACGGCATAGTGTGAGTTCTGTAGAGTGGCACTGGCCCTGACTGTGGAATCACTGTTCGGGTTTTAATAAAAATGAAACATAGAAACATAGAAGATAGGAGCAGGGGTAGGCCATTCAGCCCCTCAAGCCTGCTCCGCCATTCGATGAGATCATGGCTGATCATCCAAACTCAGTACCCTGTACCTGCCTTCTCCCCATATCCCTTGATACCTTTAGCTTTAAGAAATATATCTAACTCATTCTTGAATATATTTAATGACTTGGCCTCAACTACCTTCTGTGGTAGAGAATTCCACAGGTTCACCACTCTCTGGGTGAAGAAATTCCTCCTCATCTCTGTCCTAAATGGCTTACCCCTTATCTTTAGACTGTGACCTCTTGTTCTGGACTCACCCGTCATCGGGAACATTCTTCCTGCATCTAGTTTGTCCAGACCTGTCAGAATTTTATATGTTTCGATGAGATCCCCTCTCATTCTTCTATACTCCAGCGAGTATAAGCCCAATCGACCCAATCTCTCCTCATATGTCATTCCTGCCATCCCAGGTATCAGCCTTGTGAATCTTCGCTGAACTCCTTCCATGGCAAGAACATCCTTCCTCAGATAAGGCGACCAAAACTGCACACAGTACTCAAGGTGTAGTCTCACCAAGGCCCTGTACAACTGCAGCAGGACATCCCTGTTCCTATACTCAAACCCTTTTGCTATGAAGGCCAACATACCATTTGCCTTCTTCACCACCTGCTGCACCTGCATGCTTACCTTCAGCGACTGGTGCACAAGGACACCCAGGTCTCGTTGCACTTCCCCTTCTCCCAATCTATTGCCATTCAGATAATAGTCTGCCTTTCTGTTTTTGACACCAAAGTGGATAACCTCGATTTATCCACGTTATATTGCATCTGCCATGCTTCTGCCCACTCACCTGTCCAAATCATCCTGGAGTTTCTCGGTATCCTCCTCGCAGCACACACGCCCACCCAGCTTTGTGTCATCTGCAAACTTGGAGATATTACATTTAGTTCCCTTATCTATATCATTAATGTATATTGTGAATAGCTGGAGTCCAAGGACCGATCCCTGCGGTACCCCACTAGTCACTGCCTGCCACTCAGAAAAAGACCCATTAATTCCTACTCTCTGCTTTCTGTCTGCCAACCAGTTCTCTATCCAAGTCAATACCTTGCCCCCAATCCCATATGCCTTAACTTTACACGCTAATCTCTTATGCGGGACCTTATCGAAAGCCTTTTGAAAGTCCAAATACACCACATCTACTGGTTCTCCCTTATCTATTTTCCCAGTTACATCCTCAAAAAAATTCCAGTAGATTAGTCAAGCACGATTTACCTTTTGTAAATCCATGTTGACTTTGTCCGATCCTGTCACTGTTTTTTCAAGTGCTTAGCTATCACATCCTTTATAATGAAAGCTGGTTTAGTTGGTAAAGATGCCAGCTGGTGGTGTACTCAGCTATTACAGTCAGCTCAGTGAATTTAGTCTCTCAGACCAGGAATATCACAGGTCCAGAACCCGGTTGAGATTGAGTTGGTGGATTGCAGCTGGGGTGGCGAGAGAGGGCAACACAATTAACTCAGTGCCTCTGGGCTAGGGAAGGGAGTTTTGCACAGGTTCCTGCTCCCAGCGACCCTGGCTGAAACTGTGGGTTTGGACATCAGCTGAGAGCAAGGTCAGGTTGTCTAAGCTTGTTTTGAAGGAGTTGAGAAGTTGCAAGCACCTGAGATGTGCCCTTTATTTTGCAGCTATCGCTGGGTGAGGTTTGAGGTGTGTCGGCCCGGAGATGGGCAGGTGCCACATGGGCTGCCTGAAGATGATGCTTCCATGAGTTTTGAGGCCCTGAGACAGCGGGTCTTTGAGGAGGGGCTGAGCGATCGGCCCACATCAGGTAATAACACCGTCCAATTCATCCACTTAACAACCATTGGAATTGGTGCGGTAACTTGTGAAAAATAGCTTTAGCAGGAAATATTTATTGGGTATTTGGTAAGTTTGCCCTTTGTATCGGTAACTTTATCCCTTTTCTTGAAGAGAATTAGTTTAAGGTGAAGTGATTTTTTTTTGCAGAATTGTATCATTTTTAACCTTTGTTATAAATATTACTTTAACTGTTTACATTGAGTGGATCGAGGAACTGAAATGGCCATCGGCAGCTCGAAGGGTTTGATTGGAGATTTGTTGTATTGCAGTCCATTACTGATTGGTAGCTTTTCCGAGCTGTGGTTTTTGATTGGCTCATAACCTCTGTTTGTTTTAACCATGGTTCTCTGACCCAGTCACACCTTGAAGGAGACGCACCAGACACAAAACTTCCATCATTTATTGCCCTCTTATAAAGGCAGTGACAGCTCCACAAGTGCCCAAAACCCTCAGGTACTGGGCCCAAGGGCTAAAACTAGACAGTGACATGAGGTGGGCTATTGAACCATAGAGGGCTTCATGTTGAGCCTGATGCTATCCAGACCCATCGACACGCGTCTTGTCAAACACGAGTCGCTGCATTACAGTCAGCAGCAGAACCCTCACTGAGGGTCACCGCTATCGCCCGGGGATTGAACTAACCCAGCACACACTGACCCCCCCATCGCCCGGGGATTGAACTAACCCAGCACACACTCACCCCCCATCGCCCGGGGATTGAACTAACCCAGCACACACTCACCCCCCATCGCCCGGGGATTGAACTAACCCAGCACACACTCACCCCGCATCGCCCGGGGATTGAACTAACCCAGTACAAACTCACCCCCTCCATCGCCCGGGGATTGAACTAACCCAGCACACACTCACCCCCTCCATCGCCCGGGGATTGAACTAACCCAGCACACACTTACCCTCCATCGCCCGGGGATTGAACTAACGCAGTACACACTCACCCCCCATCGCCCGGGGATTGAACTAACCCAGCACACACTCACCCTCCATCGCCCGGGGATTGAACTAACCCAGCACACACTCACCCCCCATCGCCCGGGGATTGAACTAACCCAGCACACACTGACCCACCATCGCCCGGGGATTGAACTAACCCAGCACACACTCACCCCCCATCGCCCGGGGATTGAACTAACCCAGCACACACTGACCCCCCCATCGCCGGGGATTGAACTAACCCAGCACACACTGACCCCCCATCGCCCGGGGATTGAACTAACCCAGCACACACTGACCCCCCATCGCCCGGGGATTGAACTAACCCAGTACACACTGACCCCCCCATCGCCCGGGGATTGAACTAACCCAGCACACACTCACCCCCCATCGCCCGGGGATTGAACTAACCCAGCACACACTCACCCTCCATCGCCCGGGGATTGAACTAACCCGGCACACACTCACCCCCCATCGCCCGGGGTTTGAACTAACCCAGCACACACTCACCCCCCATCGCCCGGGGATTGAACTAACCCAGCACACACTGACCCTCCATCGCCCGGGATTGAACTAACCCAGCACACACTGACCCCCCATCGCCCGGGGTTTGAACTAACCCAGCACACACTCACCCCCCCCCATCGGGGAGATTGAACTAACCCAGCACACACTGACCCTCCATCGCCCGGGGATTGAACTAACCCAGCACACACTGACCCCCCATCGCCCGGGGATTGAACTGACCCAGTACACACTGACCCCCCCCCCCATCGCCTGTGGATTGAACTAACCCAGCACACACTCGCCCTCCATCGCCCGGGGATTGAACTAACCCAGCACACACTGACCCCCCATCGCCCGGGGATTGAACTGACCCAGTACACACTGACCCCCCCCCATCGCCCGTGGATTGAACTAACCCAGCACACACTGACCCTCCATCGCCCGGGGATCGAACTAACCCAGCACACACTGACCCCCCATCGCCCGGGGATTGAACTAACCCAGCACACAGTCTCGCCCCCCATCGCCCGGGGATTGAACTAACCCAGCACACAGTCTCGCCCCCCATCGGGGGGATTGGACTAACCCAGCACACACTGACCCTCCATCGCCCGGGGATTGAACTAACCCAGCACACAGTCTCGCCCCCCATCGGGGGGATTGGACTAACCCAGCACACACTGACCCTCCATCGCCCGGGGATTGAACTAACCCAGCACACACTCACCCCCCATCGCCCGGGGATTGAACTAACCCAGCACACACTGACCCTCCATCGGGGGGATTGAACTAACCCAGTACACACTGACCCTCCATCGCCCGGGGATTGAACTAACCCAGCACACACTGACCCTCCATCGGGGGGATTGAACTAACCCAGCACACACTCACCCCCCATCGCCCGGGGATTGAACTAACCCAGCACACACTGACCCTCCATCACCCGGGGATTGAACTAACCCAGTACACACTCACCCTCCATCGCCCGGGGATTGAACTAACCCAGCACACACTGACCCTCCATCGCCCAGAGATTGAACTAACCCAGCACACACTGACCCTCCATCGGGGGGATTGAACTAACCCAGCACACACTCACCCCCCATCGCCCGGGGATTGAACTAACCCAGCACACACTGACCCTCCATCGGGGGGATTGAACTAACCCAGCACACACTGACCCTCCATCGCCCGGGGATTGAACTAACCCAGCACACACTCACCCCCCATCGGGGGGATTGAACTAACCCAGCACACACTCACCCTCCATCGCCCGGGGATTGAACTAACCCAGCACACACTGACCCTCCATCGCCCGGGGATTGAACTAACCCAGCACACACTGACCCTCCATCGCCCGGGGATTGAACTAACCCAGCACACACTGACCCCCCATCGCCCGGGGATTGAACTAACCCAGCACACACTCACCCCCCCATCGCGGGGATTGAACTAACCCAGCACACACTGACCCCCATCGCCCGGGGATTGAACTAACCCAGCACACACTCACCCCCCATCGCCCGGGATTGAACTAACCCAGCACACACTGACCCCCCCCCATCGCCCGGGGATTGAACTAACCCAGCACACACTGACCCCCCATCGCCCGGGGATTGAACTAACCCAGCACACACTCACCCTCCATCGCCCGGGGATTGAACTAACCCAGCACACACTCACCCCCCCCCATCGGGGGATTGAACTAACCCAGCACACACTGACCCCCCATCGCCCGGGGATTGAACTAACCCAGCACACACTCACCCCCCATCACCCAGGGATTGAACTAACCCAGCACACACTGACCCCCCCCCCATCGGGGAGATTGAACTAACCCAGCACACACTGACCCCCCATCGCCCGGGGATTGAACTAACCCAGCACACACTCACCCTCCATCGCCCGGGGATTGAACTAACCCAGCACACACTCACCCCCCCATCGGGGAGATTGAACTAACCCAGCACACACTGACCCCCCATCGCCCGGGGATTGAACTAACCCAGCACACACTCGCCCCCCATCGCCCGGGGATTGAACTAACCCAGCACACACTCACTCCCCATCGCCCGGGGATTGAACTAACCCAGCACACACTCGCCCTCCATCGCCCGGGGATTGAACTAACCCAGCACACACTGACCCTCCATCGCCCGGGGATTGAACTAACCCAGCACACACTGACCCCCCATCGCCCGGGGATTGAACTAACCCAGCACACTGACCCTCCATCGCCCGGGGATTGAACTAACCCAGCAGACACTGACCCCCCATCGGGGGGATTGAACTAACCCAGCACACTGACCCTCCATCGCCCGGGGATTGAACTAACCCAGCACACACTGACCCCCCATCGGGGGATTGAACTAACCCAGCACACTGACCCTCCATCGCCCGGGGATTGAACTAACCCAGCACACACTCGCCCTCCATCGCCCGGGGATTGAACTAACCCAGCACACACTGACCCTCCATCGCCCGGGGATTGAACTAACCCAGCACACACTGACCCCCCATCGGGGGGATTGAACTAACCCAGCACACACTGACCCCCCATCGGGGGGATTGAACTAACCCAGCACACACTGACCCCCCATCGCCCGGGGATTGAACTAACCCAGCACACACTCGCCCCCCCCACCGGGGAGATTGAACTGACCCAGCACACACTGACCCTCCATCGCCCGGGGATTGTACTAACCCAGCACACACTCGCCCCCCCCACCGGGGAGATTGAACTGACCCAGCACACACTCACCCTCCATCGCCTGGGAATTGAACTAACCCAGCACACACTCACCCCACCATCGCCCGGGGATTGAACTAACCCAGCACACACTCACCCTCCATCGCCTGGGGATTGAACTAACCCGGCACACACTCACCCTCCATCGCCCGGGGATTGAACTAACCCAGCACACACTGACCCTGCTTCGGGGGGATTGAACTAACCCAGCACACACTGACCCTCCATCGCTCGGGGATTGAATTAACCCAGCACACACTCACCCCCCTCACCGGGGGGATTGAACTAACCCGGCACACACTCACCCTCCATCGCCCGGGGATTGAACTGACCCAGCACACACTGACCCTCCATCGCCCGGGGATTGAATTAACCCAGCAAAAACTGACCCTCCATCGCCCGGGGATTGAACTAACCCAGCACACACTGACCCCCCATCGCCCGGGGATTGAACTAACCCAGCACACACTCACCCCCCATCGCCCGGGGATTGAACTAACCCAGCACACACTGACCCCCCATCGCCCGGGGATTGAACTAACCCAGCACACACTGACCCCCCATCGCCCGGGGATTGAACTAACCCAGCACACACTGACCCCCCATCGCCCGGGGATTGAACTAACCCAGCACACACTGACCCCCCATCGCCCGGGGATTGAACTAACCCAGCACACACTGACCCTCCATCGCCCGGGGATTGAACTAACCCAGCACACACTCACCCTCCATCGCCCGGGGATTGAACTAACCCAGCACACACTCACCCTCCATCGCCCGGGGATTGAACTAACCCAGCACACACTGACCCCCCATCGCGGGGATTGAACTAACCCAGCACACACTGACCCCCCATCGCCCGGGGATTGAACTAACCCAGCACACACTCACCCCCCATCGCCCGGGGATTGAACTAACCCAGCACACACTGACCCCCCCCCCCATCGGGGGATTGAACTAACCCAGCACACACTGACCCCCCATCGCCCGGGGATTGAACTAACCCAGCACACACTGACCCTCCATCGCCCGGGGATTGAACTAACCCAGCACACACTGACCCTCCATCGCCCGGGGATTGAACTAACCCAGCACACACTGACCCCCCATCGCCCGGGGATTGAACTAACCCAGCACACACTCACCCCCCCCATCGGGGAGATTGAACTAACCCAGCACACACTGACCCCCCATCGCCCGGGGATTGAACTAACCCAGCACACACTCACCCCCCATCGCCCGGGATTGAACTAACCCAGCACACACTGACCCCCCCCCCCCCATCGGGGAGATTGAACTAACCCAGCACACACTGACCCCCCATCGCCCGGGGATTGAACTAACCCAGCACACACTCACCCTCCATCGCCCGGGATTGAACTAACCCAGCACACACTCACCCCCCCATCGGGGAGATTGAACTAACCCAGCACACACTGACCCCCCATCGCCCGGGGATTGAACTAACCCAGCACACACTCGCCCCCCATCGCCCGGGGATTGAACTAACCCAGCACACACTCACTCCCCATCGCCCGGGGATTGGACTAACCCAGCACACACTCGCCCTCCATCGCCCGGGGATTGAACTAACCCAGCACACACTGACCCTCCATCGCCCGGGGATTGAACTAACCCAGCAGACACTGACCCCCCATCGGGGGGATTGAACTAACCCAGCACACTGACCCTCCATCGCCCGGGGATTGAACTAACCCAGCAGACACTGACCCCCCATCGGGGGGATTGAACTAACCCAGCACACTGACCCTCCATCGCCCAGGGATTGAACTAACCCAGCACACACTGACCCTCCATCGCCCGGGGATTGAACGAACCCAGCACACACTCGCCCTCCATCGCCCGGGGATTGAACTAACCCAGCACACACTGACCCTCCATCGCCCGGGGATTGAACTAACCCAGCACACACTGACCCCCCATCGGGGGATTGAACTAACCCAGCACACACTGACCCCCCATCGGGGGGATTGAACTAACCCAGCACACACTGACCCCCCATCGCCCGGGGATTGAACTAACCCAGCACACACTCGCCCCCCCATCGGGGGATTGAACTACCCAGCACACACTGACCCTCCATCGCCCGGGGATTGAACTAACCCAGCACACACTCGCCCCCCCACGCGGGGATTGAACTAACCCAGCACACACTCACCCTCCATCGCCGGGGATTGAACTAACCCAGCACACACTCACCCCCCATCGCCCGGGGATTGAACTAACCCAGCACACACTCACCCTCCATCGCCGGGGATTGAACTAACCCAGCACACACTCACCCTCCATCGCCCGGGGATTGAACTAACCCAGCACACACTCGCCCTCCATCGCCCGGGGATTGAACTAACCCGCACACACTGACCCCCCATCGCCCGGGGATTGAACTAACCCAGCACACACTGACCCTCCATCGCCCGGGGATTGAACTAACCCAGCACACACTGACCCCCCATCGCCGGGGATTGAACTAACCCAGCACACACTGACCCCCATCGCCCGGGGATTGAACTAACCCAGCACACACTGACCCTCCATCGCCCGCGGATTGAACTAACCCAGCACACACTGACCCCCCATCGCCGGGGATTGAACTAACCCAGCACACACTGACCCCCCATCGCCCGGGGATTGAACTAACCCAGCACACACTGACCCCCCATCGCCCGGGGATTGAACTAACCCAGCACACACTGACCCTCCATCGCCCGGGATTGAACTAACCCAGCACACACTGACCCCCCATCGGGGGGATTGAACTAACCCAGCACACACTGACCCTCCATCGCCCGGGGATTGAACTAACCCAGCACACACTGACCCCTCCATCGCCCGGGGATTGAACTAACCCAGCACACACTCACCCCCCATCGCCCGGGGATTGAACTAACCCAGCACACACTGACCCCCCATCGCCCGGGGATTGAACTAACCCAGCACACACTCGCCCTCCATCGCCCGGGGATTGAACTAACCCGGCACACACTCACCCCCCATCGCCCGGGGATTGAACTAACCCAGCACACACTGACCCTCCATCGCCCGGGGATTGAACTAACCCAGCACACACTCGCCCTCATTTCGCCCGGGGATTGAACTAACCCAGCACACACTCGCCCTCCATCGCCCGGGGATTGAACTAACCCAGCACACACTCACCCCCCATCGCCCGGGGATTGAACTAACCCAGCACACACTGACCCCCCATCGGGGGGATTGAACTAACCCAGCACACACTGACCCTCCATCGCCCGGGGATTGAACTAACCCGGCACACACTCACCCCCCATCGCCCGGGGATTGAACTAACCCAGCACACACTGACCCTCCATCGCCCGGGGATTGAACTAACCCAGCACACACTCGCCCTCCATCGCCCGGGGATTGAACTAACCCGGCACACACTCACCCCCCATCGCCCGGGGATTGAACTAACCCAGCACACACTGACCCCCCATCGGGGGGATTGAACTAACCCAGCACACACTGACCCTCCATCGCCCGGGGATTGAACTAACCCAGCACACACTCACCCCCCATCGCCCGGGGATTGAACTAACCCAGCACACACTGACCCTCCATCGCCCGGGATTGAACTAACCCAGCACACACTGACCCTCCATCGCCCAGGGATTGAACTAACCGAGCACACACTCACCCCCCATCGCCCGGGGATTGAACTAACCCAGCACACACTGACCCTCCATCGCCCGGGGATTGAACTAACCCAGCACACACTCACCCCCCATCGCCCGGGGATTGAACTAACCCAGCACACACTGACCCTCCATCGCCCGGGGATTGAACTGACCCAGCACACACTCGCCCTCCATCGCCCGGGGATTGAACTAACCCAGCACACACTCACCCTCCATCGCCCGGGGATTGAACTAACCCAGCACACACTCACCCCCTCCATCGCCCGGGGATTGAACTGACCCAGCCGCAGTCCTCAGTGCTACTTACCTAGTGGCTTTGGGAGAGCTGGGTGCTCCCTTTTAACAGGCGTTGCCTCGATGTTTGCGGGACCTGTGTATTATACCCATGCAGAATTTCTCAAACTGATGGCGATCTTACCCACCAGAGCACGTGGCTTCAGATCAGAAGCGTGGAATCCCGATTGAGTCCGGCTCCAAACCTACTTTGCCTGCAGGTGTCCAGCAAACAGGAAGCCTCGCTGCTGTTGGGCTGCACGCCACCGGTTAGTGAAAGCTTCTTGCTGCTTTTTTAATTGGTGAGCATGCACATCAATGTGTGTTAATATTCCAGGGGTTCAGACACAATACTGTCGAATCTTCCTGATTCAGTTATGTATTTACACAGTCTGTACACTCAACAGCTGTGAGTGTGTGAAGCAGGAGATTGCATCTTCCTACCTTCCCCACCCCAGCCTCAGAGAGACACATACGTTATGTCTGAACTGCTAATTCTGTACTTGGCCTGTGTGAGTTTCCTACTGGATTTTCTTTAAAGTGTGAAGATATCTGGTTTCCAAATTCCTGTAGCTCCTGTCTCTGATGCCTTTCATTTTGGATTAGCTCTGAATTAACTCATCGAATCATAGAATCTCAGAGCGCAGAAGGAGGCCATTCAGCCCATTGTGCCTGTGCCGGCTCTCTGAAAGAGCTCTCCAATTGGTTCCATTCCCCCCCTGCTCTTTCCCCATAGTCCTGCAAATTTTCCCCTTTAACTATTTATCCAATTCCCTTTTGAAAGTTACTGTTGAATCTGCTTCCACCGCCCTTTCAGGCAGCACGTTCCAGATCACAACAACTCGCTGCGTAAAAAGAAATTCTCCTCATCTCCCCTCTGGTTCTTTCACCAATTATTTTAAATCTGTGTCCTCTGGTTACCGACCCTCCTGCCACTAGAAACAGTTTCTCTTTTACTCTACCAAAACCCTTCATAATTTTGAACACCTCTCTCAAATCTCCCCCGAACCTTCTCTGCTCTAAGGAGAACAACCCCAGCTTCTCCAGTCTCTCCACATTACTGAAGTCCCTCATCCCCGGTACCATAGAAATATAGAAACATAGAAAAATAGGAGCAGGAGTCGGCCATTTGGCCCTTCGAACCTGCTCCGCCATTCAATATGATCATGGCTGATCCTCCACCTCAATACCATATTCCTGCTCTTTCCTCATACCCCTTGATGCCTTTTGTGTCTAGAAATCTATCTATCTCCTTCTTAAATATATTCAGTGACTTGGCCTTCACAGCCTTCTGTGGTAGAGAATTCCACAGGTTCACCACCCTCTGAGTGAAGAAATTTCTCCTCATCTCAGTCCTAAATGTCCTACCCCGTATCCTGAGACTGTGACCCCTCGTTCTAGACCCCCCAGCCAGGGGAAACATCCTCCCAGCAGCCAGTCTGTCTAGCCCTGTCAGAATTTTATACTTTTCCATGAGATCCCCTCATTCTTCTAAACTCTAGTGAATACAGGCCTGGTCGACCCAATCTCTCCTCATACGACAGTCCTGCCATCCCAGGAATCAGTCTGGTGAACCTTCGCTGCACTCCCTCTATGGCAAGTATATCCTTTCTTAGGTAAGGAGGCCAAAACTGCACACACTGCTCTAGGTGTGGTCTCACCAAGGCCCTGTATAACTAGTAAGACATCCTTGCTCCTGTACTCAAATCCTCTTGCAATGAAGGCCAACATACCATTTGTCTTCCTAACTGCTTGCTGTACCTGCATGTTTGCTTTCAGTGACTGGTGTACAAGGACACCCAGGTCCCTTTGTACATCAACATTTCCCAATCTGTCAACATTTAAATAATACTCTGCCTTTCTGTTTTTCCTACCGAAGTGGATAACTTCACATTTATCCACGTTATACTGCATCTGCCATGTATTTGCCCACTCACTCAACTTGTCTAAATCGCCTTGAAGCCTCTTTGCATCCTCTTCACAACTCTCAATCCCACCTAGTTTTGTGTCGTCAGCAAACTTGGAAACATTACATTTGGTTCCCTCATCCAAATCACTGATATATATTGTGAATAGCTGGGGCCCAAACACTGATCCTTGCGGTACCCCACTAGTCACCGCCTGCCACCCCGAAAAAGACCCATTTATTCCTACTCTCTGTTTCCTGTCTGTTAACCAATTTTCAATCCATGCCAGTATATTACCTCCAATCCCATGTGCTTTAATTTTGCACACTAACCTCTTATGTGGGACTTTATCAAAGGCCTTCTGAAAATACAAATACACCACATCCACTGGTACTCCCTTCTCTATTCTACCAGTTACATCCTCCAAAAACTCCAGTAAGTTTGTCAAACACGATTTCCCTTTCATAAATCCATGTTGACTTTGTCTAATCCCGTTGATATTTTGTAAGTGTCCTGTTATCACATCCTTTATAATAGACTCTAGCATTTTCCCTACCACTGATGTTAGGCTAACTGGTCTGTAGTTCCCTGTTTTCTCTCTCCCTCCTTTTTTTAAATAGTGGGGTTACATTCCCACCCTCCAATCTGCAGGAACTGTTCCATAATCTATAGAATTTTGGAAGATGACAACCAATGCGTCCACTATTTCCATGGCTACCTCTTTTAGTACTCTGGGATGCAGATTATCAGGCCCTGGGGATTTATCGGCTTTCAGTCCCATTAATTTCTCCAGCACTATTTTTTACTAATACTAATTTCCTTTAATTCCTCCTTCTCACTAGACCCTTGTTTCCCTAGCATTTCTGGGAAGTTATTTGTGTCCTCTTCCGTGAAGACAGAACCAAAGTATTTGTTTAATTGCTCTGCCATTTCCTTGTTCCCCATTATAAATTCTCCCGTTTCTGACTGTAAAGGACCTACATTTGTCTTCACTACTTTTTCTTTTTACATACTTGTAGAAGCTTTTACAGTCTGCCTTTATGTTCCTTGCAAGTTTACTCTCATACTCTATTTTTCCCCTCTTAATCTCTTGGTCCTTTTTTGTTGAACTCTAAACTGCTCCCAATCCTCAGGCTTGCTACTTTTTCTGGCAACTTTATATGACTCCTCTTTGGATCTAATACTATCCTTAATTTCTTTTGTTAGCCATGGTTGGGCCGCTTTTCCTTTTGTGTTTTTGCGCCAGAAAGGAATGTGTAACTGTTGGAATTCATGCATTCCTTCCTTAAATGTTAGCCATTGCCTATCCACCGTCATGCCTTTTAATGAAGCTCCCCAATCTATCATAGCCAACTCACTCCTCATACCTTCGTAGTTTCCTTTGTTTAGATTTAGGACCCTAGTTTCGGATTGGACTTCTGGGTGACCGCACTGCCCCTGGGTGACTGCACTGCCCTGACCGGACCCTATTTGTTAGTGCACTCCTTTGTTTGTACGCTCTGTCCCTTCCTGACACAATCTGGTTGTCCTCACCCCAATCACTTTCCTGCACTGCTTCTTTGTCTTTTCTCTTTAGCATTCTAGATTTCTCTCCACCGGGACCCTCCCCCCCCCCCTTATTTAGTTTAAAGCCCTATCTACCTCCCTAGTTATTCGATTCGCTAGAACTCTGGTCCCAGCATGGTTCAGGTGTAGTCTGTACCAACAGAACAGCTCTCTCTTTCCCCAGTACTGGTGCCAGTGCCCCACGAATCAAAACCCACTTCTCCCACACCAATCTTTGAGCCACGCATTCATCTCCCTGGTCCTATTGACCCTATGCCAATTTGCTCGTGGCTCCGGTAATAATCCAGAGATTATGACCTTTGTGATTCTGCTTTATAATTTAGTCCCTAGCTGCTCTACCTCTCTCAGCAGAACCTCTTTCTTTGTCCTACCTATGTCATTGATACCTACATGGACCACGACAACTGGATCCTCCCCCTCCCACTCCAAGTTCTTCTCCAGCCCGGAGGAGATGTCTTTTACCCTGGCACCGGGTAGGCGACATAGCCTTCGAGACTCACGCTCCTGGCTGCAGAGAACAGTGTCTATCCCCCTAACTATACTGTCGCCTACTACAACCACCTTCCTTTTTACTCCCCCCACTTGAATGGCTTCCTGTACCACGGTGTCGTGGTCAGTATGCTCGTCCTCCCCGCAGTCCCTGCACTTGTCCACAAGGGTTGCAAAAACCCCGAATCTATTGGACAAGCACCCATTCTAGTAATTCTCCTCTGCACCCTCTCCAAGGCCTAAAGTGCCTTCCTTCCTATTGGACACAATACTCCAGCTGAGGCCTAACCTGTGATTTATAACAGTTTAATATAACTTCCTTGTTTTGTACCCTATACCTCTATTTATAAAGCCAAGGATCCCCTATGCTTTTTTAACAGCCTCCTCAACTTGTCCTGCCACCTTCAAAAACTTCATAGAATTATAGAAATTTACAGCATAGAAGGAGGCCACTCGGCCCATCATGTCCGTGCCGGCCGAAAAAGAGCTGTCCAGCCTGATCCCACTTCCCAGCTCTTGGTCCGTAGCCCTGTAGGTTACGGCACTTCAAGCGCATATCCAAGTACTTTTTAAATGTGATGAGGGTTTCTGCCTCTACCACCCTTTCAGGCAGTGAGTTCCAGGCCCCCACCGCCCTCTGGGTGAAAAAGTTCTCCTCAACTCCCCATTAATCCTTCTGCCAATTACTTTAAATCTCTGCCCCCTGGTTATTGACCTCTTTGCTGGGGGAAATAGGTCCTTCCTCTATCTCGGCCCCTCAGTCTTGTGTACATACACCCCCAAGTCTCTCTCTTCCTGCACCCCTTTAAAACTGTACCATTATATTGTCTCTCCTCATTCTTCCTGCCAAAATGTATCACTTCACACTTCCCTGCGTTAAATTTCATCTGCCATGTCTCTGTCCTCCTGAAGTCTGTTGCTATCCTCCTCACTGTTTACTCTGCAACTCCTTCTTAAAAAAAAAAGATTTCAAAAACTCCATTGCTAAGATTTCAAACTGTGAAACCCATTTCTCGTCCTCCATTCTCTCGCAGAATGGTCCTCCTGGGGAGACTCCCCCACGCATGTGAAGGTTGGCAAACAAAGTTAGAGTTCAAAGCTGCCTTTGTGATCTTCATTCTTCAATCTGGTATTTCACACTGCCATCCCCTCTGGCTCTGTGCCTCTGCTTCACCCAATTATCCCTGTAACCCTTGAGAAAGGGCAAGAACTTTGGCAGTTTTATGCCGGGGGCTCAAATTCAAGAAATTAAGTTATTTTAATGTGTAATAGAACACGTGGAAAGCATATACACAGAACCCAAAACACACTGATTGGCTCAAACTTCTCCACCAAAACCACCCTCAGGCAGAAATAAAGTCACCAACCATCAGGAAGCTGCCCCTGGGTGACCGCACTGCCCCCGGGTGACCGCACTGCCCCCGGGTGACCGCACTGCCCCCGGGTGACCGCACTGCCCCCGGGTGACCGCACTGCCCCCGGGTGACCGCACTGCCCCCGGGTGACCGCACTGCCCCCGGGTGACCGCACTGCCCCCGGGTGACCGCACTGCCCCCGGGTGACCGCACTGCCCCCGGGTGACCGCACTGCCCCGGGGTGACCGCACTGCCCCGGGGTGACCGCACTGCCCCCGGGTGACCGCACTGCCCCCGGGTGACCGCACTGCCCCGGGGTGACCGCACTGCCCCCGGGTGACCGCACTGCCCCCGGGTGACCGCACTGCCCCCGGGTGACCTCACTGCCCCCGGGTGACCGCACTGCCCCCGGGTGACCGCACTGCCCCCGGGTGACCGCACTGCCCCCCGGGTGACCGCACTGCCCCCCGGGTGACCGCACTGCCCCCGGGTGACCGCACTGCCCCCGGGTGACCGCACTGCCCCCGGGTGACCGCACTGTCCCCGGGTGACCTAACTCTTTACAATCTATATTAACGATTTGGAGGAGGGGACCGAGTGTAACATATCAAAGTTTGCAGATGATACAAAGATGGGAGGGAAAGTAGAAAGTGAGGAGGACATAAAAAACCTACAAGGGGATCTAGACAGGCTGGGTGAGTGGGCGGAGATTTGGCAGATGCAATACAATATTGGAAAATGTGAGGTTATGCACTTTGGCAGGAAAAATCAGAGAGCAAGTTATTATCTTAATGGCGAGAAACTGGAAAGTACTGCAGTACAAAGGGATCTGGGGGTCCTAGTGCAAGAAAATCAAAAAGTTAGTATGCAGGTGCAGCAGGTGATCAAGAAGGCCAACGGAATGTTGGCTTTTATTGCTAGGGGGATAGATTATAAAAACAGGGAGGTATTGCTGCAGTTATATAAGATATTGGTGAGACCGCACCTGGAATACTGCATACAGTTTTGGTGTCCATACTTAAGAAAAGACATACTTGCTCTCGAGGCAGTACAAAGAAGGTTCACTCGGTTAATCCCGGGGATGAGGGGGTGGACATATGAGGAGAGGTTGAGTAGATTGGGACTCTACTCATTGGAGTTCAGAAGAATGAGAGGCGATCTTATTGAAACATATAAGATTGTGAAGGGGCTTGATCGGCTGGATGCGGTAAGGATGTTCCCAAGGATGGGTGAAACTAGAACTAGGGGGCATTATCTTAGAATAAGGGGCTGCTCTTTCAAAACTGAGATGAGGAGAAACTTCTTCACTCAGAGGGTAGTGGGTCTGTGGAATTTGCTGCCCCAGGAAGCTGTGGAAGCTACATCATTAAATAAATTTAAAACAGAAATAGATAGTTTCCTAGAGGTAAAGGGAATTAGGGGTTACGGTGAGTGGGCAGGAAATTGGACATGAGGCTGAGTTCGGATCGGTCAGGGCCCTGTGGGTGGCGGAGCGGGCCCAGGAGCTGAGTGGCCGGGTCCTGCTCCTACTTCTTGTGTTCTTTAGAGTTGAGGTTGGATCAGATCAGCCATGATCTCATTGAATGGCGGAGCAAGCTCGAGGGGCCGATTGGCCTACCCGTGCTCCTATTTCTTGCGTTCTTATGTTCTTATGACCGCACTGCCCCCGGGTGACCGCACTGCCCCGGAGTGATCTCATAAAGTGGAACTGTTCTCTGGCCTCACTTTGTTTCAGCTTGTGACTGTGCTGCAGCAGTTTGGGGCCACCAGAGATCAAAAGCACTTTCCCCAGCTGTAGCCTATAGAAGAAGTGAAGATTTGCATCTTTTTCCAGTTTCTCTCCTATCTCCCCTTATTCCCTCTCCGAGCTCATCTTGTTCATGGGACCCGCCCCCTGCTCCCTCGACCTTATTCCCACTAAACTGCTGACCTCCCTTTCCTTTCCAAAGTCCTTGAACGCATTGTCCCTTCTGGTGCCCTCCAAGGAACTATCCTTGGTGCCCTCCTCTTTCTTATCTACATGCTGCCCCTGGGCGAAATCATTTGAACACTCAACATCAGGTTCCACATGTACACTGACCCCAGCTCTACCTCACCACCTCTCGGCCCCTCCACTGCCTCTGTGTTGCCAGACTGCTTGACTGACATCCAGTACTGGATGATCCGAAATTTCCTCCAATTAAATATTGGGAAGACCGAAGCCATTGTCTTTGGTCCCCGCCACAAACTCCGTTCCCTGGCCACCGACTCCATCCCTTTCCCTGGCCACTGTCTGAGGCTGAACCAGACCGTTCGCAACCTTGGCATTCTATTTGAACCTGAGTTGAGCTTCCAACCCTATATCCTCTCCATCACTAAGACCGCCTACTTCCAGCTCCGTAACATTGTCCGTCTCTGCCCCTGCCTCAGCTCATCGGCTGCTGAAACCCTCATCCATGCCTTAGTTACCTCCAGACTCGACTATTCCAACGCTCTCCTGGCCGGCCTCCCATCTTCCACCCTCCGTAAACTTGAGGTCATCCAGACCTCTGCTGCCCCGTGTCCTAACTCACACCAAGCCTCGTTCACCCATCACCCCCTGTGCTCACTGACCTACACTGGCTCCAAGTTAAGCAACGCCTCGATTTAAAAATGTTCATACTCATGTTCAAATCCCTCCATGGCATCGCCCCTCCCTATCTCTGTAATCTCCTCTAGCCCTACAACCCCTCGAGATCCCTGCGCTCCTCCAAATCTGGCCTCTTGCACAGCACTGATTTTAATTGCTCCACCATCGGCTGCCGAGGCCCTAAGCTCTGGAATTCCCTCCCTAAACCTCTCCGCCTCCCTGCTTCTTAATACAGATAGCGAAATCTAAGCGAGGCAAAATGTAAAATAAAGTAAAGTAAATGCGAAAGAAAGTTTATAAAAGCAAAATAAGAAAAGAACTAATTATTGTGGACAACCGTGAATAAAAAGCGAATCCTCTTGTAGGAGAATTTACTCCTGACTTGTTCTGATTCCTCCTACTTTTTGTTGTAACCTCTGAAAAGCCATCACCTTTAAGAACCGTTAGCCGAACCTTCAGGCAGTCTGACCAATGACTCACTCTACATCACATCTCTTCACATCTCCCTCCAAGGTTCTCCTCCTTTTGCCGTCTGGACAAACCTTGTTTGATAGAAGACGAGGCCTGACTGGAGTTCCTTGTTTACTCTTTCAGTAGAAGTAAGAAGATGTTCAATTTTGTAACAACAGCTGTTTTTTATCTTGGTTGCTCTGTTGTGAAGGGTTCTTACCTGCTTCTTAACAGCTGACCTGTTTTATAATGGCAGTCTGTGTGCTCTCCTCTCCCTGTTCTTTGCTTGCTCGGTTATGGTTATGGTTTGTGTTATTTTTGTTCATATTTCCTTTCATTTGCCCCATCAGGCAGCACGAGTCTTCACTTTGCACCAAGACTGCAGTCTTCACCCTCCCGTACTCCGAGTAGCCTTCACTCCTTGCTCACTTCAAGCACGTCATCAGGGGCTTTGGTGCGAGGTACTTGTAAACCACTTAAAATTCACAATTTCTTTTAACTTTGGGAGAGGAAGTAGGTGGGTGTGGCATTGGAGCGGGCGGCTGTAAGAGGCGGTGAACTGGTTAATTCGGCAGGTGTGGTAGGTGGAGGGGGCGGGTGATGGGGCGGGTTGCAGTGATCGGGTGAGGTAGGTGATGAAGTGGATCAGTATAGTTGTTGAAAGAAAGGAATGTTAAACAGTACGGGAGTGAGCAGGCGAGTGGGGTTAGACTAGATGGGATATTAAGGGGTATGGCGTGTGAGCAGGAGAGTGGGATTAGACTGGATGGGATATTAAAGGGTATGGGGAGTGAGGGGGAGAGTGGGATTAGACTGGGTGGGATATTAAAGGGTAGGGGGAGAGTGGGATAAGACTGGGTGGGATATTAAAGGTATGGGGTGTGAGCAGGACAGTGGGATTAGACTGGGTGGGATATTAAAGGGTACGGGGAGCGAGCAGGAGAGTGGGATTAGACTGGGTGGGATATTAAAGGGTACGGGGAGTGAGGGGGAGAGTGGGATTAGACTGGGTGCGATATCAGCCTAACCTCGGTGGTGGGAAAATTATTGGAAAGAATTCTGAAGGACAGGATAAATCTTCATTTAGAAAGACACGGATTAATCAAGGATAGTCAGCACGGATTTGTTAAGGGAAGGTCGTGTCTGACAAACTTGATTGAATTTTTTGAGGAGGTAACAAGGCGGGTGGATGAGGGTAGTGCGTTTGATGTAGTGTATATGGACTTTAGCAAGGCTTTTGATAAGGTTCCACATGGCAGACTGGTCACGAAGTTCAAAGCCCACGGGATCCAGGGCAAAGTGTCAAGTTGGATTCAAAACTGGCTCAAAGGCAGGAAGCAAAGGGTAATGGTTGATGGGTGTTTTTGTGACTGGAAGGCTGTTTCCAGTGGGGTTCTGCAGGGCTCAGTACTAGGTCCCTTGCTTTTTGTGGTATATATCAATGATCTAGACTTGAATATAGGGGGTATGATTAAGAAGTTTGCAGATGATACTAAAATCGGCTGTGTGGTTGATACTGAAGAAGGAAGCTGTAGACTGCAGGAAGATATCAATAAATTGGTCAGGTGGGCAGAACAGTGGCAAACGGAATTCAATCCGGAGAAGTGTGAGGTAATGCATTTGGGGAGGGCTAACAAGGAAAGGGAATACACATTAAATGGTAGGACACTGAGTAGTGTAGAGGAACAAAGGGACCTTGGAGTGCATGTCCACAAATCCCTGAAGGTAGCAGGCCAGGTAGATAAGGTGGTTAAGAAGGCATACGGAATGCTTGCCTTTATTAGCTGTGGCATAGAATACAAGAGCAGGGGGGGTTATGCTTCAACTGTATAAAACACTAGTTAGGCCTCAGCTAGAGTACTGCGTGCAGTTCTGGTCACCACATTGAGAATCTTAGCGATGAGGAAAGACTGGATAGGCTGGGTTTGTTATCCTTGGAACAGAGGAGGCTGAGGGGAGACCTTATTGAGGTGTATAAAATTATGAGGGGCCTAGATAAAGTGGATAGAAAGGACCTATTTCCCTTAGCAGAGGGGGCAAAAACCAGGGGGCACAGATTTAAAGTAATTGGTGGAAGGTTTAGAGGGGATTTGAGGGGAAATTTCTTCACCCAGAGGGTTGTGGGGGTCTGGAACTCACTGCCTGAAAGGGTGGTAGAGGCAGAAACCCTAACCACATTTAAAAAGTACTTGGATGTGCACTTGGGATGCTGTAACCTGCAGGGCTATGGACCAAGAGCTGGGAAGTGGAATTAGGCTGGATAGCTCTTTGTTGGCCGGCGCGGACACGATGGGCCGAAATGGCCTCCTTCCGTGCTGTAACTTTCTATGATTCTATATTGAAGGGTACGGGGAGTGAGGGGGAGAGTGGGATTAGACTGGGTGGGATATTAAAGGGTACGGGGAGTGAGGGGGAGAGTGGGATTAGACTGGGTGGGATATTAAAGGGAATGGGGAATGAGGGGGAGAGTGGGGTTAGACTGGGTGGGATATTAAAGGTGTGGGGAGTGAGGGGGAGAGTCGGATTAGACTGGGTGGGATATTAAAGGTGTGGGGATTGAGGGGGAGGGTGGGATTAGACAAGGGGTTCATGGAGAAAAGCACTGGCAACTAGCTTGTTTGGCTGAATGGCCTCTTTCTGTGATTCCTCCCTTGACGTTCCTGTAATCTCGTTGCAGCTTCACTGGAGTTAAATAGAAACCTCGCTTCCCAGCAGCCTGTGTTACCACAGATACCATCCCCACAGCAACGGATTACCTCACCGCAACAGCACGTGTCATCACCTGCCTCGTTCAGCTCCCCCAAACTGCCTGAATGAGCCGCTCGGGGCTGGGTGGTCAGAGTCCACAGGGTGGAGGGAGGCAGCTGGTGCTCTCTGTGAATGTGGCGCTGCCTCCCGTGACATCGACGTTCCGCACACGGACAGATTTAAATTGGTGATAAAGTTTTACAGATTATTAAACCCTCAGTGCTATTTGTTTTATTTATTCTCTGATGCGCAGTTTGTAATTTGTTCATGGCTGTCTCTCAGCGCTGGAGGACCTGCATCGACCTCCCACCTTACCGTGTGGGGGATTCTGGGTAGCAGCGGTTCCAATTCTTCCAGGAGATTGGGTTCAGCGTGCGGGGCGGGGGTCTGTGGAACCATGCTTCCCCCTAACGTCTACTCCCCGCCCCCGCGAGGAACCGTGTTTCACCCTAACCTCTACCTCCGCAACTTGCTGAAAACATTTCCAATCAGCCTCTATCACATATCCAATCACCAGTGCAGTGCTGTTACTCAGTGACACCCTGCCCTGCCAGTCCTTGTAACAGCATGACCTACACCTGACACCCCTCCGCTTCGAGCTGTGCTCCCGAGTGTGGTGCTGAATAACCTCAAACAGGTTGAGGGCATTTTGATGCTGATCGTGGGTTTTGGGAGAGCCCTGTCACCGTACCCAACTCTGCTTTCGACACTGTCCACCCCCTCTGTTCTGTTGGAGGACACTATGGAAAAGGGACACCCAGACCTCTGCACATGTACCAAAGACAGGCTTGTATGTTCAAAATCATCGTCTTTTCCAATCAGTCTGAAGAAGAATGGAGGCACCGGACAGGCACATTCCTCCTGGCTGAGGTTAACAAAGGCTTCAATTTAAAAAAAACACAGCTTGTGGGGTGGGAAGAAGTGACCAGCAACAGCAATCAGCGTCACAAGGTGTTTCACAGACTGGCTTCGGGAATACGTGCTGCACCAGGAAGAGAGATTAGGAGATGCGGTGGAAAACCTGTTGAAGTGATGAGTTTTGAAAAGTTGAAGGTAGAAAGAGGTGGAGAGACAAAGAAATCTAGGGAGAGCGCTCCAGAGAGCAGGAAGTCTAGGGAGAGCGCTCCAGAGAGCGGGAAGTCTAGGGAGAGCGCTCCAGAGAGCGGGAAGTCTAGGGAGAGCGATCCAGAGAGCGGGAAGTCTAGGGAGAGCGATCCAGAGAGCGGGAAGTCTAGGGAGAGCGATCCAGAGAGCGGGAAGTCTAGGGAGAGCGATCCAGAGAGCGGGAAGTCTAGGGAGAGCGATCCAGAGAGCGGGAAGTCTAGGGAGAGCGATCCAGAGAGCGGGAAGTCTAGGGAGAGCGATCCAGAGAGCGGGAAGTCTAGGGAGAGCGATCCAGAGAGCGGGGTTGATGCAGCCAAAGGCTCTACCCAGTACTGGTGGGATGAAGGGAGCGGGTGGAACAATAGAGGACCAGAATCAAAGGAATGGAGCACTCGGGAGGGCTTATAGGCTGGAAGTACGTGCAAAGGTTGTGGGGGGCGGTGGGCAAGGCCATGGAGGGATTTATAACTAAGAAAAAGTTGAGGGCCGGGGAGCTGGAGGAGGTCAGTGAGGAGGGGGTGGTGGATGAATGAGACTCCGTGCCGGACTTCACACGTCGCTACATTTTGGACAAGTCATAGTTTATGAGGGGAGGAGCATTGGGATAGTTGAATCTAGAAGTGACCAGGCATAAATAAGGGCTGCAGAGGCGGAGCTGGGGTGGGTTGCGGGAAGTGGTGGAGAGGCGAGAGCGTACATGTGGAGGTAGCTTTGTGCCTGTGAATGGTATCACCAAGGGTGGCCATCTGCTACTTGATCCACATGTTTATGATTGGACAGTGAGTGACAGCAGAGTCTGTGACCATCACAGTGGAGCCAATTCATTTCCTTGGCCAACATTTGTAAAGGTGCCCTTCCCACAGGGGTAACAGGAGCAGGAACATTGGCGGATTTTTTTTGCTGGGCTTCAGTGTTTGTGAATCCCATCTCCTCACTTGTGAAATCACGAACAGACTCCAACTGCCAAATTCACAATGAAGTGAAATCATGGCAGCCATTTTCTCACAGGGCCAGTGCCTCACTCACTGGGAGCGCTAACACCGTGACGGGAAGCAGCAACATGACACGGGGATGTCATGGGGCCTACAGGGTAGGATAAAGGAAAAAAGGGAAGCTTATGACAGATACCGAGGACTCCATACTGCAGAAAGCCTAGAGGAGCATAGCAAGTGCAGGGGTGAAATCAAAAAGGAAATTAGGGAAGCAAAGAGAGGGCATGAAAAAATATTGGCAAGTATAAAATCAAGGAAAACCCAAAGGTGTTTATAAATACATTAAGAGCAAGGGAATAACTAAAGTAAGAGTAGGGCCTATTAGGTACCATAAAGGTAACCTGTGTGTGGAGGCGGAAGACATGGGTATGGTTCTTAATGAATACTTTGCGTCTGTTTTCACAAAAGAGAGGGACGATGCAGACACTGCAATCCGGGAGGAGGAGTGTGAAATATTAGATGAAATAAACAAAGTGAAAGAGGAAGTATTAAGGGGTTTAGCATCTTTGAAAGTGGATAAATCCCCAGGCCCGGATGAAATGTATCTCAGGCTGCTGAGAGAAGAGAGGAAATAGCAGAGGCTCTGACCATCATTTTCCAATCCTCTCTGGCTACAGGTGTGGTGCCGGAGGACTGCTAACGTGGTACCATGGTTTACAAAGGGAGAAAGGGATAGGCTGAGTAATTACAGGCCAGTCAGCCTAACCTCGGTGGTGGGAAAATTATTGGAAAAAATTCTGAGGGACAGGATAAATCTTCATTTAGAAAGACACAGATTAATCAGGGACAGGCAGCATGGATTTGTTAAGGGAAGGTTGTGTCTGACTAACTTGATTGAATTTTTTGAGTAGGTAACAAGGAGGGTCGATGAGGGTAGTGTGTTTGATGTAGTCTATATGGATTTTAGCAAGGCTTTTGATAAGGTCCGCATGGCAGACTGGTCACGAAAGTAAAAGCCCATGGCAAGGTGTCAAGTTGGATCCAAAATTGGCTCGGAGACAGGAAGCAAAGGGTAATGGTCAAAGGGTGTTTTTGTGACTGGAAGGCTGTTTGCAGTGGGGTTCCGCAGGGCTCAGTAAAGGGTCCTTTGCTTTTTGTGGTATATATCAATGATTTGGACTTGAATGTAGGAAGTATGATTAAGAAGTTTGCAGATGATACAAAAATTGGCCGTGTGGTTGATAATGAATGACTGCAGGAAGATATCAATGGACTGGTCAGGTGGGCAGAACAGTGGTAAATTAAATTCAATCTGGAGAAGTGTGAGGTAATGCATTTGGGGAGGGCTAACAAGGCAAGGGAATACACATTAAATGGTCGGACACTGAGAAGTACAGAAGATCAGAGGGACCTTGGAGTGCATGTCCACAGATCCCTGAAGGTAGCAGGACAGGTAGATAAGGTGGTTAAGAAGGCATACGGGATACTTGCCTTTATTAGCCGAGGCATAGAGTATAAGAGCAGGGAGATTATGCTTGAACTGTATGAAACACTAGTTAGGCCGCAGCTAGAGTACTGCGTGCAGTTCTGGTCACCACATTACAGGAAGGATGTGATTGCACTAGAGGGGGTGCAGAGGAGATTTACGAGGATGTTGCCTGGGCTGGGGAATTTTAGCTATGAAGAAAGATTGGATAGGCTGAGGTTGTTTTCTTTGGAACAGAGGAGGCTTAGGGGAGACCTAATTGAGGTGTATAAAATTATGAGGGGCCTGGATAGAGTGGATAGGAAGGACCTATTTTCCTTAGCAGAAGGGTCAATAACCAGGGGGCTTAGATTTAAAGTAATTGGTTGGAGGTTTAGAAGGGATTTGAGGAGAATTTGTTTTACCCAGAGGGTGCTGGGGGTCTGAAGCTCACTGCCGAAAAGGGTGGTAGAGGTAGAGACCCTCATCATATTTAAAAAGTACTTGGATATGCGCTTGAAGTGCTGTAACCTGCAAGGCTATGGACCAAGTGCTGGAAAGTGAGATTAGGCTGGAAAGCTCTTTGTCGACCGGCACGCACAAGATGGGCCGAATGGCCTCCAATTGTGCTGTAAATTTCTATGATTCTATGATACTGTCACTGGCTGCCAACCTTGTACGAAGCATCAACGCCCACTGTTCACCGGCTCTGCTGCCTCTGCCTGCACATCGCACAGGCACAACACCTCAACCACATCAGAAATGCCAAAGCTTTATCACTAAAACAGAAGAAACCACAAATACATGAAGGGCACATCATCAAAAGGTAAAAAGCCAAAATCAAGATCAAGTACAACTGCAAGACAAGGGGATATGGATATATACGGGAAAATGGCACAGCCTGTAATGGAGCAATGATACTATAATGGTGCGATCCTGTAACGGTCAACGATCCTGTAACTGACGATGATCCTGTGACGGACAACGATCCTGTAACGGACGACAATCCTGTAACTGACGATGATCCTGTAACTGACGATGATCCTGTAACTGACGATGATCCTGTAACTGACGACAATCCTGTAACGGACGACAATCCTGTAACTGATGATCCTATAACTGACGATGATCCTGTAACTGACGCTGATCCTGTAACTGATGATCCTATAACTGACGATGATCCTGTAACTGATGATGATCCTGTAACTGATGATGATCCTATAACTGGTGATGATCCTGTAACTGAGGATGATCCTGCAACTGACGACGATCCTGTAACTGAAGATGATCCTGTAACTGATGATGATCCTGTAACTGAGGATGATCCTGTAACTGACGATGATCCTGTAACTGATGATGATCCTGTAACTGATGATCCTGTAACTGATGATCCTGTAACTGACGATGATCCTGTAACTAACGATGATCCTGTAACTGAGGATGATCCTGTAACTGATGATGATCCTGTAACTGATGATGATCCTGTAACTGACGATGATCCTGTAACTGAGGATGATCCTGTAACTGATGATGATCCTGTAACTGACGATGATCCTGTAACTGACGATGATCCTGTAACTGAAGATGATCCTGTAACTGACGATGATGCTGTAACTGAAAATGATCCTGTAACTGACGATGATCCTGTAACTGATGATGATCCTGTAACTGACGATGATCCTGTAACTGACGATGATCCTGTAACTGACGATGATCCTGTAACTGACGATGATCTTGTAACGGACGATGATACTGTAACGGACGATGATCCTGTAACTGATGATGATCCTGTAACTGACGATGATCCTGTAACTGACGATGATCCTGTAACTGATGATGATCCTGTAACTGACGATGATCCTATAACTGATGATGATCCTGTAACTGATGATCCTGTAACTGATGATGTTCCTGTAACTGACGATGATCCTGTAACTGACGATGATCCTGTAACTGACGATGATCCTGTAACTGACGATTATCCTGTAACTGATGATGATCCTGTAACTGACGATGATCCTATAACTGATGATGATCCTGTAACTGATGATCCTGTAACTGATGATGTTCCTGTAACTGACGATGATCCTGTAACTGACGATGATCCTGTAACTAACGATTATCCTGTAACTGATGATGATCCTGTAACTGACGATGATCCTGGAACTGATGACGATCCTGTAACTGATGATCCTGTAACTGACGATCCTGTAACTGATGATGATCCTGTAACGGACGATGATCCTATAACTCACGATGATCCTGTAACTGATGATGCTCCTGTAACTGATGATGATCCTGTAACTGACGATGATCCTGTAACTGATGATGATCCTGTAACTGATGATGATCCTGTAACTGATGATGATCCTGTAACTGATGATGATCCTGTAACTGACGATGATCCTGTAACTGACGATGATCCTGTAACTGATGATCCTGTAACTGACGATGATCCTGTAACTGATGATGATCCTGTAACTGATGATGATCCTGTAACTGACGATGATCCTGTAACTGATGATCCTGTAACTGATGATGATCTTGTAACTGACGATGATCCTGTAACTGATGATCCTGTAACTGATGATGTTCCTGTAACTGATGATCCTGTAACTGATGATGTTCCTGTAACTGACGATGATCCTATAACTGATGATGATCCTGTAACTGATGATCCTGTAACTGATGATGTTCCTGTAACTGACGATGATCCTGTAACTGACGATGATCCTGTAACTGACGATGATCCTGTAACTGACGATTATCCTGTAACTGATGATCCTGTAACTGACGATGATCCTGTAACTGACGATGATCCTGTAACTGATGATCCTGTAACTGACGATGATCCTATAACTGACGATGATCCTGTAACTGACGATTATCCTGTAACTGATGATCCTGTAACTGATGATGACCCTGTAACTGACGATGATCCTGTAACTGATGATCCTGTAACTGACGATGATCCTATAACTGACGATGATCCTGTAACTGATGACGATCCTGTAACTGACGATGATCCTGTAACTGACGATGATCCTTTAACTGACGATGATCCTATAACTGACGATGATCCTGTAACTGACGATGATCCTGTAACTGATGATGATCCTGTAACTGATGATGATCCTGTAACTGACGATGATCCTGTAACTGAGGATGATCTTGTAACTGACGATGATCCTGTAACTGATGATCCTGTAACTGATGATGTTCCTGTAACTGATGATCCTGTAACTGATGATGTTCCTGTAACTGACGATGATCCTATAACTGATGATGATCCTGTAACTGATGATCCTGTAACTGATGATGTTCCTGTAACTGACGATGATCCTGTAACTGACGATGATCCTGTAACTGACGATGATCCTGTAACTGACGATTATCCTGTAACTGATGATCCTGTAACTGACGATGATCCTGTAACTGACGATGATCCTGTAACTGATGATCCTGTAACTGACGATGATCCTATAACTGACGATGATCCTGTAACTGACGATTATCCTGTAACTGATGATCCTGTAACTGATGATGACCCTGTAACTGACGATGATCCTGTAACTGATGATCCTGTAACTGACGATGATCCTATAACTGACGATGATCCTGTAACTGATGACGATCCTGTAACTGACGATGATCCTGTAACTGACGATGATCCTTTAACTGACGATGATCCTATAACTGACGATGATCCTGTAACTGACGATGATCCTGTAACTGATGATGATCCTGTAACTGATGATGATCCTGTAACTGACGATGATCCTGTAACTGAGGATGATCCTGTAACTGAGGATGATCCTGTAACTGATGATGATCCTGTAACTGATGATGATCCTGTAACTGATGATGATCCTGTAACTGATGATCCTATAACTGACGATGATCCTGTAACTGATGATGATCCTATAACTGATGATGATCCTGTAACTGACGATGATCCTATAACTGACGATGATCCTGTAACTGACGATGATCCTATAACTGACGATGATCCTGTAACTGATGATGATCCTGTAACTGATGATGATCCTTTAACTGATGATGATCCTGTAACTGATGATGATCCTGTAACTGATGATGATCCTGTAACTGATGATGATCCTGTAACTGATGATCCTGTAACTGATGATGATCCTGTAACTGATGATGATCCTGTAACTGATGATCCTGTAACTGACGATGATCCTGTAACTGATGATGATCCTGTAACTGATGATGATCCTGTAACTGATGATGATCCTGTAACTGATGATGATCCTGTAACTGACGATGATCCTGTAACTGATGATGATCCTGTAACGGACGATGATCCTGTAACGGACGATGATCCTGTAACTGATGATGATCCTGTAACTGATGATGATCCTGTAACGGACGATGATCCTGTAACTGATGATGATCCTGTAACTGATGATGATCCTGTAACTGATGATGATCCTGTAACTGACGATGATCCTGTAACTGATGATGATCCTGTAACTGATGATGATCCTGTAACGGACGATGATCCTATATCTCACGATGATCCTGTAACTGATGATGATCCTGTAACTGACGATGATCCTGTAACTGACGATGATCCTGTAACTGACGATGATCCTGTAACTGAGGATGATCCTGTAACTGATGATGATCCTGTAACTGATGATGATCCTGTAACTGATGATGATCCTGTAACTGATGATGATCCTGTAACTGATGATGATCCTGTAACTGATGATGATCCTGTAACTGACGATGATCCTGTAACTGATGATGATCCTGTAACGGACGATGATCCTGTAACGGACGATGATCCTGTAACTGAGGATGATCCTGTAACTGAGGATGATCCTGTAACTGATGATGATCCTGTAACTGATGATGATCCTGTAACTGATGATGATCCTGTAACTGATGATCCTATAACTGACGATGATCCTGTAACTGATGATGATCCTGTAACTGATGATGATCCTGTAACTGATGATGATCCTGTAACTGACGATGATCCTGTAACTGATGATGATCCTGTAACTGATGATGATCCTGTAACGGACGATGATCCTGTAACGGACGATGATCCTGTAACTGAGGATGATCCTGTAACTGAGGATGATCCTGTAACTGATGATGATCCTGTAACTGATGATGATCCTGTAACTGATGATGATCCTGTAACTGATGATCCTATAACTGACGATGATCCTGTAACTGAGGATGATCCTGTAACTGATGATGATCCTGTAACTGATGATGATCCTGTAACTGACGATGATCCTGTAACTGATGATGATCCTGTAACGGACGATGATCCTGTAACTGACGATGATCCTGTAACTGATGATGATCCTGTAACTGATGATGATCCTGTAACTGACGATGATCCTGTAACTGACGATGATCCTGTAACTGATGATGATCCTGTAACTGACGATGATCCTGTAACTGACGAAGATCCTGTAACTGATGATGATCCTGTAACTGATGATGATCCTGTAACGGACGATGATCCTGTAACGGACGATGATCCTGTAACTGACGATGATCCTGTAACTGATGATGATCCTGTAACTGATGATGATCCTGTAACTGACGATGATCCTGTAACTGACGATGATCCTGTAACTGATGATGATCCTGTAACTGACGATGATCCTGTAACTGACGAAGATCCTGTAACTGATGATGATCCTGTAACTGATGATGATCCTGTAACTGATGATGATCCTGTAACTGACGATGATCCTGTAACTGATGATGATCCTGTAACTGATGATGATCCTGTAACTGATGATGGTCCTGTAACTGACGATGATCCTGTAACTGACGATGATCCTGTAACTGATGATGATCCTGTAACTGACGATGATCCTGTAACTGATGATGATCCTGTAACTGATGATGATCCTGTAACGGACGATGATCCTATATCTCACGATGATCCTGTAACTGATGATGCTCCTGTAACTGATGATGATCCTGTAACTGATGATGACCCTGTAACTGATGATGATCCTGTAACTGACGATGATCCTGTAACTGATGATGATCCTGTAACTGATGATGATCCTGTAACTGATGATGATCCTGTAACTGATGATGATCCTGTAACTGATGATGATCCTGTAACTGACGATGATCCTGTAACTGAAGATGATCCTGTAACTGACGATGATCCTGTAACTGATGATCCTGTAACTGACGATGATCCTGTAACTGACGATGATCCTGTAACTGACGATGATCCTATAACTGATGATGATCCTGTAACTGATGATCCTGTAACTGATGATGTTCCTGTAACTGACGATGATCCTGTAACTGTCGATGATCCTGTAACTGACGATGATCCTGTAACTGACGATTATCCTGTAACTGATGATGATCCTGTAACTGATGATGATCCTGTAACTGACGATGATCCTGTAACTGATGATGATCCTGTAACTGACGATGATCCTGTAACTGACGATGATCCTGTAACTGATGATGATCCTGTAACTGATGATGATCCTGTAACTGATGATGATCCTGTAACTGATGATGATCCTGTAACTGATGATGATCCTGTAACTGATGATGATCCTGTAACTGACGATGATCCTGTAACTGATGATGATCCTGTAACTGATGATGATCCTGTAACTGACGATGATCCTGTAACTGATGATCCTGTAACTGATGATGATCTTGTAACTGACGATGATCCTGTAACTGATGATCCTGTAACTGACGATGATCCTGTAACTGATGATGATCCTATAACTGATGATGATCCTGTAACTGATGATCCTGTAACTGATGATGTTCCTATAACTGACGATGATCCTGTAACTGACGATGATCCTGTAACTGACGATGATCCTGTAACTGACGATTATCCTGTAACTGATGATCCTGTAACTGACGATGATCCTGTAACTGACGATGATCCTGTAACTGATGATCCTGTAACTGACGATGATCCTGTAACTGACGATGATCCTGTAACTGACGATGATCCTATAACTGACGATGATCCTGTAACTGATGACGATCCTGTAACTGACGATGATCCTGTAACTGACGATGATCCTTTAACTGACGATGATCCTATAACTGACGATGATCCTATAACTGACGATGATCCTGTAACTGATGATGATCCTGTAACTGATGATGATCCTGTAACTGACGATGATCCTGTAACTGACGATGATCCTGTAACTGACGATGATCCTGTAACTGAGGATGATCCTGTAACTGAGGATGATCCTGTAACTGAGGATGATCCTGTAACTGATGATGATCCTGTAACGGACAAAGATACTTTAACAACAACAGAAAATGGTGGAAACATTCAGCAGGTCAGGCAGCATCATGGAGAGAAACAGAGTTAACGTTTGAGGTCTGTGACCCTTGGAAGGGTCTTCAACCTGAAAGGTTGTCTCTCTTTCTCTCTCCACTATGCTGCCTGACCTGCTGAGTGTTTCCAGCATTGTCTGCTGTTCTCTCAGATTTCCAGCATCCGCAGTGTTTTGCTATTTTATTAATGATCCTTTAACGGTGTGTTCTCCTGTTGGGACTTAGAATAACATGGTGGCTTAAAATATTGATGTTATGATTCCGTCACAGAGCAACCTCTATCCTGGAAGTGGCTGCAGCAGATTGCTGGGCTCACTCAGGGACTCCTTGGTGAATCAGTGTCTGCAAACAAATTTCCTCGGATGTGTCCAGGTGTGGACAGGATGGAAGTGTAATGGCAGATTCTTCATCACCTAAAGTACAATCACTTCCGTCTCCCAAGGTGCCTGTGATGCTCCTCCATCTCCAGAACCTAGAGCAGAATCGCCCACCTGCTGTCCACAGATCCTGGTAGGCCATGGACAATCAGTCTCCTCGGCAAACATCCACAGACGGGGAATAGATCATCTTTCAGAATGCCTGTAATGCATCAGTCTTGAAAGCAAAAAATAAAATTCATCAACTGAGCCATTGACCCATTGGGTGGACACACAGCTACTCACCAAGGGCAATAGTGGTCGGGGATTCGATAGTTAGGGGAGCAGACAGGTGTTTCTGCAGCCGCAGACGTGACTCCAGGATGGTATGTTGCCTCCCTGGTGCCAGGGTCAAGGATGTCACTGAGCGGCTGCAGGACATTCTGAGGGGGGAGGGTGAACAGCCAGAGGTCATTGTCCATATCGGTACCAACGACATAGGCAGGCAGAGTTTAGGGAGCTAGGAGAGAGATTAAAAAGCAGGACCTCAAATGTAGTAATCTCCGGAATACTCCCAGTGACACATGCTAGTGAGTCCAGAAATAGGAGGATAGAACAGATTAATGCGTGGCTGGAGAGATGGTGCAGGGGGGGAGGGCTTTAGATTCCTGAGGCATTAGGACTGTTTCTGGGGAAGGTGGGACCTGTACAAGCCGGACGGGTTGCACCTCAACAGAGCCAGGACCAATATTCTCACGGGGAGGTTTGCTAGTGGTGTTGGGGAGGGTTTAAAATAGCTGGGCAGGGGGATGGGCACCAGCATATAGGAGTAGAAAAGAGGAATAAGGTGCATGAAAGAGTAAGTGTGTTGGATAGTACTAGAGAAGATAGTACTAGAGGTGGAAGTAGTACCATATTAGATAGGAGCAGACTAAGAAAGATTACGAAAAATTCAAAAATGGGTTTAGAATGCATGTACGTAAACGCACAAAGTGTGGTGAATAAGGTTGGTGAGCTACAAGCACAATTAGCCATGTGGCAATATGATGTTGTGGCAATAACGGAAACGTGGCTTAAAAACGGTGAGGACTGGGCACTTAATATTCTAGGGTACAAGGTGTTCAGAAAAGATAGGGAAGGAAAAAAGGGAGGTGGGGTGGCAGTGCTGATTAAGGAAGACATTCTAGTGTTGGAAAGGGAGGATGTTCTTGAGGGGACAAGGACAGAATCCATTTTGTTAGAGTCGAGGAGCAAAAAGGGTATGATCACGCTATTGGGGGTATTCTATAGGCCTCCAAATAGTGAGAGGGAGGTAGAGGAGCAAATCTGCAGGGAAATTGCAGAGATATGCAAGAGCTATAGAGTGGTGATATTGGGGGACTTAAATTAACCAACTATTGATTGGGATAATGCTAGGGTAAAGGGGGAGGAATTTCTGAAATATGTTCAGGAGAATTTCCTTGACCAGTATGTTCTTGGCCCAACTAGGAAGGAGGCATTGCTGGATCTGGTGCTGGGGAATGAGGTGGGCCAGGTCGACCAAGTGTCTGGGAGAACACTTGGGTACGAGTGATTATCGTATCATAAGATTTAGATTAGCAATGGAGAGAAGCAAGGAACAATCTAGATTGGAACTTCTAAACTAGAATAGGGCTAACTTCAATGGGATGCGAAAGGATCTAGCCAGAGTAAAATGGAACCAAAGACTGACAGGAAAAACTGTAACGGAACAATGGGTGCTCTTTAAGGAGGAGGCCCCAAGTACAGGCTAGGTACATTCCAACAAGAGGGAAGGGTAAGGGAACCAAAGGAAGGGCTCCTTGGATGACGAGGGAGATAGAGAAGATGAAGAAACAAAAAAAGAGGGTGTATGATGCATGTCAGGTGAATTCTTCAAGGGAGAACTAGACCAAATACAATAAGTTGAGAGGGGAAGTGAAGATGAAAATCAGATTGGCAAAGAGAGAATATGAGAGTAGAATGGCGGTTAACATAAAATGGAACCCAAAAATCTTCTACCGGCATGTAAACAGTAAGTGGGTAGTAAGAGGCGGGGTGGGGCCTATTAGCAACAAAGAAGGTGTTATATGCTTAGAGGCGCAGGGCAAGGCTAGAATACTCAATGAGTACTTTGTATCGGTGTTTACTAAGGAGGTGGATGCTGACAAAATATCAGTAGCAGTGGAAAAGGTAGAAGCAATGGAAGGGGTGACAATTGATAGACAGGATGTACTAGAAAGGCTGGGTATGCTTAGAGTGGATAAGTCGCCTGGTCCAGATGGCTTGCAGGTTGCTAAGGGAATTGGGGGAGGAGATAGCGGAAGGGCTTGCCATAATTTTCCAATTTTCCCTAGATGCGGGGGAGGTGCCTGAGGATTGGAAAGTGGCAAATGTGACACCATTGTTCAAGAAAGGGTGTAAGGACAATCCTAGTAACTACAGGCTGGTCAGTTGGTGGGTAAAGTTTTAGAAACAGTAATCAAGGGAAAATTAACGGGTACTTGGAGAGGTTTAAGCTAATTAAGGAGAGCCAACACGGATTTGTAAAAGGCAGATCGTGTTTGACTAATCTAATTGAATTTTTTGATGAAGTAACAGGGAGGATTGATGAAGGGAATGCAATGGATGTTGTCTACATGGATTTTGGGAAGGTGTTTGACAAAGTACCACATAGAAGGCTGGTTAACAAGATTGAGGCTCATGGAAAAGGTGGGTCAGTGGCAGCTTGGATAAGGAATTGGCTTAAGGACAGAAAACAGCGAGTTGTGGTAAATGGCTGTTTTTCAGACTGGAGGATGGTAGACAGTGGTGTTCCCCAAGAGTCAGTGCTGGGGCCACTGCTTTTTTTGATGTATATAAATGACCTGGATATTGGAATACAGAATAGAATTTCTAAATTTGGCGATGACACCAAACTTGGGGGTGTGGCAAACAGTGAGGATGATACCAATCGACTGCAACAGGACATAGAAAGGCTAGCAGAATGGGCAGACAAGTGGCAGATGGAATTTAATACAGAGAAGTGTGAGGTGATGCATTTTGGCAGAAGGAACAGGGAGAGGCAATATACACTTAATGGCACAGTTTTAAAGAGTGTGCAGGGCCAGAGAGACCTGGGAGTTAATGTGCATAGGTCCCTGAAGGTGGCAGGACATATTGAGAGAGTGGTTAACAAAGCATCTTGCGCTTCATAAATAGAGGTATTGAGTACAAAAGTAGAGAAGTTATGCTGAATCTTTATAAAGCGCTGGTTAGGCTGCAACTGGAGTATTGCATCCAGTTCTGGTCACCACACTTTAGGAAGGATGTGAAGGCCCTTGAGAGGGTGCAGAGGAGATTTACCAGAATGGTTCCGGGGATGGGGGATCTTAGCTACAAGGACAGGTTGGAGAAGCTGGATTTGTTTTCATTAGAGCAAAGGAGGTTGAGGGGTGATTTGATAGAGGTGTACAAGATTATGACGGGTTTGGATAGGCTAGACAGGGAAAGGCTGTTCCCACTAGTTGATGGTACAAGGACCAGGGGACACAGATTTAAGGTTTTGGGCAAGAGATACAGGGGGGACGTGAGGAAAAACTCTTTTACGCAGCGAGTGGTGAGGACCTGGAACTCGCTGCCAATGGAAGTGCTGGAAGCGGAGACACTCAATGTTTTCAAGAGGAGACTGGATAGGCACTTGAGGGCTACGGGGATAGAGCGGAGGAATGGGACTGACTGGATTGCTCTACAGAGAGCCGGCACGGACTCGATGGGCCGAATGGCCTCCTTCTGTGCCATTATGACTCTATGAGTACGAATCTTAGTCCATGTTGCAAATAAAAATCCCAACATGGGTGAATTGGCCTATCCTGCAGTGCCCATTCTGCACGGGTCACATGCCCTTTAGGTGCTGTGAGCCCTCCAGTCGTTTCTGTGCCCTTAATGAGTGCAGTGCATGCTTCCCGTGCAGAGCGCTCTGTGCGTATTGAGGGCACACAGACCTCAGAGCTGGAGCCTGGTCACATTAGACAATCTGATTGGCATGCGTTGCAATATCAGACTCTATAACTTAGTGTGAGCTGGAATGCGACTTTACCATGAGGCTGTGGTTACTGCAGCCTCTGAGCCCAGTGGCCTCCTCTGCATCTTTAACGCTTTCTGTACTTTTTTCACATTTCCAGTATTTGCAGCTTTCTGTTTATCGCTGAGTGAATCTATTGTTTCCTCGATTGATTAGCTGAAAGATAACTTCCGTGAGAATGTTGTTTGGTGATAGCATCCTGCCTGATAGAATGAAGTTACGCAAAGGAAGAATTTAAATCCCCCCAGAATCAGATAAGAACATTTGCACTGACTCTCTATCTGTGAGGCACTAACGTAATCTGTGGTGTGGTGAGTAAAGAAACAACTGACACCAAGGGTTGAGATGATTAATAAACAGGTTTGTACAATTCAGAGCACAGTTCTGAATGATTTATTGTATCACAGAATGTACTCTGGGTGGGGGACTTCCACCAAGAGTGACTCGCTAGCACCACTACTGACCGAGCCAGTCGAGTCTTGAAGAACATAGCTGCCAGACTGGGCCTGCTACAGATGGTGAGAGAACCAACACGATGGAAAAAACTACTTGACCTCGTCCTCACCAATCTACCTGTCGCAGATGCATGTGTCCATGACAGTATTGGTAGCAGTGACCACCGCACAGTTCTTGTGGAGACGAAGTCCCGTCTTCACACTGAGGACACCCTCCATCGTGTTGTGTGGCACTACCACCGTGCTAAATGGGATAGATTCAGAACAGATCTAGCAGCTCAAAACTGGGCATCCATGAGGCACTGTGGGCCATCAGCAGCAGCAGAATTGTATTCCACCACAATCTGTAACCTCATGGCCCGGCATATCCCTCACTCTACCATTAACATCAAGCCAGGGTACCAACCCTGGATCAATAAGGAGTGTAGAAGAGCATGCCAGGAGCAGCACCAGGCATACCTAAAAATGAGGTGCCAACCTGGGGAAGCTGCAACACAGGACTACATATATGCTAAAAAGCAGAAGCAGCATGCTATAGACAGAGCTAAGCGATCCCACAATCAATGGATCAGATCAAAGTTCCACAGTCCTGCCACATCCAGTCGTGAATGGTGGTGGACCATTAAACAACTAACAGGAGCAGGAGGCTCCATGAATATCCCCACCCTCAATGATGGTGGAGCCCAGCACGTGAGTGCAAAAGACAAGGCTGAAGCGATTGCAACCAACTTCAGCCAGAAGTGCCGAATGGATGATTCATATCGGCCTACTCCCGAGGTCCCCACCATCACAGAAGCCAGTCTTCAGCGAATTCGATTCACTCCACGTGATATCAAGAAACGGCTAAGCGCACTGGATACAGCAAAGGCTATGGGCCCTGACAACATCCCGATTGTCGTGCTAAAGACTTGTGTTCCAGAACTAGCCACGCCTCTAGCCAAGCTGTTCCAGTACAGCTACAACACTGGCATCTATCTGACGATATGGAAAACTGCCCACAAAAAGCAGGACAAATCCAACCCGGCCAATTACCACCCCATCAGTCTACTCTCAATCATCAGCAAAGTGATGGAAGGTGTCATCGACAGAGCTATCAAGCGGCACTTACTCACCAATAACCTGCTCACTGATGTCCAGTTTGGGTTCTGCCAGGACCACTGGGCTCCCGACCTCATTACAGCCTTGGTCCAAACACGGACAAAGGAGCTGAATTCCAGAGATGAGGTGAGAGTGACTGCCCTTGACATCAAGACAGCATTTGACTGAGTGTGGCATCAAGGAGCCCTAGTAAAACTGAAGTCAATGGGAATCGGTGGGAAAACTCTCCACTGGCTGGAGTCATACCGAGCACAAAGGAAGATGGTTGTGGTGGTTGAAGGTCAATCATCACAGCCCCAGGACATCGCTGCAGGAGTTCCTCAGGGCAGTGTCCTAGGCCCAACCATCTTCAGCTGCTTCATCAATGACCTTCCCTCCAACACAAGGTCAGAAATGGGGATGTTCGCTGATGACTGCACAGTGTTCAGCGCCATTCACAACTCCTCAGATAATGAAGCAGTCCATGCCCGCATGCAACAAGACCTGGACGACGTTCAGGCTTGGGCTGATAAGTGGCAGGTAACATTCGCGCCACACAAGTGCCAGGCAATGACTGTCTCCAACAAGCGAGAGTCTAATCACCTCCCCTTGACATTCAACGGCATTACCATCGCCAAATCCGCCAACAGCAACATCCTGGGGGTCACCATTGACCAGAAACTTAACTGGACCAGACACATAAATACTGTGGCAACAAGAGCAGGTCAGAAGCTGGGTATTCTGCGGCGAGTGTCTCACCTCCTGACTCCTCAAAGCCTTTCCACCATCTACAAGGCACAAGTCAGGAGTGCGATGGAATACTCTCCACTTGCCTGGATGAGTGCCGCTCCAACAACACTCAAGAAGCTCGACACCATCCAGGACAAAGCAGCCCGTTTGATTGGCACCCAATCCACCACCTTAAACATTCACTCACTCCACCACCGGCGTACCGTGGCTGCAGTGTGTACCATCTACAAGACGCACTACAGCAACTTGTCAAGGCTTCTTCGGCAGCACCTCCCAAACCCGTGACCTCTACCACCTAGAAGGACAAGGGCAGCAGGCACATGGGAACACCACCACTTCCAAGTCACACACCTGACTTAGAAGTATATCGCCGATCCTTCATCGTCACTGTGTCAAACTCCTGGAACTCCCTCCCTAACAGCACTGTGGGAGTACCTTCACCACACGGACTGCAGCGGTTCAAGAAGGCGGCTCACCACCACCTTCTTGAGGGAAATTAGGGATGGGCAATAAATGCCAGCGACGCCCACATCCCAGGAACGAGTAAAAAAAGAAACACTTGTCGAGTTGGGGACTGCGTGATGCAGTGGGCTCAGTATAACTTTCACCCTAGGGAGAGATTAAGAGGGGTGACCAAGAGCTTGCTCAAAGAGCTGGATTCTGAGGAGCATCTTAAAGGAGAGGGAGGAGGCAAGGTGGAGAGGTGGAGGGTGTTAGGGTGGGAGTGTGGGGCCTGGACAGCTGAAGGCACAGCTGCCAATGGTGGGGCAAAGCAAGGGTCATACAGAAGGAGCCAGTGATAGAGAAACAGAGAATTCGGAGGTGGCTGGAGGACGATATAGAGGACAAGGTCATGGAGGGATTTAAACAGAAGGATGAGAATTTTAAATTTTGAAGCATTGGAGGATGGAGACCCAATATGAGTCAGCAAGGGTGAGAGTGTTGGGTGCACCTTTCCGCTCGAGACCTTCGTCCATATCCAGCCCAGACTGTGTGCTGGTTGGAAGGGTGCGACACACAGTGAGTTTGGCAGTCTCGGTTCAGTTCCACAATACAAAACTGTCCCTGATTCAGCATTAATTGGAGAGGCTAACAGATGCTTACAGTGGGAAAGGTCCTTCTAAGGGTGAAGCTGAGAACTGTTGGGACAGAGTGGAGCTTTACTCTGCATCTAATTGTGTTATACCTGACCTGAGAGTGCTTGATACTGACACGGCGACTGGGTTTGTCTCCGGGAATCTGTCCATATTCAGACATTCCTGAAGTGTTAATCAAAGGAAATAGGGGTGGAGATTCCCGCAAATGCCCGGCCCAAAAAGACATAAGCGGCATTGTCTTGCACCGTGCTGGTGATGGTCAGTAATGAGGGTCGGTTGGGTTCAATGGGGGCAAGGGGGCTGCAGCTGGGATTGCAGGTTGTTCCAGTCACTTACAGGGTATGACTGCCTCCTGTTACCTTGTCTGTACTGGAGAGATCAGTGAATTCTTCTGGCATTGAATAGCTGTGTGAGGGTTGCCGGAGGTGGTTCTCACTGCCAAGGCCACCTCCTTCCCTCTGGGCCAAAAGGCTGGGGCGTCCTTCACTGGATTACAAACAGCTCAACTGTAGCCTTTCTAAATTATGCCCCCTAGTCCTAGAATCCCCAACTAGCGGAAATAGTTCCTCTCTATCGACTCTATCTGTTCCCCTTAATATCTTGAAAACTTCGTTCAGATCACCCCTTAACCTTCTAAATTTTAGGGAATACTACCCTAATTTGTGTAATCTCTCCTCGTAATTTAACCTTTGGAGTCCGGGTATCATTCTACGCTGCACTCCCTCCAAAGCCAATATATCCTTCCTAAGGTGTGGTGCCCAGAACTGCTCACAGTGCTCCAGGTGTGGTCTAACCAGGGCTTTGTACAGCTGCAGCATAACTTCTGCCCCCTTGTATTCTAGTCCTCTGGATATAAAGCCCAGCATTCCATTAGCCTTTGTGATTATTTTCTGTACCTGTTCATGACATTTTAATGATCGATGTACCTGGACCCCCAAGTCTCTTTGGACCTCCACTGTTTTTAGCTTTTCACCATTTAGAAATTACCCTGTTCTGTCCTTTTTAGGTACAAAGTGGATGACCTCACATTTGCTTACATTGAAATCCATTTGCCACAGTTTTGCCCATTCACTTAATCTATCAATATCACTTTGTAATTTTATGCTTTCTTCTACATTGCCCACAGTGCTGCCTATCTTTGTGTCATCGGCAAATTTGGATATATGACTTTCTATTCCATCATCTAAGTCGTTAATAAATATTGTGAATAGTTGAGGCCCCAACACAGATCCCTGCGGGACACCACTAGTCACACCCTGCCAATTTGAGAACCTACCCATTATTCCTACTCTCTGTCTCCTGCCGTTCAGCCAATTTCCTAACCAGGTCAATAATTTGCCTTCAATTCCATGGGCTTCTACCTTAGATAACAATCTCTTATGTGGGACTTTATCAAATGCCTTCTGGAAGTCCATATAAATAACATTCATATGTGAAGGAATACACCATATTCAGAAAAATACACCATCCTATGAAATAATTCTGGCCTTAGTAACATGACAAACTGGGCTTGAAAATCTAAAAGCCTCAACAATGGAAAAGCTGTAAACAGCATACAGGCTATTGAAATATGATAAGTTGTTGACACTGAATCAATAGCCTCATTGAAACAGGAGGTTGGAGGTTCCTAAAGTCTGAAGCCTTGGAAAGAACACAATGGTATACCCTGTTAAGGTGTCTTAAACCAACACTTTCAAATGAAACACAGAAAATTAAAGAAACATATACCTTCGTAAAAATGACATCAAATGAAAGACAGGAGACATAATTCTTAATGCAACCAGTTGAGGTAGCTAAGAAGACAATGGTGCACCCGGTTGAGGTGTTTTTAATTTACACGTCGTAAAAAGATACAAACAGAAGACCTTACTAAGAATGACATCAAATCGAGGCACCTGTTCCACATCGTTTTTTTATGATAAGCTTGAAACACCTAAAGGTAGAGACATGAGTCTGCTTGCTACCAGCTGAACTAACTGTGAGAATAGAAGGGGTCAGCAGAAAAATGACTAGAGATAATTAGCTTACATCAGCAGAAAACTTCAAAGGAAATACCACTGAGAAAGGGTATAAAAATTGGACTTTCAAATGGGAAGATAGATTCGCTGAAAGGGGCAAAGCGATTCTCGGCTTCAGAGGCAGGCTCTGTAAGTCTACACTCTTTGTATCTCGGGGATCAAGGTACTTGTATTTGATTTTGGTGGATATCCTGGAATAAACTAAGAAAGGTAAAAATGTAATGAAGTTAAGATTTGAGAATAAGGATCTCTGATAATAGAATTGTAAGATTTCTGTATTTGGAACTGTTAATGTTGCGATTGAATCACCAACTGTAAATTACATGTCGGTTCTTTAATAAATCTATATATTTTTAGAATTATCTCACATAGTACTTCTGTATCAAACTCGCGAACTCAATCTCTGTACGCTCTTTGGTGAGGAGTTGCAGAATTCTGGGGGAGTTTTCCGGACCCTCATAATATCCGGTAGGTTACAGTCTAGCTAAACTTATTAAAAGTGATATCTGGAGGACGGTAACATCTTCAGGCTGTTTCTTTCCTTTAGGGAAGGATAGTCTGGACCTTTAGACCCAATTAAGCATCTTTAGGATTCGGCTACCTCTAACTTTAGTTGAAGGTGAACGTCTGGGGAATACGCCTGATCCAGGGTAGCCCAAAAGGGGCGAGGACTAGTAATTATCCCTTCACATAGACATTCCCCTGTCCACTACTTTAGTCACCTCTTCAAAAAATTCAATCAGGTTCGGCAGGCATGACCTTCCTTTCACAAATCCATGCTGGCTCTCTCCGATCAACTGAAATTTTTTTCGAGGTGTTCAGTCACCCTATTCTTAATTATAGACTCTAGCAATTTCCCGATAACAGATGTTTGGCTAACTGGTCTATAATTCCCTGGTTTCCCTCTCTCACCATTCGTAAATAACGGAGTGACATACGCAATTTTCCAATCTAAAGGAACGGTTCCTGAATCTCGAGAACTTTGGAAGATTATAGTTCGGGCATCTGCAATGTGCTCACCTACTTCCTTTAAATCCCTGGGATGGAAACCATCTGGTCCTGGGGATTTGTCACTCTTTAGTGCCATTATTTTCTTCATTACTGTTACACACCTAAAGTGGCTGCCATGGCCCTTTTAGCCTCTGCAACACTGGGTCTTGCTCACCACCCCCAGCGGTGGACTCCCTCTAGAGGACACTAATAATCACAAGACTTCTGCAATGAAGGGGCACTGAGTAAAATCAGGGTTGATTCTCAGTGGAGTTACACTGACCGGCCAAAATCTAATTCCGTTGCTATTTCTGTGGTAAATCCATCACTAAGAAAAATCCAGTGCAATGTGCGATAGAATCAGAGAATCTTACAGCACCAAAGGAGGCCATTCGGCCCAGCGTGCTCTTTGAAAGAGCTCTCCAATTAGTCCCACTCCCCCCTGCTCTTTCCCCATAGCCCTGCAAATTTCTCTGTTTCAATTATATATCTAATTGTCTTTTGAAAGTTATTATTGAATCTGCGTCACCGCCCTTTCAGGCAGCGCATTTCATATCATAACAACTCGCTGCATTAAAAAAATTCCCCTCATCTCCCCTCTGATTTTTTGTCAATTATCTTAAATCTGTGTCCTCTGGTTACTGACCCTCCTGCCAGTGGAAACAGTTTCTCCTTATTTACTCTATCAAAATCCTTCATAATTTTGAACACCTCTATCAAATCTCCCTTTAACCTTCTCTGCTCTAAAGAGAACAACCCATCTTCTCTAGTCTCTCGACAAAACTGAAATCCCTCATCAATGGTACCTTTTTAAAAATTCATTCATGGGATATAGGTGTCGCGGGCCAGGGCAGCGATTATTGCCCATACCTAGTTGCCCTTGAGAAGGTGGTGGTGAGCCGTCTTCTTGAACCGCTGCAGTCCGTGTGGTGAAGGTGCTTCCACAGTGCTGTTAGGGAGGCAGTTCCAAGATTTTGACCCAGCGACGATGAAGGATTGGCGATATACTTCTAAGTCAGGTGTGTGACTTGGAGGTGGTGGTGTTCCCATGTGTCTGCTGCCCTTGTTCTTCTAGGTGGAAGAGGTCGCGGGTTTGGGAGGGGCTGCCGAAGAAGCCTTGGCGAGTTGCTGCAGTGCATCTTGTAGATGGTACACACTTAAGATATTAAGGGGAACATCTAGGGTTGATAGAGAGGAACTATTTCCGCTAGTTGGGGATTCTAGGACTAGGGGGCATAATTTAGAAAGGCTACAGTTGAGCTGTTTGTAATCCAGTGAAGGACGCCCCAGCCTTTTGGCCCAGAGGGAAGGAGGTGGCCTTGGCAGTGAGAACCACCTCCGGCAACCCTCACACAGCTATTCAATGCCAGAAGAATTCACTGATCTCTCCAGTACAGACAAGGTAACAGGAGGCAGTCATACCCTGTAAGTGACTGGAACAACCTGCAATCCCAGCTGCAGCCCCCTTGCCCCCATTGAACCCAACCGACCCTCATTACTGACCATCACCAGCACGGTGCAAGACAATGCCGCTTATATCTTTTTGGGCCGGGCATTTGCGGGAATCTCCACCCCTATTTCCTTTGATTAACACTTCAGGAATGTCTGAATATGGACAGATTCCCGGAGACAAACCCAGTCGCCGTGTCAGTATCAAGCACTCTCAGGTCAGGTATAACACAATTAGATGCAGAGTAAAGCTCCACTCTGTCCCAACAGTTCTCAGCTTCACCCTTAGAAGGACCTTTCCCACTGTAAGCATCTGTTAGCCTCTCCAATTAATGCTGAATCAGGGACAGTTTTGTATTGTGGAACTGAACCGAGACTGCCAAACTCACTGTGTGTCGCACCCTTCCAACCAGCACACAGTCTGGGCTGGATATGGACGAAGGTCTCGAGCGGAAAGGTGCACCCAACACTCTCACCCTTGCTGACTCATATTGGGTCTCCATCCTCCAATGCTTCAAAATTTAAAATTCTCATCCTTCTGTTTAAATCCCTCCATGACCTTGTCCTCTATATCGTCCTCCAGCCACCTCCGAATTCTCTGTTTCTCTATCACTGGCTCCTTCTGTATGACCCTTGCTTTGCCCCACCATTGGCAGCTGTGCCTTCAGCTGTCCAGGCCCCACATCCCACCCTAACACCCTCCACCTCTCCACCTTGCCTCCTCCCTCTCCTTTAAGATGCTCCTTAGAATCCAGCTCTTTGAGCAAGCTCTTGGTCACCCCTCTTAATCTCTCCCTAGGGTGAAAGTTATACTGAGCCCACTGCATCACTCAGTCCCCAACTCGACAAGTGTTTCTTTTTTTACTCGTTCCTGGGATGTGGGCGTCGCCGGCATTTATTGCCCATCCCTAATTGCCCTCGAGAAGGTGGTGGTGAGCCGCCTTCTTGAACCACTGCAGTCCGTGTGGTGAAGGTTCCAATTAATTCCAATTTAAAAATAAGGAAAACATTTTGTGTCTGCATTGAGGGTCGAGGTCCTGCTGGTCTCCCAGAGCCCGATCCAGAATGGCTGGTTGTGGGGGCCTGTGTAGAGGAGCCTTTTCCCCACAGACCCTCCCACAGCAGCCTGTAAGCAGGGGGTGGAATCCACAGCGCGTGCGATGTTCAGCTGAAGTCTTGTCCTTGGTCCAGGAGGTGTGCCTCATTGAGTTTACATTCCGCTGCTGTTCAGAGAATTCGAAGTGGAGTCATCGACCGTGGCTGAGGAGGATGGTGCTGATCTTCCAGCTACCATGTGCCTACTCTTCAAATAATGCAGACTCACTCCACACACTCACACTCAGAGCTCACTCCGCACACTCACACTCAGAGCTCACTCCGCACACTCACACTCAGAGCTCACTCCACACACTCACACTCAGAGCTCACTCCACACACTCACACTCAGAGCTCACTCCGCACACTCACACTCAGAGCTCACTCCGCACACTCACACTCAGAGCTCACTCCGCACACTCACACTCAGAGCTCACTCCACACACTCACACTCAGAGCTCACTCCACACACTCACACTCAGAGCTCACTCCACACACTCACACTCAGAGCTCACTCCACACACTCACACTCAGAGCTCACTCCACACACTCACACTCAGAGCTCACTCCACACACTCACACTCAGAGCTCACTCCACACACTCACACTCAGAGCTCACTCCACACACTCACACTCAGAGCTCACTCCACACACTCACACTCAGAGCTCACTCCACACTCAGAGCTCACTCCACACACTCACACTCAGAGGTCACTCACACCCAGAGGTCACTCCGCATAGTCACACCCGGAGCTCCTGTTTAACATTAAATGTGTGAGGCAGTGCTACACCACCTAAACATTTCAATTAAGTGCAGCCTTGTTAAGAAAGTGTTGCTGCACCTTCTGCAGCCGATGTGATTCTGTCTGGGAGTCACACTCCTTGTCAGCTCACACCAAGTGAGGCAACGCTAACTTCAAGACCTCTCATTTAGTTTCCCCCTCTCAGCCCTTTTCTGAAATTCATTTTAAGATTCAAGATACAAGTTTTGGCTGATAATAATCTTGTAAAAGGCAGTAGAAATGTGAGAGATAAAACTCAAATGCCTTTGAAGTAAATAGATTACAGTTGGGTGACTGTCGGAAACTCTTAATGTGGTCTGTCATTTTAACTCTGGTCAGTGTTTAAAAAGGAGAATTTCTGATCAGGAACTTGCTTTGAGGAACTTTCTGAATGTTGTTCTTTATAGAAATCGAATTCACTTCCTGCACCAGAGTTGCAGCCTCTCACACTGAGGGTTTGGTGTTGCACTTTGAATGCACGGTACGCCATGGCTATCGTCCCTCGTATCTGAATGGCTGTGGTTACTTATCAGCAGTTAAGTTATTGGCTCATTTGAAAATTCTTCAACATGGACCTTTTGTGAGCCTGGCCCGTTAGGTTCTCTGCTGCTGTTCCTCGGGAGCTGCGGGGCTAATGCTGCTCCTTCTACCCCTTGCTTCAGCTATTGAGGGAGGGTATCTGCAATGGAGCAATGTGGCTTCTCTAAGAATCAACCTCATGCAAGCCACTGCATTGGGCTTTGGGCCCTTGACCGAAGCTGGTGAGTAACGTACCTGCAACTGACTTCCCCCGAGCCCTGCATCTGGAACTAAACAGCTGGTGTTTCCCAAAGTGTGATCCTCCTGCAATGGCCTGAGCCCGCCTGTATCTGTGGCTGTTGTTTGAATGGGCATGGCTTGGCCCCTGCACAGGCCTGACTCCAGGCTGGGCCTAGTGCCTGGAACTGGGGGAGGCAAGCATGACCCTGAGCTTCTGGTCGCTTGTCAATTTAATTCTCCGCTCCACTCCCACTCTGACCTCTCCGTCCTCGGCCTCCTACACTGTTCCAATGAAGCTCAACGTAAGCTCGAGGAACAGCACCTCATCTTTCGATTAGGCACTTTACAGCCTTCTGGACTCAACATCGAGTTCAACAATTTCAGATCATAATCACAGCTCCCATTTTTTCGGATGGCTGCTGTTGTTGATGATTCTGCCATTCCCCATTTACACCTCCTCTAGACCCATCCTTTGTTTCTTTTCTTGTTCTATTACCATCTCCTTTTGCACCATCATCCCCTTTGTCATTTAATCTCCCCTGCCTTCCACCCAATCACAGACCTTCCCTTTGTTCTTTCCACCCCTCCCCCCTTTCCTTGCCTCTGTACTTGCTTAAAACATGTTACATCTCTAACTTTTTCCAGTTTCTAACTGTTTCTCTCTCCACAGATGCTGCCTGATCTGCTGAGTGGGGTACAGGGTAAGGGGCACTCTCGGGGTACAGGGTGAGGGGCACTCTCGGGGTACAGGGTAAGGGGCACTCTCGGGGATACAGGGTAAGGGGCACTCTCGGGGTACAGGGTAAGGGGCACTCTCGGGGGTACAGGGTAAGGGGCACTCTCGGGGTACAGGGTAAGGGGCACTCTCGGGGGTACAGGGTAAGGGGCACTCTCGGGGTACAGGGTAAGGGGCACTCTCGGGGGTACAGGGTAAGGGGCACTCTCGGGGGTACAGGGTAAGGGGCACTCTCGGGGTACAGGGTAAGGGGCACTCTCGGGGTACAGGGTAAGGGGCACTCTCGGGGTACAGGGTAAGGGGCACTCTCGGGGTACAGGGTAAGGGGCACTCTCGGGGTACAGGGTAAGGGGCACTCTCGGGGTACAGGGTAAGGGGCACTCTCGGGGTACAGGGTAAGGGGCACTCTCAGGGTACAGGGTAAGGGGCACTCTCGGGGTACAGGGTAAGGGGCACTCTCGGGGTACAGGGTAAGGGGCACTCTCGGGGTACAGGGTAAGGGGCACTCTCGGGGTACAGCTTAAGGGGGTACTCTCAGTATGGTGGGGTGACATTGGAGGCGTGTTTGAAATTTTCATGCACTGTAAATATTTGGCATGTCGAATATTGATGCAAATGAATGTAAATAAAACCTGCACTGTGTCAGTCAGCGACCAGAGGATTAACAAATAGCCAGAGATTTAACTAAGAAATCAGCTGAAGAGGAAGCAGCGTTTGAATAGTGACTCAATACTGTGGAGAGCTGCTGACCTCATCAGAGCGAGCCCGTCTCTGACCCTGGCCCAACCCCGGGGCTTTAGTCAAGCTTGGGCACGTTTTCGAACCCAGTGGATATCCCCATTCGCAAGTGGCTATTCTACACAGTCCGTACAGTGGGTGTTGACAGGCTGATCGACCAAGGAGGGCATCACAGTGGGCCACGTCCTGTTCTCACCCAATGTCCCCGCGTGCAGGCACTGGGCAGTGGTCAGAGACAAACACTCAGGTCTTCTTCGGCCCAGGACAGTGTCGCACTCCGATTGCTGCCCTGCTTGTCAGATAACCCAGCCCTGGGATCAGGCTCGCTCCTGTTGTGTGTGACGCAGTAACACAGCAGGCTAAGGGAACCACAAGGAGAGGCCTTTCTCACGTTGAACGATTGTGTTAGTGTGTCTCTGTCTACCCAGGGCACTGAGTGAGCAGGATGGCACTGGTTGCTGTGGGGGACACGGGTGTGAGCTGGGATGGGGGTGGTTGCCGTGGGGGACACGGGGTGTGAGCTGGGATGGCGGTGGTTGCCGTGGGGGACACGGGTGTGAGCTGGGATGGCATTGGTTGCTGTGGGGGACACGGGTGTGAGCTGGGATGGGGGTGGTTGCCGTGGGGGACACAGGGTGTGAGCTGGGATGGCGCTGGTTGCTGTGGGGGACACGGGTGTGAGCTGGGATGGGGGTGGTTGCCGTGGGGGACACGGGGTGTGAGCTGGGATGGCGGTGGTTGCCGTGGGGGACACGGGTGTGAGCTGGGATGGCATTGGTTGCTGTGGGGGACACGGGTGTGAGCTGGGATGGGGGTGGTTGCCGTGGGGGACACAGGGTGTGAGCTGGGATGGCGGTGGTTGCCACAGGGGACACGGGGTGTGAGCTGGGATGGGGGTGGTTGCCGTGGGGGACACGGGGTGTGAGCTGGGATAGCGGTGGTTGCCATAGGGGACACGGGGTGTGAGCTGGGATGGCGGTGGTTGCCGTGAGGGACACGGGGTGTGAGCTGGGATGGTGGTGGTTGCCGTGGGGGACACAGGGTGTGAGCTGGGATGGCGGTGGTTGCCATAGGGGACACGGGGTGTGAGCTGGGATGGCGGTGGTTGCCGTGGGGGACACGGGTGCGAGCTGGGATGGCGGTGGTTGCCGTGGGGGACACGGGTGTGAGCTGGGATGGCGGTGGTTGCCGTGGGGGACACGGGTGTGAGCTGGGATGGCGGTGGTTGCCGTGGGGGACACGGGTGTGAGCTGGGATGGCGGTGGTTGCCGTGGGGGACACGGGTGTGAGCTGGTCCACACCAGCATTTCCTCCTTTCAGTAGCAGTGTCTCATTCCCATTGGTCACTGCATTCAGGGGCTTGCTCAGCTCGCCAGTCAGAACCAATTAGAGGGACAACCAAAGGCTTCAACTCAAAACCACAGCCTAGCAGTTAGATAGAGCGTTCCCATCCTCAGACACACTGTGACTTTACCTCACATTCTTTAACAAGTTTTGTGCTGTTCAAGCTGAGGGATATTAATGTTTTCCATTTTGGACAACATCTGTGTCCCATCAAACACTCCCAGGGCAGGTACAGCACGGGTTCAATCCAGAGTAAAGCTCCCTCTACACTGTCCCATCAAACACTCCCAGGGCAGGTACAGCACGGGTTAGATACAGAGTAAAGTTCCCTCTACACTGTCCCATCAAACACTCCCAGGGCAGGTACAGCACGGGTTAGATACAGAGTAAAGCTCCCTCTACACTGTCCCATCAAACACTCCCAGGGCAGGTACAGCACGGGTTAGATACAGAGTAAAGTTCCCTCTACACTGTCCCATCAAACACTCCCAGGGCAGGTACAGCACAGGTTAGATACAGAGTAAAGCTCCCTCTGCACTGTCCCATCAAACACTCCCAGGGCAGGTACAGCACGGGTTAGATACAGAGTAAAGCTCCCTCTACACTGTCCCATCAAACACTCCCAGGGCAGGTACAGCACGGGTTAGATACAGAGTAAAGTTCCCTCTACACTGTCCCATCAAACACTCCCAGGGCAGGTACAGCACGGGTTAGATACAGAGTAAAGTTCCCTCTACACTGTCCCATCAAACACTCCCAGGGCAGGTACAGCATGGGTTAGATACAGAGTAAAGCTCCCTCTACACTGTCCCATCAAACACTCCCAGGGCAGGTACAGCACAGGTTAGATACAGAGTAAAGCTCCCTCTACACTGTCCCATCAAACACTCCCAGGGCAGGTACAGCACGGGTTAGATACAGAGTAAAGCTCCCTCTGAGGGAGTGCTGCACTGTTGAAGGTGCCTGTTCAGGTGTATATAAAAATATCCCATGGCGGTGGTCGGTGAAGAGCAGGGAGCTCTCCGGGGTCCCGGAGCAGACAGCTCTCCCGGGGTCCCGGAGCAGAGAGCGCCCCCAGGGTTCCGGCCAACATTCTTAGCCAAAAGAGATGATTTAGTTAATTATGTCACTGATGTTTGTGGGAGCTTTCTGTGCACTGATCGGCTGTTTCCCTACACTTCAAAAGTACTTCCTTATTAAGCCCTTTGGGATGTCCTGAGGCTGTGAAAGGTGCTGTCGAAATGCAAGATCTTTCTTTCTCAGAAGTTAAAACAATAAGACATTGAGCACCCTGTAGTGCTGATCCAACAGTCCCAAGTTTCATCGAGCCCCAGGCCTAGAAATGTGTCACGGGCAGCGCCAGGAAACGGGCGGTATCGGATCGGACGCCCGTTTTACAACATCGCCGGAGTCAAATTTCTAGGCCCTGGAGTTTTACAGCACAGGAGGCCATTCAGCCCATCGTTCCTCTCCTACAGAGCTCTGCCCACCGTCCCGTTCCCCACACCCGACTCAAATTCCCAGAGCCCCTTGTAATAAAGGTGGAATTTCACACATGAAGCCAGACTCGAACACCGGTTCCTCACCACATTGTCTCAATAATTACACACTGATCGATATCTGAGTCACTCACACCTCGCTGGCTCCTGCCATTGCTGATGGGAGGTGGTTTTAAAGTGTGATCAATGATTAATCCGTGGACTGTTTATCTCATTGAATCTTATTCTGTGAAGGAAGCTGACCCACATCAGAAACATACTTCCTTAAATGTGCTTTCATTGCAGGTAACTGTGGTCTGATTACAGGAAGCTCAATATATGCAAAATTAAACCACCTGTGACACAGCTTCCTTCTCTGAAATACACTCATCGTGTGCATTCAGTAACACATTCTCTCAGCACACAGTTCGATAAATTTCCATGTATATAGCGCCTTTCACAACCTCAGGACGTCTCAAAATGCTTTAAGTACGTTTGAAGTGTAGTCACTGTTGTAATGTAGGAAACGCGACAGTCAGTTTGCGCACAGCAAGCTCCCACAAACAGCAATGTGATAATGAGAATACAATCTCTTTTAGTTATATTGGTTGAGGGATAAATATTTGCCAGAGGTGAACTCCCCTGCTCTTCTTCAAATAGAGCTGTGAGATCTTTTATGCCACCTGAGAAGGTAGACAGGGCATTGGTTTATCATCTCATCCGAAAGACGGCCCCTCCTACAGTGCGGCGTTCCCTCAGTACTGCCCCTCTGACAGTGCAGCGCTCCCTCAGTACTGACCCTCCGACAGTGCAGCGCTCCCTCAGTACTGTCCCTCCGACAGGGCAGCGCTCCCTCAGTACTGCCCCTCTGACAGTGCAGCACTCCCTCAGTACTGCCCCTCCGACAGTGCAGCGCTCCCTCAGTACTGCCCCTCCGACAGTGCAGCGCTCCCTCAGTACAGCCCCTCTGACTGTGCAGCGCTCTCTCAGTACTGCCCCTCCGACAGTGCAGCACTCCCTCAGTACTGGCCCTCCGACAGCGCGGCGCTCCCTCAGTACTGCCCCTCCGACAGCGCGGTGCTCCCTCAGTACTGCCCCTCCGACAGGGCAGCACTCCCTCAGTACTGCCCCTCCGACAGTGCGGCACTCCCTCAGTACTGCCCCTCTGACAGTGCAGCTCTCCCTCAGTACTGCCCCTCCAACGGAGCAGCACTCCCTCAGTACTGACCCTCCGACAGTGCAGCGCTCCCTCAGTACTGACCCTCCGACAGTGCAGCGCTCCCTCAGTACTGCTCCTCCGACGGTGCAGCGCTCCCTCAGTACTGCCCCTCTGACTGTGCAGCGCTCCCTCAGTACTGCCCCAGCGACAGTGCGGCGTTCCCTCGGTACTGCCCCTCTGACTGTGCAGCGCTCCCTCAGTACTGCCCCACCGACATTGCGGCGCTCCCTCATTACTGACCCTCCGACAGCGCAGCGCTCCCTCAGTACTGCCCCTCCGACAGTGCGCGGCACTCCCTCAGTACTGCCCCTCCGACAGAGCAGCGCTCCCTCAGTACTGACCCTCCGACAGCGCAGCGCTCCCTCAGTACTGCCCCTCCGACAGTGCGGTACTCCCTCAGTACTGCCCCTCCGACAGTGCGGTGCTCCCTCAGTACTGCCCCTCCGACAGTGCAGTGCTCCCTCAGTACTGCCCCTCCGACAGTGCGGCACTCCCTCAGTACTGCCCCTCCGACAGTGCGGCGCTCACTCAGTACTGACCCTCCGACAGTGCGGTGCTCCCTCAGTACTGCCCCTCCGACAGTGCGGTGCTCCCTCAGTACTGCCCCTCCGACAGTGCAGTGCTCCCTCAGTACTGCCCCTCCGACAGTGCGGTGCTCCCTCAGTACTGCCCCTCCGACAGTGCGGTGCTCCCTCAGTACTGCCCCTCCGACAGTGCGGTGCTCCCTCAGTACTGCCCCTCCGACAGTGCAGTGCTCCCTCAGTACTGCCCCTCCGACAGTGCGGTGCTCCCTCAGTACTGCCCCTCCAACAGTGCGGCGCTCCCTCCGTACTACCCCTCAGACAGTGCGGCACTCCCTCAGTACTGCCCCTCCGACAGTGCGGCACTCCCTCAGTACTGTCCCTCCGACAGTGCAGCGCTCCCTCAGTACTGCCCCTCCGACAGTGCGGCGCTCCCTCAGTACTACCCCTCCGACAGTGCGGCACTCCCTCAGTACTGCCCCTCCGACAGTGCGGCACTCCCTCAGTACTGTCCCTCTGACAGTGCAGCACTCCCTCAGTACCGCCCCTCCGACAGTGCAGCGCTCCCTCAGTACTGCCCCTTCGACAGTGCGGCGCTCCCTCAGTACTGCCCCTCTGACAGTGCGGCACTCCCTCAGTACCGCCCCTCCGACAGTGCGGCGCTCCCTCAGTACTGCCCCTCCGACAGTGCGGCGCTCCCTCAGTACTACCCCTCCGACAGTGCGGCGCTCCCTCAGTACTGCCCCTCTGACAGTGCAGCGCTCCCTCAGTACTGACCCTCTGACAGTGCAGCACTCCCTCAGTACCGACCCTCCGACAGTGCGGCGCTCCCTCAGTACTGCCCCTCCGACAGTGCGGCACTCCCTCAGTACTGCCCCTCCGACAGTGCGGCGCTCCCTCAGTACTGCCCCTCCGACAGTGCGGCACTCCCTCAGTACTGCCCCTCCGACAGTGCGGCACTCCCTCAGTACTGCCCCTCCGACAGTGCAGCGCTCCCTCAGTACTGCCCCTCCGACAGTGCAGCACTCCCTCAGTACTGACCCTCCGACAGTGCGGAGCTCCCTCAGTACTGCCCCTCCGACAGTGCGGCGCTCCCTCAGTACTGCCCCTCCGACAGTGCGGCGCTCCCTCAGTACTGCCCCTCCGACAGTGCGGCACTCCCTCAGTACTGCCCCTCCGACAGTGCAGCGCTCCCTCAGTACTGCCCCTCCGACAGTGCGGCACTCCCTCAGTACTGCCCCTCCGACAGTGCAGCGCTCCCTCAGTACTGACCCTCCGACAGTGCGGAGCTCCCTCAGTACTTCAGTGGGAGTGTCAGCCCAGATTATGGGCCTCAAGTCTCTGGAGTGGGACTTGAACTTAGTACCTTAGGATTCAGAGGCGAGGTGCTGCCCACTGATTGTAAAATTCTAGAGAATCCATTCACTGCCCCTCGCTGGAAGCTGTTTACGGCCTCTCACTGTCCTCTCTCCTTTGACCATCCCTATAAATGAGCTTTCATGATTGTACGGTCCTATCGAAGGGTCATTTATCTTGCTGTGGGGTTCCAGTATATTCTCAGTTGATTTACCCCTACAGGGCAAGAGTTAATAATGCAATTAAACAACCTTGGCCAACAAAAGAGGTGAGAGATAGTGTAAAACTTATTTTTTTATTAAAAAGGGTTTATGCAAATACAAAGAATAATGGAGATCCTGTTGTCTGTAACAATAGCGCGATAGATAGAATATCTTTTTCAAACATCTAATGTGGTGAATGGATTTTTTTTAACTTGTGTGTATGTCAGTCCCGTTTGGCCTGTGTAGAAAGTCAAATTAGCCTTGGTGCTGGTTGTTGTCTTGTTGGGTCCAGGTTGAGCACACTACACTCACAGGCACTGATTGGCAGGAGTAAGAAAAGGAAAAGGTGAGTTTGTAAAGTGATATCATCCAGAACAGGCTGAGCTAAAGTAACTCGGGCCGAGTAACCCAATAAGCCCACTCTTAGAAACAGAATCCCGAGAGAGAGAGAGCGCGAGAGAGAGAGAGAGAGACTGGGGGAGAGAGAGAGAGACTGGGGGGAAGAGAGAGAGACCGGCAGAGAGAGAGAGAGACTGGGGGGGAGAGAGAGAGACCGGCAGAGAGAGAGAGAGAGAGACTGGGGGGGAGAGAGACAGACTGGCAGAGAGAGAGAGATGGAAGCAGGAACCTCAACAAATCATCAATACACCGAATGTTGGAGTTGCTGGAGAATGCAGTCCTGCCACATCCAGTAGTGAATGGTGGTGGACAATTAAACAACTGACGGGAGGAGGAGGCTCCATAAACATCTCCATCCTCAATGATGGCGGAGCCCAGCACATGAGTGCAAAAGACAAGGTTGAAGCATTTGCAACCATCTTCAGCCAGAAGTGCCGAGTGGATGATCCATATCGGCCTACTCCTGAGGTCCCCACCATCACAGAAGCCAGTCTTCAGCCAATTCGATTCACTCCACGTGATATCAAGAAACGGCTGAGCGCACTGGATACAGCAAAGGCTATGGGCCCCGACAACATCCCGGCTTGTGCTCCAGAACTAGCCGCACCTCTCGCCAAGCTGTTCCAGTACAGCTACAACACTGGCATCTACTCGACTATGTGGAAAATTGCCCAGGTATGTCCTGTCCACAAAAAGCAAAACAAATCCAATCCGACCAATTACCGCCCATCATCTACTCTCAATCATCAGCAAAGTGATGGAAGGTGTTGTCAACAGTGCGATCATGTGACACTCACCAATAACCTGCTCACTGATGCTCAGTTTGGGTTCCGCCAGGACCACCTGGCTCCAGACCTCATTACAGCCTTGGTATAAACATGGACAAAAGAGGTGAATTCCAGAGGTGAGGGGAGAGTGACTGCCCTTGACATCAAGGCAGCATTTGACCGAGTGTGGCATCAAGGAGTTCAAGTAAAATTGAAGTCAATGGGAATCAGGGGAAAGAATCTCCACTGGCTGGAGTCATACCTAGAACAAAGGAAGATGGCTGTGGTTGTTAGAGACCAATCATCTCAGCCCCAGGACATCGCTGCAGGAGTTCCTCAAGGTAGTGTCCTAGGCCCAATCATCTTCAGCTGCTTCATTAATGACCTTCACTCGATCATATGGTCAGAAGTGAATCTGTTCGCTGATGATTGGACAGAGTTCAGTTCCATTTGCAACTCCTCAGATAATGAAGCAGTCCGTGCCCGCATACAGCAAGACCTGGACAACATTCAGTCTTGGGTTAATTAGTGGCAATTAACATTCGTGCCACACAAGTGCCAGGCAATGACTATCTCCAACAAGAGAGGTTCTAATCACTGCCCCTTGACATTCAACGGCATTACCATCACCGAATCCCCCACATCAACATCCTGGGGGTCACCATTGACCAGAAACTTAATTGAACCAGCCACATAAATACTGTGGCTACACGAGCAGGTCAGAGGCTGGGTATTCTGCATCGAGTGCCTTACCTCCTGACTCCCCAAAGCCTTTCCACCATCTACAAGGCACAAGTCAGGAGTGTGATGGAATACTCTCCACTTGCCTGGATGAGTGCAGCTCCAACAACACTCAAGAAGCTCGACACCATCCAGGACAAAACCGCCTGCTTGATTGGCACCCCATCCACCACCTTAAACATCCACTCCCTCCACCACCGGCGTACCGTGGCTGCAGTGTGTACCATCTACAGGATTTACTGCAGCAACTCGCCAAGGCTTCTTCGACAGCACGTCCCAAACCCATGACCTCTACCGGCTAGAAGGACAAGGGCAGAAGGCGCATGGGAACGCCATCACCTCCAAGTTCCCCTCCAAGTCACATACCATCCTGACTTGGAACTATATCGCCATTCCTTCATCACTGGGTCAAAATTCTGGAACTCCAAATCTAGCAGCACTGTGGGAGCAACTTCACCACACGGACTGCAGCAGTTCAAGATGGCAGCTCACCACCACCTTCTCAAGGTCAGCTAGGGATGGGCAATAAATTCTGGCCATTCTTGGTCTAAAACCTATGCCTTTTGTCACACTTTTCTGTCAACTTTTTCTATTATCATTTCCTGTGCCCTCATTTATCATGGAAACTGTTTATGTAAACGTCACAGTGTAATTACACCCTCCCACCTGTGGTGGCGCTGTAATGCGTCAGTGTTTCATCTCCCACTGATCAGCCTGTACAGCAAAGAAACTCCCTCACTCCAACCAACTCTACCTCCCGGCTTCCCACATCACGCTCAGTTTTGCTTTTTAACGACAAATGACAGAATGTATGACTTTAAAATAGTAACGGAGTTACATCACATACTCTGGTCTAATTATCCGCCGCCCTCTAACCCTCCGTCATCCGGAAACCAAACTTGGCCTTCACTTGCCAAGTGCATTCCGCCAGACACTGAAGAGTATTATATTAAATATTAAAGTCCACACTTCCTGTCCCAAAGCTTAACTTCCTGTCAATAATTGTAATGGGAATTCTCTCTCTGCCTCTGTCAACAATGGCCACTCTCTAATATATTGGGCCAAAAATTGATCCCGCTGCGCGAGAGTACGCACTGTGTACTCTCGCGTATTCTCTCTCCAATTGCCGGTTTTCTGCATGCCCTGCGCATGCGCTGAAAACCGGCACTTGGTCTTTGGAAAAGGGGGCGGTTCCTCGGTGCACCGCGTGCGCGCTACAGGCTGCGCGCACGCTGTGCACTTCGTGCTTTGAACGCGCAGGTAAGGACGGAAGATTTTAGAAACGAAAAAAGGAGGAGTAAGACCCACTTTTAACAAGGTAAGTAGTGAATTAAGTATTATTTTGAATTTTTTTTAACAGGTATATCTTTTTTAGAGACTTTAAAGACAGGTAAGTTTATTTTTATAACTTTTTAAAAGATTTTAAATTTTTTCAAAAATTTAATTTTTTATTTAAAATGGTTAATTTATTTAACTATACTTATTTTATTAATGTGATGGTTTTAAAAAAAAAATTAATTGAGGTTTAGCTGTTATTTTGGGGGTGTGTAAGATTCATAGCTTTCACAGCACGTATGTGAAACTTATGAATGGAAGATGGTGTGCTGCCATTGGCTCTAACTGAGTCACGTGATCCCACAGCTCGCACGAATTCACTACGCCGGTGGGATACGCAAGCACTGCCCAGCTGATGTCTGGAACATCAAGTTCGTGCGAGCTGGTTCTGAAAAAGCCAACGCGGAGTGAGAGATCGCGCCTGCTCCTTACCCCCGCGGGAACAGAGCGAGATCAATTTCTGGGCCATAGTGTCTATCCCACATCAGGCCCACCGACTCGCCCACCCCCAGTCAGAATGGGTTCACCTGCTCTTTATTCACCGACTCCCTGTTGTGCCTCTTTACCTTCTAACCATTTAAAATATTCCCACCAGCTCTGTAACCCCAGTTGTGCCTCTTTGTTCTGTTTTAAATTCCCGCCCGCCTTTTAACTACTCCCACCCCCCACCACCCCCCACCACCCCAATTGACACCGCCACGGGAGGTTTACTCATTTTAAAGGAAAATCTCAGTGGCATTCATTAATTCATTATTATATTGAAGTAGATGCAACAAAAGCAGATAAAACTGCTCCACCAGGGATGAAGAATATCTTCACTTTGCTTCAGTTCAGTGTACACGACAAGGTCTGGGGCCGAGGTTGGTGCAGTGACACTCCGAACTGTGCTTTCACCTCTGGGACCTGGGTTTGTATCCAGCCCAGACTGTCAATGGAAGCCTCCTCTCTCTGTCAGCTCTCAGACTCCTGGTGGAATCAGCCAAACAAATCCTTGCATTTTTATCCCAGCTTTCATGACCTCTTAACTGCCCTCTGAAATGGCCTAGCAAGCCATTGAGTTATATAAGGCGGCTCACCACCTTCTCGAGGGCAATTCGGGACGGGCAATAAATGCCGGCCTTGCCAGCGACGCCCACATCCCGAGAATGAATAAAAAAAGATGTCCCAAAGGGCTTAATGAGGAAGTACTTTTGAAGTGTAGGGAAACAGCCAATCAGTGCACAGAAAGCAGTGATGTAAATAACCAATTCATCTTTACAGTCAATGAAGTACTTTTGAAGTGCAGTAATTGTTGTAATGTAGGGAACGCAGCAGCCAATTAGCGCACAGCAAGTTCCCACAAACAGCAACGTGATAATGACCAGATAATCTATTTTTGTGATGTTGGTTGAGGGAGAAATATTGGCCCCAGGACACCACAGTCTGCAACAATGTCTAACCAGATCCTCGATGGTGTGACCCAGTAGCAAAAAAACTGTTCAAAATTTGACATAAATTGGCCGTCCCACAGAGGGTACAGGACTGGTGCGGGAAATGGAGCACTGAGACACACGTTCACTCCTGTGAGGTTCTGGCAGAGAGGCACGGTGGGGCAGTTGTACTATCTGACACACATATTGGCGTGTGATGTGATAGAGCGTGTGCTGACAGGACACAGCAGTCAGAACTAGTGTTTCATTTCCCTGCTATTCAAGAAGCAAACCACATGGACCAGCAGAAATAAATTGAGCTTTTATTGAAGCATTATACGTTTTATCTGTTCTTTAGGTCGCGAGTTTTTTGTTGGACCTCGGCCTTCAGGCGTCTGTAGAGCTGCTTTCTTGCTCTCGAGTTCTGTTGCTGTTTCCAGATCAGGAATGCCTTGCACTTGCGGCTTATTAGCTCCTGGATCTCCTGGTCGTTCTCGTCGAACCAGTCTTGGTGTCTCCTGGTCGAGTGACCGAGTGTCTCTTCACAGGTGCTGATTATGGAGGCTTTGAGTGCAGACCAGGCGCTGTGGACACTCTGTGTCTCTGAATCACTGGGAGTCGCCTGGTTGGTTGTGAGCCGCAGGCTGAATAGGGCTTTCTTAGCAGGGTCTTTGTGTGCGCCAGCGTTGATTTTCCTGCGGCATTGCTTCTGTTGCCGCCGCTGTTTTGGGGCTATGTTGATGGCGATGACAGAGCGGATTAGGCGATGGTCTGTCCAGCAGTTGTCAGCTCCTGTCATGGCGCGGGTGATGCGGACGTCCTTGCGGTCCCTCGCTTGGATGATGACGTAGTCCAGTAGATGCCAGTGCTTAGAGCGAGGGTGTTGCCATGAAGCTTTGTACTTGTCTCTCTGCCGGAACAAGGTGTTGGTTATGACAAGGCAATGTTCTAAGTATTTCGTCAGGAGGAGGGTACTATTGGAGTTGGCTTTCCCTACCCCCTCTCTGCCGATCACACCTCTCCAGAGGTCTGTGTTCTTTCCAACACTGGCGTTGAAGTCACCAAGGAGGATCAGCTTGTCACCCGTTGGGACTCGGGACAGGGATTGTTCGAGGCTGGAGTAGAATTCCTCTTTGGTCTCGTCTGTGGCTTCCAGTGTTGGGGCGTACGCACTGATGACCGTAGCGCACTGGTTCTGGGCTAGGGTGAGTGGAAGAGTCAGGAGGCATTCGTTTATTCCACAAGGAGAGTCTCTGAGATGTTTAACTAGCTCATTTTTTATGGCGAAGCCTATCCCATGGAGGCGGCATTCTTCTTCAGGTTTGCCCTTCCAGAAGAAGGTGTAACCACCACCTTGCTCCTTGAGCTGGCCTTCCCCTGCCCGCCGGGTCTCGCTTAGGGCGACGATGTCTATGTTGAAATGTCTGAGCTCCCGGGCAACGATAGCAGTACGGTGGGTGAAGAAAGTGCAGGAGATCCAGCAGCTAGCCGACAACCACGACGTGCGTGGATTCTTTAGCGCAGTGAAGACCACCTACGTCCCAAGCACCCAAGGTCCTACCCCACTGCGGGCCAAGAACGGAGAGGTACTCATCAAGGACAGAGAGGCAGTCAGTGCCCGCTGGAAGGAGCACTTCGAAGATCTCCTTAACCGTGACTCTGTCTTCGACGCGAGTGTCCTCAACTCCATCCTGCAGCATGCTACCCGCCACCGTCTCAGCACAACCCCAGCCCGGCATGAGGTTGAAAAGGCCATCCGACAACTGAAGAACAACAAGGCCTCAGGAGCAGATGGAATCCCCACCGAGGCACTAAAACATGGCGGAGAAGCACTATTGGCACGAATACATGAACTAATTTCTCTTATTTGGAAGGAGGAGAGCATGCCAGGGGATCTCAGAGACGCCATGATCGTGACCATCTTCAAGAAAGGTGACAAGTCCGATTGCGGTAATTACAGAGGAGTCTCCCTGCTGTCTGCCACAGGGAAAGTCATCGCAAGAATCATCCTCAATCGCCTTCTCCCAGTGACTGAAGAGCTCCTTCCAGAGTCGCAATGCGGATTCCGCCCACCGCGCGTCAACTACAAGAGAAATGCAGGGAACAGCACCAACCTGTACATGGCCTTCTTTGACCTCACAAAGGCCTTCGACACTGTCAACTGTGAGGGATTATGGAGTGTCCTCCTCAAATTCGGTTGCCCTCAAAAGTTTGTCACCATCCTCCGCCTGCTTCACGATGACATGCAAGCCGTGATCCTGACCAACGGATCCACCACAGATCCAATTCACGTACGGACTGGGGTCAAGCAAGGCTGTGTCATCGCACCAACACTCTTCTCGATCTTCCTGGCTGCAATGCTCCATCCCACCCTCAGTAAGCTCCCTGCTGGAGTGGAGCTAATCTACAGAACAAACGGGAAACTGTTCAACCTCCGTTGTCTCCAGTCCAGATCCAAGGTCGTCCCATCCTCTGTCATCGAATTACAGTATGCAGACGACGCTTGTGTCTGCGCACACTCAGAGGCCGGACTCCAAACCATCGTCAACACCTTCACCGAAGCGTACGAGAGCATGGGCCTTACACTAAACATCCATAAGACAAAGGTCCTCTACCAACCTGCCCCCGCCACACAGTACTGCTCCCTGATTATCAAAATCCAGGACGAGGCCTTGGACAACGTGGACCACTTTCCATACCTCGGGAGCCTACTGTCAACAAGGGCAGACGTCGATGACAAAGTCCAACACCGCCTTCAGTGTGCCAGTGCAGCCTTCGGTCGCCTGAGGAAGAGAGTGTTTGAAGACCAGGACAGCAAACCCAGCACCAAGCTCATTGTCTACAGAGCAGGAGTGATACCCGCCCTCCTGTATGCTTCAGAGACATGGACCATGTACAGCAGGCACCTCAAAGCAATGGAGAGTTACCACCAACGCTGCCTCCGCAAGATCCTGCAAATCCATTGGCAGGATAGACGCACCAACGTCAGTGTTCTCGCTCAGGCCAACATCCCCAGCATCGAAGCTTTGACCACGCTCGATCAGCTCCGATAGACGGGCAACATCGGCTGCATTCCCGATACGAGACTCCCAAAACAAGCGCTCTACTCGGAGCTCCGACACGGCAAGAGAGCCCCAGATGGGCAGAGGAAACGTTTCAAGGACACCCTCAAAGCCTCCTTGAAAAAGTGCAGCAAGTGGAAGAAAAACTGGAATTGGAAAACAAAAACGTAGAAAGTAAATTGGAAGGACAGAGGAATCAAGGGCTAGATAGTAATCAACAAGGAGGTTTGCCTGTACTAAATGGTATATACTTCAATGCAAGGAGTATAGCGAACAAGGCAGATGAGCTGAGGGCACAGGTAGATACTTGGGACTATGATATTATAGCTATTACAGAGACGTGGCTGAAAGAGGGGCAGGTATGGCAGCTCAACATTCCTGGTTACAGGATTTTCAGACGGGATAGAGAGGTGGGTAAAAAGGGAGGGGGTGTCGCGGTATTGATTAAAGAAGCTATTACAGCTGTGAGGAGGGATATGTTGGAGGGATCATCAAACGAGGCCATATGGGTCGAATTGAAAAACAAAAAAGGGGCAATCACACTGCTGGGAGTGTACTATAGACCCCCAAACAGTGAGAGGGAGATAGAAGAACAAATATGTAGACAAATTTCTGAGAAGTGCAAAAACTATAGGGCAGTATAGTAGGGGATTTCAACTACCCCAATATTAACTGGGATAAAATTAGTGTGAAGGGTATAGAGGGTGTGGAATTCCTAAAATGCATCCAGGAGAACTTTTTTAGCCAGTATGTAGCAAGCCCAACAAGGGAGGGGGCGGTTCTGAACTTAGTATTAGGGAATGAAGCTGGGCAGATAGAAGGCGTATCAGTGGGGGAGCATTTTGGTGTTAGTGACCATAATTCAGTTAGATTTAAGGTAGTTATGGAAAAGGACAAGGATAGACCAGGAATAAAAATTCTAAATGGGGGAAAGCAAATTTTGCTAAGCTCAGAGGGGATTTAGCCATAGTGGACTGGAAACAGCTACTTGAAGGTAAATCAGTGTCAGAGCAGTGGGAGGCATTCAAGGAGGAGATCCGGAGGGTTCAGACCAAATATGTGCCCTTAAAGAAAAAAGGTGGGACTAACAAATCTAGAGCCCCCTGGATGTCTAGAGACATACAGGGTAGGATAAAGAAAAAAAGGGAGGCGTATGACAGATACCGAGGGCTAAATACTGCAAAATCTTTAGAGGAGTACAGAAAGTGCAGGGGTGCAATTAAAAAGGATATTAGGAAAGCAAAGAGAGAGCATGAAAAATTCTTGGCAAGTAAAATCAAGGAAAACCCAAAGATGTTTTATAAATATATTAAGAGTAAGAGGATAACTAAAGAAAGGGTAGGGCCTATTAGAGATCATGAGGGTAATCTGTGTATGGAGGCGGGAGACGTCGGTAAGGTTCTTAATGAATACTTTGCATCTGTTTTCACAAAGGAGAGGGGCGAAGCAGACATTGCTATCAGGGGGGAGGAGTGTGACATATTAGATGAAATAAACGTAGTGAGAGAGGAAGTATTAAAGGGTTTAGCAGCTTTAAAAGTGGATAAATCCCCAGGCTCGGATGAAGTGTATCCCAGGCTGTTAAGCGAAGCAAAAGAGGAAATAGCAGAGGCCCTGACCATCATTTTCCAATCCTCTCTGGCTTCAGGTGTGGTGCCGGAGGACTGGAGGACTGCTAATGTGGTACCGTTGTTTAAAAAGGGAGAAATGGATAGACCGAGTAATTACAGGCCAGTCAGCCTAACCTCGGTGGTGGGAAAATTATTGGAAAGAATTCTGAAGGACAGGATAAATCTTCATTTAGAAAGACACGGATTAATCATGGATAGTCAGCATGGATTTGTTAAGGGAAGGTCGTGTCTGACAAACTTGATTGAATTATTTGAGGAGGTAACAAGGAGGGTAGATGAGGGTAGTGTGTTTGATGTAGTGTATATGGCTTTTGATAAGGTTCCACATGGCAGACTGGTCATGAAGTTAAAAGCCCATGGGATCCAGGGCAAAGTGTCAAGTTGGATTCAAAACTGGCTCGGAGACAGGAAGCAGAGGGTAATGGTTGATGTGTGTTTTTGTGACTGGAAGGCTGTTTCCAGTGGGGTTCCGCAGGGCTCAGTACTAGGTCCCTTGCTTTTTGTGGTATATATCAATGATCTAGACTTGAATATAGGGGGTATGATTAAGAAGTTTGCAGATGATACTAAAATCGGCTGTGTGGTTGATACTGAAGAAGGAAGCTGTAGACTGCAGAAAGATATCAATAAATTGGTCAGGTGGGCAGAACAGTGGCAAATGGAATTCAATCCGGAGAAGTGTGAAGTAATGCATTTGGGGAGGGCTAACAAGGAAAGGGAATACACATTAAATGGTAGGATACTGAGTAGTGTAGAGGAACAAAGGATCCTTGGAGTGCATGTCCACAGATCCCTGAAAGTAGCAGGCCAAGTAGATAAGGTGGTTAAGAAGGCATACGGAATGCTTGCCTTTATTAACCGTGGTATAGAATACAAGAGTAGGGGGGTTATGTTTCAACTATATAGAACACTAGTTAGGCCTCAGCTAGAGTACTGCATGCAGTTCTGGTCACCACATTACAGGAAAGATGTGATTGCACTAGAGAAGGTACAGAGGAGATTTACAAGGATGTTGCCGGGAGTAGAGAATCTTTTCTATGAGGAAAGACTGGATAGGCTGGGTCTGTTTTCCTTGGAACAGAGGAGGCTGAGGGGAGACCTTATTGAGGTGTATAAAATTATGAGGGGCATAGATAAAGTGGATAGAAAGGACCTATTTCCCTTAGCAGAGGGGGCAAAAACCAGGGGGCACAGATTTAAAGTAATTGGTGGAAGGTTTAGAGGGGATTTGAGGGGAAATTTCTTCACCCAGAGGGTTGTGGGGGTCTGGATCTCACTGCCTGAAAGGGTGGTAGAGGCAGGAATCCTAACCACATTTAAAAAGTACTTGGATGTGCACTTGGGATGCTGTAACCTGCAGGGCTACGGACCAAGAGCTGGGAAGTGGGATTAGGCTGGATAGCTCTTTGTTGGCCGGTGCGGACATGATGGGCCGAAATGGCCTCCTTCCGTGCTGTAACTTTCTATGATTCTATGATCCCCACCGACACCTGGGAATCCCTGGCCCAAGACCGCACAAGGTGTAGGAGAAGCATCCGGGAAGACGCCGAACACATCGAGTCTCTTCACCGGGAGCAAGTGGAAGCCAAGCGTAAACAGCACAAGGAGCGCTCGTCAACCCAAGCACCCCACCCACCCGCCCCTTCAACCACCGTCTGCCCCACCTGTGACAGGGACTGTAGGTCCCGCATTGGACTCATCAGTCACCTGAGAACTCATTTTACTGTGGAAGCAAGTCATCCTCGGTTCCGAGGGACTGCCTAAGAAGAAGAAGATATGTTTTATGAACTTGTAATATATTACAGAAAATTACTATTGAAAGTGTTGCACTATGATACAGAAGGGTGAGAAGCAATAGATTGGGAGAAGGGGAAGTGCAACGAGACCTGGGTGTCCTTGTGCACCAGTCGCTGAAGGTAAGCATGTAGGTGCAGCAGGCGGTTAAGAAGGCAAATGGTATGTTGGTCTTCATAGCGAGAGGATTCGAGTACAGGAGTAAGGATGTCTTGCTGCAGTTGTACAGGGCCTTGGTGAGACCACACCTTGAGTATTGTATGCAGTTTTGGTCGCATTATCTGAGGAAGGATGTTCTTGCCATGGAGGGAGTGCAGCGAAGATTCACCAGACTGATACCTGGGATGGCAGGAATGACGTATGAAGAGAGATTGGGTCGATTGGGCTTGTATTCGCTAGAGTTTAGAAGAATGAGAGAGGATCTCATTGAAACTTATAAAATTCTAACAGGACTAGACAGACTAGATGCAGGAAGGATGTTCCCGATGGCGCGGGAGTCCAGAACCAGGGGTCACAGTCTAAGGATAACGGGTAAGCCATTTAGGACTGAGATGAGGAGGAATTTCTTCACCCAGAGAGTGGTGAACCTGTGGAATTCTCTACCACAGAAGACAGTTGAGTCCAATTCATTAAATATATTCAAGAAGGAGTTAGATATATTTCTTAAGGCTAAAGGGATCAAGGGATATGGGGAGAAAGCAGGGACAGGGTACTGAGTTTGGATGATCAGCCATGATCTCATTGAATGGCGGAGCAGGCTCGAGGGGCTGAATGGCCTACTCCTGCTCCTATCTTCTATGTTTCTATGCAACAATTTTCAAGTTTATTAAAGCAACATCACTCCAAAAGCTGCATCGTTGAAGCTCACACTGCGTGGTGAAATGTTTCATGAAGGTTATCTTCCTTCTTGTTATATCGGAAGTTGTTGGGGTGATTTTTGTCTCACTAACTGCTCCCCTTGTGATTCAATAGCAGGCGGTAGTCAGACCAGAATGAAGCGAGAGGTCACCGTGCCAACTTACCGCTGTGTTACTGACCATCGAGTTATTGGTTGAACTGCCATCCTTATCACCGAAGCTCCCATTGGAAAGAGGCAGAGTGCTCCGTCAGACATTCCCACCTCGCCGCATTACACGGAGTCGCTGAGGAAATTCTAGATGCTCGTCATGATCTTCCAAACTCTCTCGATCTAGGAATTGTCACCTTGGATTGGAAAATTTCCAATGTCACTCCATTATTTAAGAAGGGTAGGAGAAATTAACTAGGAAATTATATGCCTATTAGTCTAACGTCTGTAGTGGGAAATTACTAGAATCTGTTATTAGGGACAGAGTGACTGAGCAATTGGACAAATATGAGCTGATCAGAGAGCCAACATGGATTTGTAAAGGGCAAGTCATGTCAAACGAACCGAGTTAAATTTTTTGAGGAGGTCACTAACGTGGTAGATAAGGGAGTGTCGATGGATGTTATTTATATGGACTGCTGGAAGGTATTCGACAAGGTTCCACATAAGAGACTGTTAACAAAAATGAGAGTGCATGGAAATTGGAGGCAACCTTTTGACATGGGTAGGGAATTGATTAGGAAATAGGCGACAGGGAGTAGGGATAACAGGTATTTACTCCAAATGGCAGGGTGTGATGAGTGGTGTCCCCAGGGATCTGTACTGGGGGCTCAGCTTTTGTGGCTGGGCAAAACTGTGACAGATGGAATTCAATGTGGGGAAGTGTGAGGTCATCCACTCTGGACCTAAGAAAGATCGATCAGAGTATTCTCTAAATGGCGAGAAGCTGGGAACTGTGGAGGAGCAGAGAGATTGAGGGGTCCAAGTACAGAAATCACTAAAAGCTAGTGGACAGGTACAAAAATAATTTAAAAGCTAATGGAATGTTGGCCTTTATCTCGGCGGCTGGAATACAAAGGGGTGAAGTTATGTTACCGCTGCACAGAGCTCTGGTTAGAGCCCATCTGGACACAGCGTTCAGTTCTGGGCCCCGCACCTCAGGAAGGATATACTGGCCTTGGAGGGGGAGCAGCGCAGATTCACCAGAATGATCCCGGGGCTAAAAGGGTTAAATTGTGAGGACAGGTTGCATCGACTGGGCTTGTATTCCCTCGAGTATAGAAGATTAAGGGGTGATCTAATCGAGGTGTTTAAAGGATTTGATAGGGTAGAGAGAGAGAAACTATTTCCCCTGGTGGGGGGAGACTAGAACAAGGGGGCAGAACCTTAAAATTAGAGCCAGGCCGTTCAGGGGTGATGTCAGGAAGCACTTCTTCACACAAAGGGTGGTGGAAATCTGGAACTCTCTCCTCCAAACAGCTGTTGAGGCTGGAGGTCAGTTGTAAATTTCAAAACTGAGATTGATAGATTTTTGTTAGGCAAGGTAAAGATTACAGAACCAAGGCGGGTAGATGGGGTTAAGACTCAGATCAGCCAGGATCTAATTGAATGGCGGAACAGGCTCGAGGGGCTGAATGGCCTCCTCATGTTCGTATGTGAAAATCTTGGTCAAATGACCCAGTTACGACTCCGCAGTTTTCATCTCTGCCGCCTGCTCCTGCCCACTAACTGTGTACGTGTCGGGAGGTGATCATTTCCAAAGGTGAGTAAAGAGATCGCCAGCTGCTACAGAGGAAGTGGATGGGCTTCTGGGCAAGTCACGTGGATTCAGATTCAGTGCTGCTGTAGACTCTGCACCACTCACCCACCACTCCACCCTATTCCTTTCCCTTCCCGTTAAGGTGCTGCTCCGGGCCCTTCACATTCGGCTGCTCGCCCGAACTCCCCCGTACAGCTGCCTGTTGGGGAGCGCGCCTCACGCTGACCCGTTGGGGAGCGCGCCTCACGCTGACCCGTTGGGGAGCGCGCCTCACGCTGACCCGTTGGGGAGCGCGCCTCACGCTGACCCGTTGGGGAGCGCGCCTCACGCTGACCCGTTGGGGAGCGCGCCTCACGCTGACCCGTTGGGGAGCGCGCCTCACGCTGACCCGTTGGGGAGCGCGCCTCACGCTGACCCGTTGGGGAGCGCGCCTCACGCTGACCCGTTGGGGAGCGCGCCTCACGCTGACCCGTTGGGGAGCGCGCCTCACTCTGACCCGTTGGGGAGCGCGCCTCACACTGATCCCCGTTGGGGAGCGCGCCTCACGCTGACCCGTTGGGGAGCGCGCCTCACGCTGACCCGTTGGGGAGCGCACCTCACGCTGACCTGTTGGGGAGCGCGCCTCACACTGACCCCCGTTGGGGAGCGCGCCTCACACTGATCCCCGTTGGGGAGCGCGCCTCACACTGACCCTCGTTGGGGAGCGCGCCTCACACTGACCCCCGTTGGGGAGCGCGCCTCACACTGACCCCCGTTGGGGAGCGCGCCTCACACTGACCCCCGTTGGGGAGCACGCCTCACACTGACCCCCGTTGGGGAGCGCGCCTCACACTGACCCCCGTTGGGGCGCGCGCCTCACACTGACCTGTTGGGGAGCGCGCCTCACGCTGACCTGTTGGGGAGCGCGCCTCACGCTGACCCCTGTTGGGGAGCGCACCTCACACTGACCTGTTGGGGAGCGCGCCTCACACTGACCTGTTGGGGAGCGCGCATCACGCTGACCCCTGTTGGGGAGCGCGCATCACGCTGACCCCTGTTGGGGAGCGCGCATCACGCTGACCCCTGTTGGGGAGCGCGCATCACGCTGACCCCTGTCGGGGAGCGCGCATCACGCTGACCCGTTGGGGAGCGCGCATCACGCTGACCCGTTGGGGAGCGCGCCTCACGCTGACCCCTCCGGGTAGCTGCCCCGCACACTGCCCGCCCCAATAATGCTCAATATAAAGAATCATTTCCGATAACTCGCCGCCGAAGCAGAATAAAATCACACAACTCGATTAGCTCCTATAATTATAAACCTCAGCATCATTTTTGTAACTGGGGCATTTTATGCCCTGTTTATAATCAAAAATCAAACGTTTACAATTAGCAGAACAACTTTTTCCACAGAGGGTAGTGGAAACCTGGAGCTCTCTCCCCAAAAGGCTGTGGATGCTGGGGGACAATTGGAGCTTCAAGACTGAGACTGATAGATTTCTGTTGGGTAAGAGTATCAAGGGATATGGAACCAAGGCAAGTAAATGGAGTTGAGGTTCCGATCAGCCAGGATCTAATTGAATAGTGGAGCAGGTCGGAGTGGCTGAATGGCCTCCTCCTGTTCCGTGTTCCTATGTTCCTTATCAGGCAGCTGGCCCCAATCTGTTTGAAGAAGCATGTCTTTGTTGGCTAGGTGACAAGGGATTGCTGCTTTTTAAATGTAATGTGCTAGAATCTTCCCAGCCCCGCGACATCTACCAGTGAGGACAAGGGCAGCAGTATCATAGGAACCATCAGCTCCAAGTTCCACTCCAAGTCACACACCATCCTGACTTGGAAATTTATCGTCGGTCCTTCATCGTCGCTGGGTCAAAATCCTGGAACTCCCTCCCTAACAGCACGGTGGGAGTACCTTCACCACACGGACTGCAGCGGTTCAAGAAAGCGGCTCACCACCACCTGCTCCAGGGCAATTAGGGATGGGCAATAAATGCCGGCCTTGCCAGCGACGCCCACATCCCAAAACTAAAACAAAAACATAAAAAGTTATAAAACACCAGGCAAATTGGAACAACCAGGCCCAGATTTTCCTCATCAGTGCCCAGGCAAAACTGCCGTGATTTTCCTCCACTAATGAGGGTGAGGCACTCCCGGCAGCTGAGATGCTTGTGTCCGGGAGTTGAGGAGGAACATCTAGACCCAGTGCATCAAAGCTCGACGGCATTGAAGCTTCACATCGTCGCATATGTTCACTATTGCTTTAAGCTGAAGGCAGTTCAAAGAATTCAAATCAATGATTTTTCACACAGTTTGCCGATTGCAAAAATATCAAGCAGGCAGCAGTGACCCTACACCAAGCCCACTGCCAGTCCTATTGTACCAGAGTGGGTCCCTCTCGCTGAGGTGCTTCCAGCTCTTACACTGCCACACTGTTGGGGATTCTGTCTGGAGACATGTAGTAATACGGGAGCTTCTTATTTTTATTGCGCTCTGTGATACGCTGTGTAATTTCTTGAAGATGCACCCGGAAATTTTCCAGCGCTTCCTTGACGGGTTTCTCGATGAAGTGTTCATCTGGGTACATTCCAAGAAATAGCTGCAGAGATATAAATCGATCAATATTTATATAAATCGTTCAATATTTAAATAGGAGAAACAATTGCAGGGATGGGGAAAGCGCGGGGAGTGGGACTGGATTGTGCTTCGAAAGAGCCAGCGCAGACTCGATGGGCCGAATGGCTTCCGTCTGTGCTGTACTGTTCTGATTCTGTATAAATCATCAATCAATATTTAAATATAATTTATAAAATTAATCAATATTTACATATAATTTATATAAATCATCGATCAATACTTAGGAGAAGGGAGGGAGAGCGAGGAAGGGGGAGGGAGAGCGAGGAAGGGGGAGAGAGAGCGAGAGAGAGCCGGGGAAGAGAGAGAGAGAGACTGGGGGAGAGAGAGAGAGAGAGAGAGACTGGGGGAGAGAGAGAGAGAGACTGGGGGAGAGAGAGAGACTTGGGGAGAGAGAGAGACTGGGGGAGAGAGAGAGACGGGGGGAGAGAGAGACTGGGGGAGAGAGAGAGAGACTGGGGGAGAGAGAGACTGGGGGAGAGAGAGACTGGGGGAGAGAGAGACTGGGGGAGAGAGAGACTTGGGAGAGAGAAGAAAGGGAGGTGAGGGAGGGATGAGAGGGAGTGGAAGGGGAGGGGAGGGCAAAGGATGTGGACTGGAATGAGAGAGAGAAGGGTTCTTAGTTTGATTTTTATTCTTGTATGTACCTATATCTGGATTGGCTTGTGAAGGAATAAGCCATGTAACCTATTTAGAAAAATACACTATCTTATGAAAGAATTCTGGCCTTATTGAAACAGGACAAGTGGTTGACCCTGAATAAATAACCTTATTGAAACAGAAGGTACATGGCTCCGAGTAGCTGACTTTTGGGAACAAAAGCAATGGTCCACCCTGGTTAAGGTGTTTTAATTTAAACTTCTTAAAGATGGCACATAAGATAAAGAACATCTGCCCTCATAAAGATGACATAAAATAAGGGACACCTGCCCTTCACACCGTTTTATATGGTTAACCCAGAACACCTGGAGATGTGACAAGATTCTGGAATATTACAAGCTGATGTAGCAGTAAAGAATTGCAGAGGTCAGCAGAAAGATGAATAGGGATAATTAACTTGGGTCAGCAGAAACCTTAAAGGAAATACAACTGGAAAAGGGTATAAATATTGAAGTCTCAAATGGGATATCAGAGTTGCTTTAATCGGGCAAAGCGATTCTCGGCTACAGAGGGGGTTCTGTGGTCTTCAACTCTTTGGGGTAGAAATTAGGTCGCGCCCCATTTGGGGCGCAAATATCATCCGGACGCAAATATTAGCGCCTGGCGCTATTTATCGGCACTGACGGGAAACTTCATTTTTACCGCCCCGGGAGGTGAGTGGAGCGCTAAAGCAGGCGCTGCACACCTCTCTTAAGGCGCAAAGGCCGAGCAGTGAGGCGCTAACTCGGAGCGCTGGCGAAGCTCATGTAATGTCAGTCAGCAATGGAACACACACACAATGGCACAGGCCAGTTCTTAAAGGGGATGGTTAATCTTGCTTTCCATCCACATCCTGTTCATTGCTGCCTTGAATCTCGGCCTGGAGAGACTTGCACATCAAATGTGCTGGAAAGAACAATGGAGAGCACCAGGCAAAGAGCTCAGAGTGCAGCTCCCACGGTCTCTGCTAAATCGATACAAGGAATGGCAAATCAAAATGAACCTGCAAAGTGCTGCTCAGTACCCAAAACTCCTTCACACAACGTTGAATCTCTCCAGAAGTCTCTCCCTCTCTCTCTCAGAATGCCTAGTTCAAAAATGCCACCAACAATAAAAGACAGGAAGAGGCCCCCTTTAAATAGCGCCCCCCCCAGCCCCACAGCGATTGATAGCGTTCCAGTCTTCTGGTCGTTGGAAGCGCCAGGCGGTAAGGCAGGGGGCGCCACTCAATTTCCGCTACGGGGCGCCCCAAGGGCGTTGCACCATGGAATGACGTCACAATCTGCGCGCGCAGGTGGTCGCAGCGGTAAGTTTTAGCGCCGCCGCACAATCTCAAGTTAAGTTCTCGAGCGGCGCAAACATCGCTGCGCCCGGGCGTTAGCGGCTTTGCGCCCCATTAGCGCCCTCTTAAGGCGCTAACGGGTGGCGCAACCAAGTGAATTTTTACCCCTTTGTATCTCGGGGATCAAAGGTATTTGATATTGATGAATATCCTGAATAGAAAACCTTAAGAACTGTAATACTGTTGCGAAGTTAAGATTTAAAAGTAAGATTCTCTGTTAATAATATCGGATTTTTTCTCTTTTTAGAACTGTTAACGTTGCGATTGACTGATTCACCAACTGTAAATTGCATGTCGGTTCTTTTAATAAATCTCTATATATTTTAGAATTGTCTCACATAAGTCTTCTGTAACAATAACTCACGAACTCAATTTCTGTACACTCTTTGGTGAAGAGTTACATAATTCTGAAGGAGTTCTCCGGACCCTCATAATATCCGGGATGTTACAGTCCAGCTAAACTTATTAAAAGCGCTATCTGGAGGACGGTAACATTCTCGGGTTGTTCCTTTCCTTTAGGGAGAGATAGCCCGGACCTTTAGACCCAGTTAAGCTTCTTTAGGATTCGGCTACCTCAAACTTTAGTTGAAGGTGAACGTCTGAGGAATACGCCTGATCCGGGGTAGCCCCAAAGGGGCGAGGACTAGTAAATATCCCTTCAGGCTGTGTATCTGATCGTCTATATCAGTAATTGGTCCTTATATGGTTACACAGATCAATATATACGAACGCGGACCTGAACATAGTTACTGGCTCCAGTCTCCCAGGTGAGGAAGCCAGGATTCCTCTTCCGATTGCTATCCAGTGACCAGAGGGGAACACACTTGGTGCAAGTTAGGATACGGGCAGCAGGGTTTGGATGAGCTGATGGTTACGGAGGGTGGAAGGTGAGGGAGGCCGGCCAGGAGAGTGTTGGAATAGTCGAGTCTGGAGGTGACAAAGGCATGGATGAGGGTTTCAGCAACAGATGGACTGAGGCAGGGGCGGAGACTGAAAGTTAAAATTTAAACGGTTTGCAGGTGGTCACCCGACACGATGACCTCTTGCCTGGGGTGTGTTTTGAGTGGCTGGTTATTTACTCTCTGTCCTACCTCATTGTCCTGGAACTGACTGAGTGCCCACACTGCGCCCAGGTGCCAGCACGACCGCCCTCTGTCGGGTAAACTCTCGATGATGTATTCCACATTCACAACCCCTTTCTCGGAGGGTGGGGGTCGCCGCATTGTGGGCGGAGAGTTTGGGATCCACGAGCACCAGTCATACTTTAATCAAAGAAAAAATACATTTACAATAAAGAATTCACGCCAACTCAAAAAAGCTAAATTCCGATTGGTTTCTCCTCTTCTCTCCGGTGATGGGGACGTGTTTCAGCCATTCCAGGTGACTCCACTGAGTTCATCATCATAGGAGGCGTTTATTTTATAATTGCAACTCCCCACCCTCCCTCACTCTGCGTGACAGTGTCTCTCTCCCTTTTAAACGCCCCAATTGATTTTGTTTCTATGGCGTGGGTTTTAACCGGTGGGTAAGGAGTTAAAATCCACCGGGCGACTTACCCCCGGTCCTGGCATTCCCGATTTTTACCGACACTTCTGGACAAGTGTTTAAGACACCACCCAAAGCCAGCGAGACCCTTCTTTACCTGTGCAGTTCGGGCTCTGGCTGCAGTTTAGACTCCAGGGGGGGAAAATTCAGCTGCTTGCGCCTCCCGTTAGCGCCTTAAGAGGGCGCTAATGGGGCGTAAAGCAGCTAACGCCCGGGCGCAGCGCCGCCCACGCCTCCCGAAAAATTCAGCGGGAGGTTAGCGGTGGCGGCAGCCGGTAGCGCCCTGTGGCGCTGCGCCGCCGGCGATGACGTCATCGCCGTGCGCAGCACCCCGCTCGCGCCCCGGCCGTGATCTTCAGTCGCGCCCCCTGATTTACCGCCAGACGCTATGTCCGACGGGTTCAGGGAGGCGTACGTGCGGCCGGGGCGGCGATATTTAAAGGGGAGGTGGCAGGCGGCCATTTTTGTTGCTGGCCGCCTGCCAGCACCTGCCCCCGTTGCTGTCCCCGGCCCCCGTGAAGCCCCCCCACCGTGAAGTGCCGGCTGCGCTCCAAGAGCCCGGCACTTCTCTTGAGTGCCGGGCTCTTTTGCCGGCACTCCCGATCCCTGGGGGCCCAGCTGGGCCCCGGTTCGCGCTGCGCAGGGTCCCTCCCCTTTAAGAAGGGGAGGAAGGCCTGCAATACCGCGGCGCGACGTGCCGCAGCGCCGTAGCGCCAGGATATTCCCTCGCAGCGCCCCAAGAGGGATGCGGGGTGCTTCCAGTGGCGCCCCGCTTCCCTCTTGGGGCGCAACCACTGAAGTTCCGGCGCGGGGCCGCTAATTTTTTCGGGGCGCTAAAAGTCGCGCCCCGGCGAGGTTAGCGCCCCAAATGGGGCGCGACTCAATTTTTACCCCCAGGTCTCAGTCGCTGTGGATTTCCTGGGCTGTCTGAATGGGGCTGGGATGTGAACAAGCTCTGAGAATGCTCCTCCGAGCCCCCCCTAGGAAAGCGTAGGCCTCCCCTGCCCCTCCCCCCCCGCCCCAACCCGGCACCCCTTCCCCACCCCTACCCGCATGGGCTTCCCGATTTCCCCCAAGGCTGTCAGCTGCTGCGCCCCGCCCCCATTCCGGGCAGTGGTCTGGCTGCGTGTTAATGAGGCCGGCAGTTAAATTGCCATGACCTCACACTGCCGCGAGTGGCCAGCAAACTGACCGACTGCCCAGGTTTCCCACCGGAGATCCGCTGGGAGTTAATATCAACCTCCGAGTCTCCCTGGGGCAGTGCGATCCACATCCTCGCCACCCTAGCAAAACAAAAGCCCGCAAATACTGGAAATGTGAAGGAGCCCCGCCGACCAGGTACAGACCACCGCCCCCATTGACCCCCCCCCACTGACCAGGCACTGACCCCCACCCCCATTGACCCCTCCCCCCACCGACCAGGCACTGACCCCTCCCCCATTGACCCCTCCCCCCACCGACCAGGCGCTGACCCCCCCTTTGACCCCTCCCCCCACTGATCAGGCAGTGACCCCTCACCCCACCGACCAGGCACTGACCCCCCTCCCCCCACCGACCAGGCACTGACCCCCACCCCCATTGACCCCTCCCCCCACCGACCAGGCACTGACCCCTCCCCCCACCGACCAGGCACTGACCCCCCCCCCCCACTGACCCCTCCCCCCACTGACCAGGCACTGACCCCCTCCCCCCACCGACCAGGCACTGACCCCCTCCCCCCACCGACCAGGCACTGACCCCTCCACCCACCGACCAGGCACTGCACCCCCCCCCATTGACCCCTCCCCCCACCGACCAGGCACTGACCCCCCCCCCCATTGACCCCTCCCCCCACCGACCAGGCACTGACCCCTCCCTCCACCGACCAGGCACTGACCCCCCCCCCCCCATTGACCCCTCCCCCCACCGACCAGGCACTGACCCCTCACCCCACCGACCAGGCACTGACCCCCCTCCCCCCACCGAACAGGCACTGATCCATCCCCCCACCGACCAGGCACTGACCCATCCCCCCACCGACCAGGCACTGACCCATCCCCCCATTGACCAGGCACTGACCCCCCCCATTGACCCCTCCCCCCACTGACCAGGCACTGACCCCTCCCCCCACCAACCAGGCACTGACCCCTCCCCCACCAACCAGGCACTGACCCCTCCCCCCACCGACCAGGCACTGCCCCCTCCCCCATTGACCCCTCCCCCACCGACCAGGCACTGACCCCTCCCCCCACCGACCAGGCACTGACCCCTCCCCCCACCGACCAGGCACTGACCCCTCCCCCCACCGACCAGGCACTGACCCCTCCCCCCACCGACCAGGCACTGACCCCTCCCCCCACCGACAAGGACTGACCCCCCCCCACTGACCAGGCACTGACCCCCCCCCATTGACCCCTCCCCCCACCGACCAGGCACTGACCCCTCACCCCACCGACAAGGACTGACCCCCCCCCCCCACTGACCAGGCACTGACCCCCCCCATTGACCCCTCCCCCCACCGACCAGGCACTGACCCCTCACCCCACCGACAAGGACTGACCCCCCCCCCACTGACCAGGCACTGACCCCCCCATTGACCCCTCCCCCCACCGACCAGGCACTGACCCCTCCCCCCATTGACTCCTCCCCCCACCGACCAGGCACTGACCCCCTCCCCCCACTGACCCCTCCCCCCACTGACCAGGCACTGCCCCCTCCCCCCATTGACCCCTCCCCCCACCGACCAGGCACTGCCCCCTCCCCCCACCGACCAGGCACTGACCCCCCCCCACTGACCCCCTCCCCCCACTGACCCCTCCCCCCACTGACCAGGCACTGACCCCTCTCCCCACCGACCAGGCACTGACCCCCCCACTGACCCCCTCCCCCCACTGAGCCCCCCCCCCCACCGACCAGGCACTGACCGCCCCCCCCACCGACCAGGCACTGACCCCTCCCCCCACCGACCAGGCACTGACCCCCCCCCCCCCCACTGACCCCCTCCCCCCACTGACCCCTCCCCCCACTGACCAGGCACTGACCCCTCTCCCCACTGACCAGGCACTGACCCCCCCCCCCCCACCGACCAGGCACTGACCGCCCCCCCCACCGACCAGGCACTGACCCCTCCCCCCACCGACCAGGCACTGACCCCTCCCCCCACTGGCCAGGCACTGACCCCTCTCCCCACTGACCAGGCACTGACCCCTCCCCCCACCGACCAGTCACTGACCCCTCCCCCCACTGACCAGGCACTGACCCCTCCCCCCACTGACCAGGCACTGACCCCCCCACCAACCAGGCGCTGACCCCTCCCCCCACCAACCAGGCACTGACCCCTCCCCCCACTGACCAGGCACTGACCCCTCCCCCCACTGACCAGGCACTGACCCCCCCACCAACCAGGCACTGACCCCTCCCCCCACCAACCAGGCACTGACCCCTCCCCCCACCAACCAGGCACTGACCCCTCTCCCCACTGACCAGGCACTGACCCCCCCCCACCAACCAGGCACTGACCCCTCCCCCCACCAACCAGGCACTGACTCCTCCCCCCACCAACCAGGCACTGACCCCTCCCCCCACTGACCCCTCCCCCACCAACCAGGCACTGACCCCTCCCCCCACCAACCAGGCACTGACCCCTCCCCCCACTGACCCCTCCCCCCACTGACCCCTCTCCCCACCAACCAGGCACTGACCCCTCCCCCCACTGACCCCTCCCCCCACCGACCAGGCACTGACTGAATGCTGTGTGTTTCCCGTATTCATTCTTCTGTCCGGACATTTTTCCTGGATTCGCCTTTAACGGCTTAGCTCAAATTCTCTGTCCCCTTGTTGTGGATTTCCCTATCAGAGGGAAGCATCGTCCCCCATCTACCCCGCCAGTTCCCTTCATTATATTAAACACCCCCCACCCTCCTCATCTCCCGGGAGCAGCAGCCTCATTAACCCAGTCTCTCATCGTAACTCAGTCCCTTCACCCTGGGCAATCGTTGCTGGATTTTGTCCAAAGCCAGTGTATCTTTCCGAAGGGGTGAATTTGGTCTTTGGGGCTGGCACGAAACATGCGATAGTGAATCGGCAGCTCATTTTACAGACTGCGGGTGAAAAACGAGCTATCACCAAAGACCAATTTCACCCCGGATGATCTCTGCCCAGCGCTCTGTACATCAACTCCAGCACCTCCTCGTTTTACACTTTAAGTCTAGTTCTTCAGCCTCATCCTTGGGCATGTCCCCAACTCCACTCGGTGCCAGTTTCCGCTCTGCATTGGAGGCGCTATCCAATGCACGGTGTGGTGCTTTACTGGCCTGTATGATTCTCAGTCACACACTGGGGGTGCATTTACCCTCTGGGCCAGAGACCCCAAACAGACTGTACAAAACTAGACACAGCACAACGAGGAAATCTATGAATTATGATAAGGTCGATACCTGTCCGAAGTTGACTGAAGCATGTTGGCCAGAGGTGGTGAATATTATTACGGTCAGATACTCGATCAGCTTCTGAATTGTCTTAATTGTTTTGGGAAATCCTGTAATTAGGAGAGATAATTAATTTTTTAAGTACCAGAACTTTAACGATACTGAGATCTTGGCCATGTGGTATTAGTGCTGGAACTGCAGATGCATTTTATAACGTTTCTTGGTCTGTTGTAACTGAGGATCCTTTCACAGGGATTTCACACACACAGGCTTACAGTCCGTATGTGTATCAGCATTCCATCATAGAATCATAGAAAGTTACAGCACGGAAGGAGGCCATTTCGGCCCATTGTGTCCGCGCCGGCCCACAAAGAGCTATCCAGCCTAATCCCACTTCCCGGCTCTTGGTCCGTAGCCCTGCAGGTTACAGCATCCCAAGTGCACATCCAAGTACTTTTTAAATGTGGTTAGGGTTCCCGCCTCTACCACCCTTGCATGCAGTGAGTTCCAGACCCCCACAACCCTCTGGGTGAAGAAATTTCCCCTCAAATCCCCTCTAAACCTTCCACCAATTATTTTAAATCTGTGCCCCCTGGTTTTTGACCCCTCTGCTAAGGGAAATAGGTCCTTTCTAGGCTCCTCATAATTTTATACACCTCAATAAGGTCTCCCCTCAGCCTCCTCTTTTCCAAGGAAAACAGACCCAGCCTATCCAGTCTTTCCTTATAGCTAAGATTCTCTACTCCCAGCAACATCCTTGTAAAGCTCCTCTGTACCTTCTCTAGTGCAATCACATCTTTCCTGTAATGTGGTGACCAGAACTGCACGCAGTACTCTAGCTGAGGCCTAACTAGTGTTTTATACAGTTGAAGCATAACCCCCCTGCTCTTGTATTCTATGCCACGGCTAATAAAGGCAAGCGTCCGTATGCCTTCTTAACCACCTTATCTACCTTGCCTGCTACCTTCAGGGATCTGTGGACATGCACTCCAAGGTCCCTTTGTTCCTCTACGCTACTCAATGTCCTACCATTTAAGGTGTATTCCCTTTCCTTGTTAGCCCTCCCCAAATGCATTACCTCACACTTCTTCGGATTGAATTCCATTTGCCACTGTTCTGCCCACCTGACCAATTTATTGATATCTTCCTGCAGTCTACAGCTTCCTTCTTCAGTATCAACCACACAGCCGATTTTAGTATCATCTGCAAACTTCTTAATCATACCCCCTATATTCAAGTCTAGATCATTGATATATACCACAAAAAGCAAGGGACCTAGTACTGAGCCCTGCGGAACCCCACTGGAAACAGCCTTCCAGTCACAAAAACACCCATCAACCATTACCCTCTGCTTCCTGTCTCCGAGCCAGTTTTGAATCCAACTTGACACATTGCCTTGGATCCCATGGGCTTTTAACTTCATGACCAGTTTGCCATGTGGAACCTCATCAAAAGCCTTGCTGAAGTCCATATACACTACATCAAATGCACTACCCTCATCTACCCTCCTTGTTATCTCCTCAAAAAATTCAATCAAGTTTGTCAGACACAACCTTCCCTTAACAAATTCGTGCTGACTATCCTTGATTCATCCATGTCTTTCTAAATGAAGATTTATCCTGTCCTTCAGAATTTTTTCCAATAATTTTCCCACCACCGAGGTTAGGCTGACTGGCCTGTAATTACTCGGTCTACCCTTTTCTCCCTTTTTAAACAAGGGTACCACATTAGCAGTCCTCCAGTCCTCCGGCACCACACCTGAAGCCAGAGAGGATTGGAAAATGATGGTCAGGGTCTCTGCTATTTCCTCTTTTGCTTCGCTTAACAGCCTGGGATACATTTCATCCGGGTCTGGGGATTTATCCACTTTTAAAGCTGCTATACCCCTTAATACTTCCTCTCTCACTACATTTATTTCATCTAATATTTCACACTCCTCCTCCCTGATAGCAATGTCTGCTTCGCCCCTCTCCTTTGTGAAAACAGACGCAAAGCATTCATTAAGAACCCTACCGACGTCTCCCGCCTCCACACACAGATTACCCTCATGATCTCTAATAGGCCCTACCCTTTCTTTAGTTTTCCTCTTACTCTTAATATATTTATAAAACATCTTTGGGTTTTCCTTGATTTTACTTGCCAAGAATTTTTCATGCTCTCTCTTAGCTTTAAATCCTTATAGACGGCAAGGGTTGAATAAAATAGTTGCACATAACAAGACTGATTGTACAAGGAGTGAGGAGGGAGGTTGGTAATAAATGCAGAGGTTATCAAGCATCGAACTTATCTCAAGACCCAACAGAATTCTTCTCGTTTTTCATACTATTTTTGTGCTCAAGGTGAAGGATTTTGGTGCTGGTGAATATAAGGCTAGCATCTAATCCAATGCACCACCCTATCCCAGAGTGAAAGGACAGTATCTGACCCACTGTCCCAGAGTGTGAAAGGACAGTGTCTGATCCACTGTCCCAGAGTGTGAAAGGACAGTGTGTGACCCACTGTCCCAGAGTGTGAAAGGACATTGTGTGACCCACTGTCCCAGAGTGTGAAAGGACAGTGTGTGACCCACTGTCCCAGAGTGTGAAAGGACAGTGTGTGACCCACTGTCCCAGAGTGTGAAAGGACATTGTGTGACCCACTGTCCCAGAGTGTGAAAGGACATTGTGTGACCCACTGTCCCAGAGTGTGAAAGGACAGTGTCTGACCCACTGTCCCAGAGTGTGAAAGGACATTGTGTGACCCACTGTCCCAGAGTGTGAAAGGACAGTGTGTGACCCACTGTCCCAGAGTGTGAAAGGACAGTGTGTGACCCACTGTCCCAGAGTGTGAAAGGACAGTGTCTGACCCACTGTCCCAGCGTGTGAAAGGACAGTGTCTGACCCACTGTCCCAGAGTGTGAAAGGACAGTGTGTGACCCACTGTCCCAGAGTGTGAAAGGACAGTGTGTGACCCACAGTCCCAGAGTGTGAAAGGACAGTGTCTGACCCACAGTCCCAGAGTGTGAAAGGACAGCGTCTGACCCACAGTCCCAGAGTGTGAAAGGACAGTGTCTGACCCACAGTCCCAGAGTGTGAAAGGACAGTGTCTGACCCACAGTCCCAGAGTGTGAAAGGACAGCGTCTGACCCACAGTCCCAGAGTGTGAAAGGACAGTGTCTGACCCACAGTCCCAGAGTGTGAAAGGACAGTGTCTGACCCACAGTCCGAGAGTGTGAAAGGACAGCGTCTGACCCACTGTCCCACCCAGTCCCAGAATGTGAGAGGACAGTGTCTGACCCACTGTACCATCCAGTGCCAGAGTGTGAAAGGACAGTGTCTGGCCAACTGGAGTGAAAACATCTGTCTGGACTTCACAAGTAGTCTATGGATGATGTTGAAACCGCTATGGCTGAATTGCATAGAGACCCGGAGTGATAGCAGACTCGGTACTTAACATGGCAAACTGCATTGGCGGAGCAATGAATGCAAACCCAATCCTGAATTAAATTGTTAGGTCAGTCGGTGCAATCAGAAGGTGTCACTCTGAAACGGTACAGTGCCTGGTCAGACCGCCCCTGGAGTACTGGGTTCAGTGTCGATCTGGAGGCGGCACAGAGAAGGACCACAGCACTCAAACAGTCCTAGAGTTATACAGCACAGAAAGAGGCCCTTCGGCCCATCGTGTCCACGCTGGCCATCAAGCCCTGTCTATTTTAATCCCATTTTCCAGCACTTGGTCCGTAGCCTTGTATGCTATGGCGTTTCAAGTGCTCATCTAAATGCTTCTTGAATGTTGAGGGTTCCTGCCTCTACCACCCTTTCAGGCAGTGAGTTCCAGATTCCATCCACCCTCTGGGTGAAAAAGTTTTTCCTCAAATCCCCTCTAAACCTCCTGCCCCTTACCTTGAAACAATGCCCCCTGGTTATTGACCCCTCTACTAAGGGGAAAAGTTCCTTTCTATCTACCCTATCTATGCCCCTCATAATTTTGTACACCTCAATCAGGTCCCCCCTCAGCCTTCTCTGCTCTAAGGAAAACAATCCCAGCCTGTCCAGTCTCTCTTCATAGCTGAAGCGCTCCAGCCCAGGTAACATCCTGGTGAATCTCCTCTGCACCCTCTCCAATGCAATCACATCCTTCCTATAGTGTGGCGACCAGAACTGCACACAGTATTCCAGCTGTGGCCTAACTAGCGTTTTGTACAGCTCCATCATAACCTCCCTACTCTTATATTCTATGCCTCGGCTAACCAAGGCAAGTATCCCATATGCCTTCTTAACCACCTTATCTACCTGTCCTGCTGCCTTCAGGGATCTATGTACATGCACACCAAGGTCCCTCTGATCCTCTGTCCTTCCTAAGGTCCATCCATTCATTGTGTATTCCCTTGCCTTGTTAGTCCTCCCAAAATGCATCACCTCACACTTTTCAGGGTTAAATTCCATTTGCCACTGTTCTGCCCATCTGACCAACCTGTCTATATTGTCCTGTAGCCTGAGGCTTCCTTCCTCGCTATTTACCACTCCACCAATTTTCGTGTCATCTGCGAACTTACCGATCATACCTCCTACATTCATATCTAAATCATTAATGTACACTACAAACAGCAAGGGACCCAGCACCGATCCCTGCGGTACATCACTGGACACAGGCTTCCAGTCACAAAAACAACCTTCAACCATCACCCTCTGCCTCCTGCCACTAAGCCAATTTTGGATCCAATGTGCCAAATTGCCCTGGATCCCATGGGCTCTTACCTTCTTGACCAGTCTCCTGTGCGGGACTTTGTCAAAAGCCTTACTGAAGTCCATGTAGACTACATCAACTGCACTACCCTCATCTACACACCTAGTCACCCCCTCGAAAAATTCAATCAAATTGGTTGGACATGATCTCCCCTTGACAAAGCCATGCTGACTATCCTTGATTAATCCTTGCCTCTCCAAGTGGAGACTAATTCTGTCCCTCAGAATTTTTTCCAATAATTTCCCTACCACTGATGTTAGGATCACTGGCCTGTAATTCCCTGGTTTATCCCTACTACCCTTCTTGAATAATGGTACTATGTTAGCTGTCCTCCAGTCCTCTGGCACTTCCCCTGTGGCCAGAGAGGTTCTGAAAATTTGTGTTAGAGCCCCTGCAATCTCCTCCCTTGCCTCACACAGCAGCCTGGGATACATCTCGTCTGGGCCTGGGGATTTATCCACTTTTAAGCCCGCTAAAACCGCTAGTACCTCCTCCCTCTCAATGCTAATTTGTTCAAGTATATCACAATCCCCCTGCCTGATTTCTATCTCCATCGTGAACCAAATGCAAAATATTCATTTAAAACCTCACCTACATCTTCCAGCTCTACACAGATTGCCACTTTGGTTCCTAATGGGTCCTACTCTTTCCCTGGTTATCCTCTTGCCCTTAATATACTTATAAAACACCTTGGGATTTTCCTTTATTTTGCCCGCCAGTGTTTTTTCATGCCCCCTCTTCGCTCTCCTAATTTCTTTTTTAAGTAACCCCCTGCACTTTCTATACTCCTCTAGGGCTTCCACTGTTTTTAGTCCTTTGTATCTGCCAAAAGCCTCCCTTTTTTTCCTAATCCATTCTTGTATATCCCTTGACATCCAGGGTTCCCTGGACTTGTTGGTCCCACCCTTGACCTTTACGGGAACATGTTGGCGCTGTACTCTCTCTATTTCCTTTCTGAATGACTCCCACTGCTCTGATGTGGATTTTCCTACAAGTAGCTGATCCCAGTCCACTTTGGCCAGATCCTGCCTTATCATATTAAAATTGGCCTTCCCCCAATTTAGAACCTTTATTTCCGGTTCATCTTTGTCCTTTTCCATGACTACCTTAAATCTCACCGAATTATGGTCACTGTCACCAAAATGCTCTCCTACTGACACTTCTACCACTTGCCCGGCTACATTCCCTAGAATTAGGTCCAGTACCGCCCCCTCTCTTGTAGGACTTTCTACATGCTGGCTCAAAAAGCTCTCCTGGATGCACATTAAGAATTCTGCATCCTCTAAGCCTTTCACACTCTGACTATCCCAGTTAATATTGGGGAAGTTGAAATCCCCTACTATTATTACCCTATTATTTCTATACTTCTTTGAGATTTGCCTACATATCTGTTCCTTTATCTCCCCCTGACTGTTTGGGGGCCTATAGTACACTCTCAGCAAAGTGCTTGCCCCCTTTTTGTTTTTAAGTCCTACCCATATGGCCTCATTAGAGGAACCTGCTAAGATATCATCCCTCCTTACAGCAGTAATTGACTCCTTGATTAATATTGCAACACCCCCTCCTCTTTTACACCCCCCTCTGTCTCGCCTGAAGATTCTATACCCCGGAATATTGAGCTGCCAGTCCTGCCCCTCCCTCAGCCATGTCTCTGTGATAGCAACAATATCATACTCCCATGTGTTCATCAACACCTTCAATTCATCTGCCTTACTCGTAAGACTCCTTGCATTAAAATAAATGCCATCCAGCCTTGCCGTACTCTCTTGTGCCGTTACATATTTGCTCTGCCTTCTAGACTGACTTGTTTTTTCCTCTATATTTGGCTGTGCATCACCCCCTACTATAGCTCCACTCCGTATCCCATCCCCTGCCAAGTTAGTTTAAACCCCCCCCCCCACCACCCCAACAGCACTAGCAAACCTCCCCGCAAGGATGTTGGTCCCGTTCCGGTTCAGGTGCAACCCGTCCGACCTTCCCCAGAAACAGACCCAGTGATCCAGGAAACTAAAGCCCTCCCTCCTGCTCCAACTCTTTAGCCACGCATTCATTTGCTCTATCCTCCTATTCCTATACTCACTAGCACATGGCACCTGGAGTAATCCAGAGATTACAACCTTTGAGGTCCTGCTTTTTAATCTGCTACCTAGCTCCCTAAATTCTTGTTGCAGGACCTCATCCCTCTTTCTAACTATGTCGTTGGTACCAATGTGAACCATGACCTCTGACTGTTCGCCCTCCCCCTTCAGAATGTCCTGCAGCCGTTCAGTGACATCCTTGACCCTGGCACCAGGGAGGCAACATACTATCCTGGAGTCACGTCTGCAGCCGCAGAAACGCCTGTTTGCACCCCTCACTATTGAGTCTCCTACCACTATTGCCCTTCCACTCTTACTCCTCCCCCCTTGTGCAGCTGAGCCACCCACAGTGCCATGAACTTGGCTCTGGCTGCACTCCCCAGAGGAACCGTCACTTTCACCGTTTTCCAACACAGTAAAACGGTTGTTGAGTGAGATGCACTCTGGGGCTTTCCTGACTACCTGCCTGCCCCCCTTCTTCTGACTGGTGGTCACCCATTCCGTCTCTGACTGCACTTTCTTAAGCTGCGGGGTGACCACGTCTAAAAACGTGCTATCCACGTAACTCTCAGCCTCGCGGATACACCGCAGTGTCTCCAGCTGACGCTCAAGCTCCGAAGACTGGATCTCAAGTTGATCCCTAGTATCACAGGGTTGAGTAATGAGGAAAGACTGGAGAAAATGGGGCTCTCCAACCTTGAGAGGAGGTGACTGAGGGAACCGTGTAAAAGTTTACAAGGTATTAAACAGGACAGATAGAAGGGGCCCAAGGTAAAGCGGGGGGTGGGGTGGGGAGAATTTAGCACAGATCTCAGGAGAACTTCTTCCAGGAGTGAGTGGTCAACACTTGGAATGGTTCTGGGAGGGGAAAGTGGGTTGGAAACCTTAGAATCATTGCCTAGTCAGTTAGAGCTGGACGGATGATATAGGACAGGCTGTGCTTATCTTGTGATGTTGAAATTGGATAATCAGCAATGTTGATGCCATGACCTAGAATCTGATAAATATGTAGATTGCTTAAAATCTGATAAAGCTTTTTTCATTACCAGGTATAATTTCCCCTCATGTACCACTATCTCCACTGCGTTCACCTTCTCCTCCTCCGAATCAGAGGGTTCAGTTGGGCTAGGCTGCAGCCACAGTAACCAACAGGAAGTGGGCAGTCTGATGAATAAATTCAAACTGGAGGCTAGCTGCAGGTCGGACACAAAGCTACAAGACTGCAGCCCCGATCCTCTGGTGTACGCTCCCCGTGAGTATGGCTCCCCTTCGGAAGCCGAGGATTGGAGGATCACCCCTGGAGCTGCCATCAGCACCTCACGTACTCTGGCCACCATGCCAGGCTGCTGCGGTTACTCAGCAGGTGAGTTACTGGCACTGCTGAGCCCTGCCATGTGCCGCAGCAGGCACCTGTCAGGTACAAGTGTGGGCAGCACATTGGCTGAGGCAGCAGGGGATTCTTTTACCAGAATGGTACCAGGGATGAGGGACTTCAGCTACGTGGAGAGACTGGAGAAACTGGGTCTGTTCTCCTTAGAGCAGAGAAGGTGAAGGGGAGATTTACTAGAGGTGTTCAAAATCATGAATGGTTTTGATAGAGTAAATAAGGGGAAACTGTTTCCACTGGCAGGAGGGTCGGTAACCAGAGAACTTTTTTTACACAGTGACTTGTTGTGATCTGGAATGCGCTGCCTGTAAGGGCGGTGGAAGCAGATTCAATAGGAACATTCATAAGGTAATTGGATAAATACTTGAAAAGGAGAAATTTGCAGGGCTTTGGGGAAAGAGCAGGGGAGTGGGGTTAATTGGAGAGCTCTTTCAAAGCGCCGGCACAGGCACGATGGGCCGAATGGACTCCTTCTGTGCTGTATGATTCTGGGAGATCCCCTTGCTAGTCTGCAAAGAAGTGTAGCCAACAAAAGTTGAGAGTCGTGGTGATCGTGGCTGCTGCCATTGCCGTTCCTATGGTGCAGGCAGACTACAGGTGGCATATGTCCAACACCTGCTCCGTGGGCTCGTTTGAGGGGGGAGCAGTTTCGGGTCATGCCCAGGAAAACGCTTTAGTAATTTGGGACAGGGAAGTGAATTAGCAAGAGTTTGCTGGGTATGCTACAACTAGCCTCAGGACTATGGAGGGGACAAGAGATTAGCTGGTCCTGGGTTATCCAGGGGTGCAGGCATGTGGACTAAAGGCAAGGAAAGGACCCAGCTCCACTGTGAGGCCTTCCACATTTGAATAGACCCCTGATGCCATGGGTCAAGGTTCATACATGAAGAATGGCCATGGGTCAAGGTTCATACATGAAGAATGGCCATGGGTCAAGGTTCATACATGGAGAATGGCCATGGGTCAAGGTTCATACATGGAGAATGGCCATGGGTCAAGGTTCATACATGGAGAATGGCCATGGGTCAAGGTTCATACATGAAGAATGGCCATGGGTCAAGGTTCATACATGAAGAATGGCCATGGGTCAAGGTTCATACATGGAGAATGGCCATGGGTCAAGGTTCATACATGGAGAATGGCCATGGGTCAAGGTTCATACATGGAGAACGGCCATGGGTCAAGGTTCATACATGGAGAACGGCCATGGGTTAAGGTTCATACATGAAGAATGGCCATGGGTCAAGGTTCATACATGGAGAACGGCCGTGGGTCAAGGTTCATACATGAAGAATGGCCATGGGTCAAGGTTCATACATGAAGAATGGTCATGGATCAAGGTTCATACATGGGTGAGGTACAAGAGGGGTGCCGGTGCCCAGGACTGTATCCCAGCACAAGTCAATGTGGTCAGAAGAGGGAGATTAACTTTTAAATAGCCGGAAGAACACAATGGGTACTGGGGCTGAGCCTGTCATACTGGAGGGACCCCGTTATTCAACAACATTAACGTCACCTTTATAAACAGAAATTTACCTGAACTTCTATTGTCCTTCAGCCCATAGACGAACACGTCCTTCACAAAGGCCTGTAGTTCAGTGTCCGTTTGAACAGCCTTGTCGTTATCGTAATATATGTTCACTACCTCTGTGGCAAAGCTGTCAGAAAGAAATTAATGTTCAGCAATAATCAGAACAAGAGATGTGAACATTTCACCTGAAGTTTACAGCCACTTGATCCAATCTGGAATCTCTTGTGAGTTCCCCGCTGCCCCTCTGGGTACCAACGCTGGCCCGTCGGGTGCTGAGTGGTAGAGACCAGAAAGCCCAGCTTAGAGCCCTGGTCTGTGCTGAGCCTGGGTTATAACCCTGGTCTGTGCTGAGCCTGGGTTAGAGCCCGGGTCTGTTGGAGCCTGGGTTAGAGCCCTGGTCAGTTGGAGCCTGGGTTAGAGCCCTGGTCTGTTGGAGCCTGGGTTAGAGCCCTGGTCTGTGCTGAGCCTGGGTTAGAGCCCTGGTCTGTTGGAGCCTGGGTTAGAGCCCTGGTCTGTGCTGAGCCTGGGTTAGAGCCTGGGTCTGTTGGAGCCTGGGTTAGAGCCCTGGTCTATTGGAGCCTGGGTTAGAGCCCTGGTCTCTGCTGAGCCTGGGTTAGAGCCCTGGTCTGTTGGAGCCTGGGTTAGAGCCCTGGTCTGTTGGAGCCTGGGTTAGAGCCCGGGTCTGTTGGAGCCTGGGTTAGAGCCCGGGTCTGTTGGAGCCTGGGTTAGAGCCCTGGTCTGTTGGAGCCTGGGTTAGAGCCCGGGTCTGTTGGAGCCTGGGTTAGAGCCCTGGTCTGTTGGAGCCTGGGTTAGAGCCCTGGTCTGTTGGAGCCTGGGTTAGAGCCTTGGTCTGTGCTGAGCCTGGGTTAGAGCCCGGGTCTGTTGGAGCCTGGGTTAGAGCCCTGGTCTGTGCTGAGCCTGGGTTAGAGCCCTGGTCTGTTGGAGCCTGGGTTAGAGCCCTGGTCTGTTGGAGCCTGGGTTAGAGCCCTGGTCTGTTGGAGCCTGGGTTAGAGCCCGGGTCTGTTGGAGCCTGGGTTAGAGCCCTGGTCTGTTGGAGCCTGGGTTAGAGCCCTGGTCTGTTGGAGCCTGGGTTAGAGCCCGGGTCTGTTGGAGCCTGGGTTAGAGCCCTGGTCTGTTGGAGCCTGGGTTAGAGCCCTGGTCTGTTGGAGCCTGGGTTAGAGCCCTGGTCTGTTGGAGCCTGGGTTAGAGCCCTGGTCTGTTGGAGCCTGGGTTAGAGCCCGGGTCTGTTGGAGCCTGGGTTAGAGCCCTGGTCTGTTGGAGCCTGGGTTAGAGCCCTGGTCTGTTGGAGCCTGGGTTAGAGCCCGGGTCTGTTGGAGCCTGGGTTAGAGCCCTGGTCTGTTGGAGCCTGGGTTAGAGCCCTGGTCTGTTGGAGCCTGGGTTAGAGCCCGGGTCTGTGCTGAGCCTGGGTTAGAGCCCTGGTCTGTTGGAGCCTGGGTTAGAGCCCGGGTCTGTTGGAGCCTGGGTTAGAGCCCTGGTCTGTGCTGAGCCTGGGTTAGAGCCCTGGTCTGTTGGAGCCTGGGTTAGAGCCCTGGTCTGTGCTGAGCCTGGGTTAGAGCCCTGGCCTGTTGGAGCCTGGGTTAGAGCCCGGGTCTGTTGGAGCCTGGGTTAGAGCCCTGGTCTGTGCTGAGCCTGGGTTAGAGCCCTGGTCTGTGCTGAGCCTGGGTTAGAGCCCTGGTCTGTTGGAGCCTGGGTTAGAGCCCTGGTCTGTGCTGAGCCTGGGTTAGAGCCCTGGTCTGTTGGAGCCTGGGTTAGAGCCCTGGTCTGTGCTGAGCCTGGGTTAGAGCCCTGGTCTGTTGGAGCCTGGGTTAGAGCCCTGGTCTGTTGGAGCCTGGGTTAGAGCCCTGGTCTGTGCTGAGCCTGGGTTAGAGCCCTGGTCTGTGCTGAGCCTGGGTTAGAGCCCTGGTCTGTTGGAGCCTGGGTTAGAGCCCTGGTCTGTGCTGAGCCTGGGTTAGAGCCCTGGTCTGTTGGAGCATGGGTTAGAGCCCTGGTCTGTGCTGAGCCTGGGTTAGAGCCCTGGTCTGTTGGAGCCTGGGTTAGAGCCCTGGTCTGTTGGAGCCTGGGTTAGAGCCCTGGTCTGTTGGAGCCTGGGTTAGAGCCCTGGTCTGTTGGAGCCTGGGTTAGAGCCCTGGTCTGTGCTGAGCCTGGGTTAGAGCCCTGGTCTGTTGGAGCCTGGGTTAGAGCCCTGGTCTGTGCTGAGCCTGGGTTAGAGCCCTGGTCTGTTGGAGCCTGGAGGCAGTAACAGTAAAGTAACTGCCTTAAAATGCTGAAGTAAAGAGGGCTCCTCCATATTTCTTCAGGTCGCTTATTATTCCTCCCTCAGGATGCCATCGAATGTTTGACCTTCTCCAGATGCAAGGCTTGCTGTATGTTTATGTCCCTTTTTATAAATTCTCCAATCCTCGGGCGCTATTCCTGTTTCTATGAATCCCTAAAGATGCGGTCAGGATTTGCTTGATTTCAGTAATCTCTTCCTTATCCACCTATGCAGGAAATTCCACTGGGTTTGGGAATCAGCCCATGGTTTTAGCTATTCAAGGAAGGAGGGAGAGAGAAACCTGGGAACTATAGACCAGTTAGTCTGCCATCAGTAGTAGGGAAAATACTCGAATCTATTATTAGGGATGTGGTAACAGGAAACTTAGAAAATCATAATATGATTGGGCAGAGTCAACACGGATTTATGAAAGGGAAATCGTGTTTGACGAATCTGTTGAGAGTTTCTTGAGGTTGTAATTAGCAGAATAGATAAGGGGGAACCAGTGGATGTGGTGTATTTGGATTTTCAGAAGGCATTTGATAAGGTGCCACACAAGAGGTTATTAAACAAAATTAGGGTTCATGGGATGGGGGTAATATACTAGCATGGATTGAGGATTGGTTAACGGACAGAAAACAGAGAGTAGGAATAAACGGGTCATTTTCGGGTTGGCAGGCTGTAACTAATGGGGTGCCGCAAGGATCAGTGCTTGGGCCTCAGCTATTCACAATCTACATCAATGACTTAGATGAGGGGACCAAGTGTAATATATCCAAGTTTGCTGATGATACAAAGCTGGGTGGGAAAGTAAGTTGTGAGGAGGATGTAAAGAGGCTGCAAAGGGATATAGACAGGTTAAGCAAGTGGACAAGAACATGGCACATGGAATATAACGTGGAGAAATGTGAAGTTGTCCACTTTGGGAGGCAAAGTAGAAAAACAGAATACTTTTTAACTGATAAGAGCATTCAGAGGGACCTGGGTGTCCTTGTACACGAATCACTGAAAGTTAACATGCAGGTACAGCAAGCAATTAGGAAAGCAAATAGTATGTTAGCCTTTATTACAAAAGGATTGGAGTAGAAGAGTAAAGATGTCTTACTGCAATTATATAGGGCCCTGGTGAGAGCACACCTGGAGTATTGTGTACAGTTCTGGTCTCCTTACCTAAGGAAGGATATACTTGCCATAGAGGGAGTGCAACAAAGGTTCACCAGACTGATTCCTGGGATGGGGGGATTGTCCTATGAGGAGAGATTGAGTAGATGAGGCCTATATTCTCTAGCGTTTAGAAGAACTCTGGTGACACAGAGGACAGAATGGAGCAGAAGGAGGAGATGGGGTTGAAACATTGAAACATATAAAATTCTTACAGGGCTTGACAGGGTAGATGCAGGGAGGTTGTTTCCCCTGGCTGGGGAGTCTAGAACCAGGGGTCACAGTCTCAAGATAAGGGGTCGGCCATTTAGGACTGAGATGAGGAGAAATTCTTTCACTCAAAGGGTTGTGAATCTTTGGAATTCTCTACCCCAGAGGGCTGTGGAGGTTCAGTTGTTGAGTAAATTCAAGACTGAGATCGATAGATTTTTGAGCTCTAAGGGAATCAAGGGATATGGGGATAGTGTGGGAAGGTGGAGTTGAGATATAAGATCAGCCATAATCGTCCCCCTCCCAAACCCCAGGCAATGGGAAAGGAAGTAGGGCTTTAACTTACCCCTGCACAGCATCCCAGACCCTCAGCCCATCGTCCCTGTAATAATAATAAGGCAGCTCCTCCGTGCTGTCAACTCCCCGCATCTTGATGCCATCCGGAAAGCAGAGTGATTTGTAGGTGAGCTCCGTCATGGCGCGCTGGACCAGGCGCACGTGACCTCCTCCTCCCGTGCCGTTTGCCTGTACACAATGAGATGGCATCAGATGCATGTTCCTCTATACGGGTCAATGAAAGGCAGGTTTTTACAGTTCCGCTTACCTTGTCAAAGAGGCCACATTCACAGATCAGCTGCTCCCTTGCTTTGGTGTTGATTGCAATTGTAAATCGTATGTGAGGCACCAACAGCTGAACAGATGCACGGGGGAAAGGAGAAGGAAGCTTTCAACGTGGTGACAAATAGCCGATTACATTTCAAAATGACTTTGAAAACAAAACTTTTAAAATATCCCAAACTAATCCCATTGGCCCACACTCTCCCCATAGCCCTGTATCTATCCAATACTAATCCTACTGCCCTGCTCTCTCTCCATAGCCCCTCTACACTGCCCCATCAAACACTCCCAGGGCAGGTACAGCACGGGTTAGATACAGAGTAAAGCTCCCTCTACACTGTCCCATCAAACACTCCCAGGGCAAGTACAGCACGGGTTAGATACAGAGTAAATCACCCTTTACACTGTCCCATCAAACACTCCCAGGGCAGGTACAGCACGGGCTAGATACAGAGTAAAGCTCCCTCTACACTGTCCCATCAAACACTCCCAGGGCAGGTACAGCATGGGTTAGATACAGAGTAAAGCTCCCTCTCCACTGTCCCATCAAACACTCCCAGGGCAGGTACAGCACGGGTTAGATACAGAGTAAAGCTCCCTCTACACTGTCCCATCAAACACTCCCAGGGCAGGAACAGCACGGGTTAGATACAGAGTAAAGCTGCCTCTACACTGTCCCATCAAACACTCTCAGCCGCCCGCTCAGAAGAACACCCCTTTTGACCTAGTGTTACATTTTCCCTTTTCCCAGAACAGCCGCTCTGTGGTCTCCGAATCAGAGTGGTCATTTAATGCAAATTACTGCTGAATCAGGTGCAGTTTTGCACTGAGAACCTAAGCAAGAGATGGAGGTGACTTTCACCCCATCAATCGGAGCTGGATGGGAACCCAAGTACCAAAAGGGCAATATCTGACCCAGCAGAAAGGAAACCTTTCCATCATTCCATCATCTGGTTGATGTTGAGCAGGTACAGTGTGAGGGAAGAGCTTGTTAATTACATCCTGTGACAATGGCTCAGGGGAGCTGAATGAAACATACCTTAAACAGAGGGTGCACAGCTGGGAGCTGTCGATACAGAGCGATACCGAACACTTCGGAGAGAAGGTGAGTCCTCAGGAGGTGGGTGACAGTCTGATGTATTTGGAAGTCCGATGACCTCACCCATATTTTTGCCAACAACCAATCATTCGTAGCGTCAGTGGGGAGGAATATGGGATTGTCCGGCCCAGGGATTTGTTTCAGCTGTGGAAAAAGGATCTCACTTTATTACTGGTCAGAGGCTCGATCTGGAACTTTCACTGGGTTTTAATCAGAAGCCAAATATTATAAAAAATAAATCGTAACTAAACCTCGTGGAACGGAAGGCAGAACTTGCAGAAGCTGTGGCAATAAAGCAGACGGGAGAGTAAAGGTGAGTTACTGGATTGAAGAGTGGGAAGGAAAGAGTCGTGGCCTTGGGCAGGAATGGACTGGCGACCTCAACATGGGACTGTGAAGTGTTGTTAAATGGAGGGGCTTGGATTCCAGGGACACTGGGACGAGTCTTGGGGCAGGGAAACCTCCTCCGATGGGATGGGCTTTACCTGAATCATCATTGCATGAATTGTAATTAGGATAGTGGGGGAGGAATGAATAGGACAACATGGAAGGAATTCATTAATAGGGCAATGGGGGGAGGAATTAATTAACAGAGCAGTGAGAGAGGATTAAATTAATATGATAAAGCTGAAGGGGCGACTGCACTGAGCAAAGTCAAGAAAAACAATAAAGAATGAAGCTAGAAAAGGGAGAGGGGCCGGATGTTATACAACAGGCGATGGGTGAAGAACGTGTTCGAGGAGTGGTTTCAATACTTTTATACAAACTTGGGGAGCAGTAGGGAATCTTGGAGCCTTGCAAACATTTTGGAAAAGTTAAAGAGGAATCCGGAACTAAAAACAGAAGAATGAGAATATTTATTTAAAATGAGGAACGGAATCGTATTCTGTTTAGAAAAAGGAGAGAGGGAGCAAGAGCTGCAGCAATAAGGAGATTCAAACTCACCAAAAGACCTACACATATACTTTAGAAGGTACAAGGAAATAAAGGGTGAGGGCAATTGGGTTTAATATAGCAGGCAGTTAAATACCCGGGATGCAGTAAATACCCGGGATGCAGTAAATACCCGGGATACAGTAAATACCCGGGATACAGTAAATACCTGGGATACAGTAAATACCCGGGATACAGTACAGATCACTGATAAATCAATAATATGTAGCAGTTAGTAAAACATGTGTTGTAGAAATACTTGAAAAACAATATCTGCTCCCTGACCCCGGTCTCGGCTCCCTGACCCCGGTCTCGGCTCCCTGACCCCGGTCTCGGCTCCCTGACCCCGGTCTCGGCGCTCTGACCCCGGTCTCGGCCCTCTGACCCCGGTCTTGGCCCTCTGACCCCGGTCTCGGCTCTCTGATCCCGGTCTCGGCCCTCTGACCCGGTCTCTGCTCTCTGACCCGGTCTCGGCCCTCTGACCCGGTCTCTGCTCTCTGACCCGGTCTCGGCCCTCTGACCCCGATCTCGGCCCTCTGACCCCGGTCTCGGCCCTCTGATCCCGGTCTCGGCTCTCTGATCCCGGTCTCGGCTCTCTGACCCCGGTCTCGGCTCTCTGACCCCGGTCTCGGCCCTCTGACCCCGGTCTCGGCCCTCTGACCCCGGTCTCGGCCCTCTGACCCCGGTCTCGGCTCTCTGACCCCGGTCTCGGCGCTCTGACCCCGGTCTCGGCCCTCTGACCCCGGTCTCGGCCCTCTGATCCCGGTCTCGGCTCTCTGATCCCGGTCTCGGCTCTCTGACCCCGGTCTCGGCCCTCTGACCCCGGTCTCGGCCCTCTGACCCCGGTCTCGGCCCTCTGACCCCGGTCTCGGCTCTCTGACCCCGGTCTCGGCTCTCTGACCCCGGTCTCGGCTCTCTGACCCCGGTCTCGGCCCTCTGACCCCGGTCTCGGCCCTCTGACCCCGGTCTCGGCCCTCTGACCCCGGTCTCGGCCCTCTGACCCCGGTCTCGGCCCTCTGACCCCGGTCTCGGCTCTCTGACCCCGGTCTCGGCTCTCTGACCCCGGTCTCGGCTCTCTGACCCCGGTCTCGGCTCTCTGATCCCGGTCTCGGCTCTCTGACCCCGGTCTCGGCCCTCTGACCCGGTCTCTGCTCTCTGACCCGGTTTCGGCCCTCTGACCCGGTCTCGGCTCTCTGACCAGTCCACAGTGCACATGGCTTTCAGATGAGGCCCAGTCTGCACTTTCAGGTGGATGTAAAAGATCCCATGGCACTATTTGAAGAAGAGCAGGGGAGCTCTCCCCAGTGTCCTGACCAACATCACTAAAACAGATTATCTGGCCATTATCTCATCGCTGTTTGTGGGAGCTTGCTGTGCGCAAATTGACTGCCACATTTTCTACATTACAAAAGTGATTTCACTTCAAAAAGTACTTCATTGGCTGTAAAGCGGTTTGGGCCATCCTGAGGTTTAAAAGGCGCTATAGAAATGCGAGTCTGTCTTTCCGTCTCCCTCTCTCTCGCTCTGTTGTAATCTTTATGTCTCTATCTAATCTATTGATACGACTCTAAAGTAGCTCATCTTTTTCCTCCTAAGCTGTAAATAAACCATTCTGCACAGTGTGGTGAACCGTTATAAATCACTGGTTTGGCCTCAGCTGGAGTATTGTGTCCAATTCTGGGCATCACACTTTAGGAAGGATGTCAAGGCCTTGGAGAGGATGCAGAGGAGATTTACTAGAATGGTATCTGGGATGAGGGACTTCAGTGATGTGGAGAGACTGGAGAAACTGGTGTTGTTCTCCTCAGAGCAGAGAAGGTTAAGAGGAGATTTAATAGAGGTGTTCAAAATCATGAGGGATTTTGATGAGTAGATAGTTTCCAGTGGCAGGAGGGTCAGTAACCAGAGGACACAGATTTCAAATAATTGGCCAAAGAAAAAGAGGGGAGAGGAGGAGCAGTTTTTTACACAGCGAGTTGTTATGATGTGGAAGCAGATTCAGTCGTGACTTTCGAAAGGGAATTGGATACATATGTGAAAAGGAGAAATTTGCAGGGCTGTGGGGAAAGAGCAGGGGGGAGTGGGACTAATTGGAGAGCTCGTTCAAAGAGCCGGCACAGGCACGATGGGCTGAATGGCCTCCTTCTGTGCTAGAAGATTCTATGGCCTAGAAATTCGTCTTGGGCGGTGACAAAAAGCGGGCAGTATCGGATTGGCCGCCCGTTATACACAGCGTCTGATATTCAGCTGCATTGACTGCGATAGAACTGAATATCAGGCACTGCGTATAACCGGCGGCCGACCCGATACCGCCCGATATGAATTTCTAGCCCTGTGATTCTATGACAACACTCCTACAGTGCTGAAGACTCACTGCGGTCACTGGCTCCAATTCCCTCTTTCACAGGAGCTTTAACTTGAAACTTGTTGACCCCTCCGTCTTCCCTTACCCCCACAATCAGCAGACTCCTAAAGCTTGCTGCTAACTAATTACTGCCTTGCTTTGTCTGCTCTTTGACTCCTGTCCCACTTGGTGTTGTCTTGCTCTCAGGGTGTGCTTTCTCCATTAAAGAGCCCACCTACCCTAACCCTACCTGGATTGCAATGGGAACCAGCTTGTTTTTTGCGTTATTGTACAGCAAGCATACAGGCGCTGACAGGTACTGGGTTGTGCAGGGGTCGGTGCGGTTGGCAGGAACTCCATCCATCATCTCATAGTCCGCCAGGTAAATGTTGCCTTTCTGTACCAAAATAAAAAGACACGATAGAATTAGAATGGTTTCTTTGCAAATTTCCTCCCTCCTGACCCATGTTTTGGGGGTGGGGGGGGTCACAGTTTGGGGGCATTGACCCGGGGTGAGGTGGGTTCCGAGGGGCATTGACCCGGGGTGGGGCGGGTTCCGAGGGGCATTGACCCGGGGTGAGGTGGGTTCCGAGGGGCATTGACCCGGGGTGAGGTGGGTTCCGAGGGGCATTGACCCGGGGTGGGGCGGGTTCCGAGGGGCATTGACCCGGGGTGAGGTGGGTTCCGAGGGGCATTGACCTGGGGTGGGGCGGGTCCGAGGGGCATTGACCCGGGGTGGGGCGGGTCCGAGGGGCATTGACCCGGGGTGGGGCGGGTTCCGAGGGGCACTGACCTGGGGTGGGGCACTGACCCGGGGTGAGGTGGGTTCCGAGGGGCATTGACCCGGGGTGAGGTGGGTTCCGAGTGGCACTGACCCGGGGTGGGGCACTGACCCGGGGTGAGGTGGGTTCCGAGGGGCATTGACCCGGGGTGAGGTGGGTTCCGAGTGGCACTGACCCGGGGTGGGGCACTGACCCGGGGTGAGGTGGGTTCCGAGGGGCATTGACCCGGGGTGAGGTGGGTTCCGAGGGGCATTGACCCAGGGTGAGGTGGGTTCCGAGGGGCATTGACCCGGGGTGAGGTGGGTTCCGAGGGGCATTGACCCGGGGTGAGGTGGGTTCCGAGGGGCATTGACCCAGGGTGAGGTGGGTTCCGAGGGGCATTGACCTGGGGTGGGGCGGGTCCGAGGGGCATTGACCCGGGGGAGGTGGGTTCCGAGGGGCATTGACCCGGGGTGAGGTGGGTTCCGAGGGGCATTGACCCGGGGTGAGGTGGGTTCCGAGGGGCATTGACCTAGGGTGAGGCGGGTCCGAGGGGCATTGACCCGGGGGAGGTGGGTTCCGAGGGGCATTGACCCGGGGTGAGGTGGGTTCCGAGGGGCATTGACCCGGGGTGAGGTGGGTTCCAAGGGGGCATTGACCTGGGGTGAGGTGGGTTCCGAGGGGCATTGACCCGGGGTGAGGTGGGTTCCGAGGGGCATTGACCCAGGGTGAGGTGGGTTCCGAGGGGCATTGACCTGGGGTGAGGTGGGTTCCGAGGGGCATTGACCTGGGGTGAGGTGGGTTCCGAGGGGCATTGACCTGGGGTGAGGTGGGTAATCTTGTGCAGGAACTTTGCCCAAATGGCCGTCTTCAGATCTGAGGTTAGACCAGGAGTGTCAGCAAGCTATTCAACTCTGGAAAGCTGCATAGTCCGGTGAAATCCTGGTCTCACACCGAAGTGCATAGATGTGAACATTATAGCGATGAGGAGCAGGAACCATGGCCAATTGCCCCTTCCTAACTTGGGGAGGGGGAGGGGGGCTGAGGCCAATTCTCGAGCCAGTTGCGATTGCACCTGGTGCTCCAGTTAGTTATTTGGATAAATGCACCAATCCCAGTGAGGAACTGTGGGCGAGAGTCAGGGCTGCAGCTACTCTCCATCTTGTGTGACTGGTGCTCCTCGGAGGATTTACCCAGCCAAAGATCATCAGTCAAACCCTCCCGCCAAACCCTGATGTATAATCTAAATGTGGGAAGCTGATGTATCTCGGAGAGTTTGGGGCCCGTGACACAGTTCTGTTTCTAAGAAAAGTTTCATCTGGAGAAATGCCAGCAGACTTTCCGCAGTTTCTATCTCTTCAAAATGACTGTGATCCTCAGTAAAGAATTCTACTAGTAAACTGATGTGACGGCAGATTTTATTGTATTCAGTGACCTGAGCTGCTGATTGATGATTTTAATCCCTTCACTTCACATCCCCAGGACCCGCCCACCCAGCATTTCCTGATCCATGGACCCGCCCATCGCTGGATTCACATTCTTCACTCACTGGTATCATCAGCGTCAATGCAGTGTTACATTCTGTGTCACCGGGGCTTCAGTTACCCACTGTACATGTGTGTTAGTTACACTCCGCAGTGCCCGGTTTTTACCTCTATCTCTTCTTCCAGCGTGAGTTTGCGTTCCAGGCAGATGTTTACCATTTCATTTGTGACCGGAAACTTCTCTGGCAATTTGGTGCATTTCTTGAAGATGACGGGATTGCATCCGTTGAGGAACTGGTAACCGAACATGAAATCCTCCTTCCAATGCTGCATCACGTACTCTGAAAGAGTCACAGCAGCAACGCACGATGTGACGGCCACTAATTCATTCATTCATTTCTTCACCACTCTCCTCCTCACCCCGGCTTTACCCCCTTGTCCCCCGATTGTCTTGAGGAGGAGGCCACTCAGCCCCTTGGGCTTGTTCCGCCATTCAATTAAATCATGCCTGAACTCCATTTATCTGCCCTTGATACCCTAACCCCACAGAAATCTATCAAATAGCTCCAATTGACCCCCAATATCTGCAGCCTTTTGGGGGAGAGGGTTCCAAATTTCCATTAGCCTGTGTGTGAAGAAGTGCTTCCTGACATCACCCTGAACGGCCTGGCTCTAATTTTAAGGTTATTCCCCCTTGTTCTGGACTCCCCCCACCAGAGGAAATAAAGTCTCTCTATCTACCCTATCAACTCCTTTTAACGTTTTAAACACTGCAATTAGATCACCTTTTAATCTTCTAAACTCGAGGGAATACAAGCCCAGTCTATGCAATCTGTCCTCATAATTTAACCCTTTTAGCCCCGGGATCATTCTTCGCTGCACCCGCTCCAAGGCCAATATATTTTTCCTGGGGTGCGGTGCCCAAAACTGATATTAACACAGTCCCGGGGGCACCCCACAAATATTAACACGCTCCCACAAATATTTGTTGAGGTGTTAATATTTGTGGGGGTCCCCGGGAGTGTGTTAATATTTGTGGGGGTCTCCGGGAGTGTGTTAATATTTGTGGGGGTCTCCGGGAGTGTGTTAATATTTGTGGGGGTCCCCGGGAGTGTGTTAATATTGGTGGGGGTCTCCGGGAGTGTGTTAATATTTGTGGGGGTCTCCGGGAGTGTGTTAATATTTGTGGGGGGGCCCCAGGAGTGTGTTAATATTTGTGGGGGGTCTCCGGGAGTGTGTTAATATTGGTGGGGGTCTCCGGGAGTGTGTTAATATTGGTGGGGGTCTCCGGGAGTGTGTTAATATTGGTGGGGGTCTCGGGAGTGTGTTAATATTGTGGGGGTCTCCGGGAGTGTGTTAATATTTGTGGGGGTCCCCGGGAGTGTGTTAATATTGGTGGGAGTCTCCAGGAGTGTGTTAATATTGGTGGAGGTCTCCGGGAGTGTGTTAATATTTGTGGGGGTCCCCGGGAGTGTGTTAATATTGGTGGGAGTCTCCAGGAGTGTGTTAATATTTGTGGGGGGTCTCCGGGAGTGTGTTAATATTTGTGGGGGGTCTCCGGGAGTGTGTTAATATTTGTGGGGGTCTCCGGGAGTGTGTTAATATTGGTGGGGGGTCTCCAGGAGTGTGTTAATATTTGTGGGGGGTCTCCGGGAGTGTGTTAATATTTGTGGGGGGTCTCCGGGAGTGTGTTAATATTTGTGGGGGGTCTCCGGGAGTGTGTTAATATTTGTGGGGGGTCTCCGGGAGTGTGTTAATATTGGTGGGGGGTCTCCAGGAGTGTGTTAATATTGGTGGGGGTCTCCGGGAGTGTGTTAATATTTGTGGGGGGTCTCCGGGAGTGTGTTAATATTTGTGGGGGGTCTCCGGGAGTGTGTTAATATTTGTGGGGGGTCTCCGGGAGTGTGTTAATATTGGTGGGGGTCTCCGGGTGTGTGTTAATATTGGTGGGGGTCTCCGGGAGTGTGTTAATATTGGTGGGGGTCTCCAGGAGTGTGTTAATATTGGTGGGGGTCTCCAGGAGTGTGTTAATATTTGTGGGGGGTCTCCGGGAGTGTGTTAATATTGGTGGGGGTCTCCAGGAGTGTGTTAATATTGGTGGGGGTCTCCAGGAGTGTGTTAATATTTGTGGGGGGTCTCCGGGAGTGTGTTAATATTTGTGGGGGGTCTCCGGGAGTGTGTTAATATTGGTGGGGGGTCTCCGGGAGTGTGTTAATATTTGTGGGGGGTCTCCGGGAGTGTGTTAATATTTGTGGGGGGTCTCCAGGAGTGTGTTAATATTGGTGGGGGTCTCCGGGAGTGTGTTAATATTTGTGGGGGGTCTCCGGGAGTGTGTTAATATTTGTGGGGGGTCTCCGGGAGTGTGTTAATATTTGTGGGGGTCTCCGGAGTGTGTTAATATTGGTGGGGGGTCTCCGGGAGTGTGTTAATATTGGTGGGGGTCTCCGGGAGTGTGTTAATATTTGTGGGGGGTCTCCGGGAGTGTGTTAATATTGGTGGGGGGTCTCCGGGAGTGTGTTAATATTGGTGGGGGTCTCCGGGAGTGTGTTAATATTTGTGGGGGGTCTCCGGGAGTGTGTTAATATTTGTGGGGGGTCTCCGGGAGTGTGTTAATATTTGTGGGGGGTCTCCAGGAGTGTGTTAATATTTGTGGGGGTCTCCGGGAGTGTGTTAATATTTGTGGGGGGTCTCCGGGAGTGTGTTAATATTTGTGGGGGGTCTCCGGGAGTGTGTTAATATTTGTGGGGGGTCTCCGGGAGTGTGTTAATATTTGTGGGGGTCTCCGGGAGTGTGTTAATATTTGTGGGGGTCCCCGGGAGTGTGTTAATATTTGTGGGGGGTCTCCGGGAGTGTGTTAATATTTGTGGGGGTCTCCGGGAGTGTGTTAATATTTGTGGGGGTCTCCGGGAGTGTGTTAATATTGGTGGGGGTCTCCGGGAGTGTGTTAATATTGGTGGGGGTCTCCGGGAGTGTGTTCGTCACTGTGACCTGCCCTATGTGGTTGGATGCAGGGGGAAGTTATACCTGGGGCAATCTGTCCCTTGGGTGTTAATGTGGAGCCTGCTGAATGAGGCACTTGTAAAAATACAGAGAAAGTGACCTACCTGAAATCGTGTTGCTAATTCTGACAAAGATCTTCTCAAAGTCTGCAAAATCATTCCATGAAGACTGAAACATGTGCATGAACCGATTCACGTACAGATTCTCCATCCTGCACAAAGAAATTGTGTTTCAATTAGAAGCCTTTAAAATATAAAATTCTCTGTTTATCGGAGGTGTGTTAAATGAGCTGGCACAGAGAGGGAGGCCCTGTAGGGGCCATGGTTCGGAGTTTGATCTGGTGTGTTAGAAACTCGGGGTGCCTAAAAATATATATGGTTATGCGAATGAAACTGTAACGCGAATAATGCTGTGTTTACATGATGGTAAGAACTGGAGACAAAGGGCTCAATTTTCATCGGCCCGTGGAGGCGGGTTTGGAGGCGGGAGTGGTGTGAAAATAGCAGATTCGGGGGTCCCGAACACATCCCACCCCCAACCCGCCTCCATGCCAGTTTCCCAGGGGGCGGGTACCCGACCTGTGCTGGGACCCGCCTCCCCGAGGCGGGAAGGGGATTAGTGCCAATAAACTGCCTGTTAACAGGTAGTTAACAGGCAGCTTTTTGCCTAATCCCTATTTTTAGCCCTGAAGTGTGGGCTTCCTGACAGATTCGAACCACGCCGATTTAGCGAGGCGGACCGTCGGTCTGGAGGGGTCGAGATGTCTGGTGTGCAGGTGAGTGATGGGTGCACGAGTGCAGAGGTAAGTGTGTTTGGTGTGTGTAAAGTGTTTTAAGAACTTTTACTTACTTTAACTTTGTCCTGCAGGCTAGCTTCCTTAAGGTGTCGGGAGTCCCTCACATCTACGGCACAGAAAGCAGAATGGCCGCGGAGCTGTCAAAAGCTGCAGTCTCTGCTTTCTGTGCTGGATTGATTTCTAACTGAGTCTAAGTACAGGGACTCAAGTTAGAAATCATATTGTCAGTGTTTGACAGCTTCACAGAGCTGTCAAACGCTGAAATTTCATCTGTCAAAAGCTCTTGACAGATGAAATTTCAATGGCTGACGTCACCTGTATCCAAGGGACCCTTGATTGGCCTGCTAAGCCCACTGGGCGGCTTAACAAGGTCAATCAAGGGAAAATACAGTGGGTTGGCCACAAGTCGATGGAGGCAGGACTACAACCCAAAAAGTGGGAGTCCCGCCTCCATCACGTCCCCATTGACAAAATCCAGCCCAAAAAAGGTCTCTTCAGACTAGTATTAGAATAACTGGAGAGATGCTTCGAATCTGCCTGTGTTTTGGATCTCTGCGGATGTTATAGCGTTCCGCACTGTGATGGTCGTAAATAATCTTTCCAAGCTAACTATCTGCTGTTCTCCAGTTAGGATTTCAACTTTGTTTATGTATCTCTAATTGGACCAACTAAGGCCCAACGCCTATGTTTCTTCCATTATTGCTAATAACCATGATATAATGCCACGGTAGGAATTGGAGTTTGTTTAGCAGAACTACTTGTGAAGATAATTAAAAGTTAATCAATATAAAAAGACTTAGAATAAAAGGAATTTAGGGGATTTAAGGTATCCATCTCAAGATGGAGCAGTTTGTTAAATGAAAGTGAGAGGACGACCGGCTGAAGTGGGACAGCCCTGGCTTGGGCCTCATGATTGAAAGGGTACAAGGCCAGGCCTAGTACCAATTGTGCCAGGGAGGATGGGGACAAAGAGAGATAGGACGAATTCCAAAGGAAGAACCTTCAGAAAGATTAAACAATAAGACAAATTGGCTGAGATCATGAGACCCCTTTGAAGGAGGGCTTTCATCCAAGAATTGAGACAAAGAACTCGACGCTCCATTGGGTACTGAGTTTTTAGGGGAGCCTCTATAGGTTAAATGGTCTTGTCAATAATTTGGCCTCATGCCCACCCCTTAAAAAGAGAATAAAAGTAACACCCTTGAGGGCTTGCCCACACAGACAGTGGAGGGAAGAGCTAAACAAAAGTTGGGCTGGTAGAACGCTCTTTCGAGAGTGATCCCATGCTCACCAACTCGGAGGTTCTGGACGAGAGGAAGAGAGGCTGCAAGCCAGAGAACTATTCGCGCACACCAGCTGTCTGTCTGATTGGGGCCGGTACCAGCTGCTTGCCATGGTCGTATGTTTTTGCTGTATAACTAGCATGTTATATTCTGTCTTAAACTCTGATTAATACAATAATATACCCACCATATTGGTTTGCACTCGATCCTGTTTACCAGAGATACGCGAATCTCTACAGGTGGCAGGATGCCTTGTGCCACCTGTCCGTTATCAGAAACTGGTGGGACACCGCGTTCAACGGATGGAAACTGCGGGAGGGCGTCTGATTTCCCAAGATGTGCTGGCGGAGGGCAGGGTGACTGGCTGCCAGGGGCAGACTCAGAAAATTATCGCCGACAGATGTTACGGTGATCTTAGGATACCTGTGATCTCCGGTGAGTGACTGAGAGTACTTCATTAACACCATGGACATTAAAACATCTTTCACAGATTGTACGATAACTCTGTCGCACAACGGCCTATAAATTTGGCTGCGCAGCGCCTGTTTTCCGGGCATTAGGCAGCTCACTAAGCCCCAATATGGCGGGCAGGAAGTGTGCGCCCATTTCTGGCTGGAGGTGTGCAGCCCGCCATAATGGGAAAGGAAAAAAATAAAAGAGGCGACCAGGGCCCAGGCCTGAAACAGGCATTAGGCCTTTTGCATATGCAAATAAGAGGCCTAACGCTTGTCTGAGGCCCCCACTGTAAGATTGGTTTGCCCTGAGCATGCTGCAATCAGTAAAACCGGACCCTGGCACCACCTGCGACCTACAAGGCAAGTCTCACAACCGCCAGATTTGACGTCGAACCTGACCCTGACCCTTTACAAACACCAACTCGTCCAACACTCCAACCCTCCTGCTCACCCATCTCCCAGCCCTCGCCGACTACCAACCCCATCTTCCAACCCAGTGATTGTGAATTCTTCATCCGGCCCAGTCTCACCCACCCGACCTCTGCAAAATCCTGAAGCCCTACACCCCGGTTCGCATCCTCTGTTCTTGACTTGCTGGCCCACTGTGTTCCCGCCACCCCACGATTGGTAGCTGACACCCCAGAAGCACTGCCGCTCTCTAAACCCTTGCTCCACCTTTCCCCGGCTCCAGTCCACTCTCCTAACTCCAGCTCAGTATCAGTAGAGAAACGTGGCTTTTCCACGTATGCAATGTGCTGTCAGGAGTATTATGGTATGTGTGCACAGGCAGTCACTGGTGGCTGTGGGGTTGTCAAGGCAATAAGGACATTTACACTCCTGCTGTCCCTGCACCCTGTTTCAGGACAATGGCCTCTCTGCCCTGCGCTCCCACTTTCACCCTCGGACTGGGGAAGTTGCCCGTGACTGTGCTGGGTTCTGCTTTTATGCCCAGCGAGCAGACACGCAGGACTGTCTCCACACATTTACAGAACTGAAACCAGCTCCCTTATCCCGATAGCAGGCTCCCAGGTTTCTCTGTAACCCATGGTGACATGTCTGCAGTCGGCCACACTCCGAGTGTCAAAGCCTTTAATGTTCGATCGACCGATCGATCGATCGTATCCCTGCAGCTCACAGGTGCTTTAGAAATGGTTAAATCAGCAATGAAATTGTGCATCTTGCTGCAGCATTAAAATAGTGTCTGACTCTCCTGTTGGCCCAGCCAGCTTTTTTTAAAAATTCATTCACAGTAATGTGAGCGTCACTGGCAAGGCCAGCATTTATTGCCCATCCCTAATTGCCCTTAACTGAGTGACTTGCGAGGCCATTTCAGAGGTCAGTTAAGAGTCAACTACATTGCTGTGGGTCTGGAGTCACATATCGGCCAAACCGGGTAAGGACGGCAGATTTCCTTCCCTAAAAGGACATTATTGAGCCAGTTGGGTTTTTACGACAATCCGGTAGTTTAATGGCCACCATTACTGATACTAGCTTTTTATTCCAGATTTATTTAATTAACTGGTTTAAATTCTCCAGCTGCTGTGGTGGGTATTTGAACTCATATCTGCAGATCATTAGTTCAGGCTGTGAAGGAATTAGCCATATTCCAAGAAATACATCATCCTATAAACAGATTTGATAATATTAAAACATGACAAACTGGGGTTAAAAATCTAAAAGCCTCAACGACACAAGCCGTAAAACAGAAATACAGGCTTCTGAGATAAAGATCAGTTGTTAACAAAGTTGTAAACACCACAAGCTTTGAAATGGGAAATGTTTCTAAATACAAAGACATGGCCCTATTGAAACAGCAGGCTGGAGGTTCCTCTATGTCTGAACATTGGAACCAACACAATGGAATGACCCAAGTAAAGTGTCAAAATCTAACATGTCAAACAGGTGCACAGAACATTAAAGAAACCAAGTGCCTTTGAAAAAATGACATCAAGTAAAAGAAATACCTGCCGTAAAATAGTTTTATGTTAAACTTAGAAACAGGAGACATGATTCTTAATATAACCAATTGAAGTAACTAAGAAATGCATGGAACACCCTAGAAGAAGTGTTTACAAGTTGTAAAAGGTACAAATAGGAAGGCTTTGAAAATATAGGCCCAGAAATTCAGCCGAATACGGGAGAGTACGCACTGTGTACTCACCCGTATTCGGTCCCGAAGTGCCGGTTTCCTGCATGCACTGCGCATGCGTGGGAAACTGGCACTTCCGATATTGTGAAGGGGGCGGTTCCTAAGTGAACCGCGTGCGCACTACAGGCTGTGCGCACGCAGCACACTTAGGTTTTTTTTCAGGTTTGAACGCGAGGGTAAGTATGGAAGATTTTACACATGAATAAAGGAGGCGTAAGACCCCCTTTTAACAAAGTAAGTAGTTAATTAAGTATTTTAAATTTTTTTCAACAGGTTTATCTTTTTTAGAGACTTTAAAGAAAGGTAAGTTTATTTTTATAACTTTTAAAAAGAATTAAAATTTTTTCAAAAATTTAAATTTTTGTTTAAAGTGGTTAATTTATTTAACTATAGTTATTTTATTAATGTGATGGGTTTAAAAAAAAATTTAATTGAGGTTTAGCTGTTCTTTTGGGGGCAATTTGTATTCATAGTTTTGACAGGTCTCCTGTCAAAACTATGAATGAAAGATAGTGTGCTGCCATTGGCTCTCCATTGCCCACGTGATCCCAGAGGTCGCATCGAACTAACTGCGCCTCTGGGACACGCACACACTGCGCGGCGGCACCAGGGATAGGCCCGGGACCCGAAGTTCGTGTGGGCCCGAAACAGAACGGCAGGCGCGGTAGGTAAGATCGCGCGCGATCCTTACCCCCGCGGCAAGCCGGAGAGGCCAATTTCTGGGCCATTATATCAATAGATGACACCAAGCAATTACATTGGGCTGGATTTTGAAGTTGGAGTCAGGTTGGGGTCGGGAATCACACATTCTGGCTTGTGAACCCGCCTCCATCGAGATGTGGCCAACCCACTGTATTTTCCCTTGATTGACCTTGTTGAGCCCGGCAACAGGTGACGTCACAGATTGACATTTCATCTGTCAAGAGCTTTTGACAGATGAAATATCAGCGTTTGACAGCCCTGTGAAGCTGTCAAATACTGACAATATGATTTCTAACTTCAGTCCTTCCTTTCAGGCTGAGGTGGAAATCATTCCACCACAGAAACCAGAAGGCTGCAGTTTCTGACAGAACCACGGCTTTCCTGCTTTCTGTGCCGGTGAGATTTCTAACTCCCGAGAACTGAAGGGCTGACACCTGCAGGAGGAAGTTAAGGTAAGTTAAACTTTTTCCCACACTTAGCACTTACCTTACACACTTACCTCTGCACACATGCACCCATCACTCACCTGCCCACCGGACATATCGACCCCTCCAACCCCTGCAGACCCACGGCCCGACCCGATAACTTGGAGTGGTTGCCACCTGTCGGGAAGCCCACACTTTTGTTTTTAAAATAGGGATTATGCAAAAAACTGCCTGTTAACTACCTGTTAACAGGCAGTTAATTATCAGTAATCCCTTCCCGCCTCGGGGAGTCGGGTCTCAGACCAGGTCGGGTCCCCGCCGCCAGAGAAACTGGCATGGAGGCGGGTTGGAGTCGGGATGGGGTCGGGACCCCCGAATCTGCAACTTTAACCCCCCCCCCCCCCGCCTCCAAACCCGACTCCACGGGTCATTGAAAATCCAGCCCATTGTGTTTGTATAAATTAAGATTTGAGAATAAGGATCTCTGATAAGAAATGTAAGCTATTTGTATTTTGAACAATTAAAGTTGCGATGCCATAACAGCTGTTAACTAAATGTCGGTTCTTTAATAAATCTATATATTTTTAGAATTGTCTCAGAGTATTTCTGTATAAACTCGTGAACTCAATTTCTGTACACTCAAAGGAGTTGCAGAATTCTGGGGGGTATTCCGGACCCTCATAATGTCCGGAAGGTTACAGTCTAGTTAAACTTATTAAAAGTGCTATCCGGAAGACAGTAACATCTTCATGTCGTTCCTTTCCTTTAGGAAAAGGTAGCCTGACCTTTAGACCCAATTAAGCGTCTTATAGAATTCGGCTATCTTTAACTTTAGTTGAAGGTGAACGTCTGAGGAATACGCCTGATCTGGGGTAGCCCGAAAAGGGCTAGGACTTGTAATTATCCCTTCAAGGCCTCTGGATTACTAGTCCAGTAACATAACCACTATGCTACCATCCCCATTGGAGCTTATCCACTAGGAGTCACACTGGACCAAGGGAGGTCCCAGGTTCAATTCCTAGTCAGAGCTGAATTAGATGACCTCAGTCAGGCTCCATTAGTACCCGTCCCAGTAAAGCCAGTACATCTCCTGCAATGGCTTCTCCTCCTGACCCCACATGGTCACCCTGGGTGTACTCAAAGGCTCCATCTTCAGCCCCTTCTTCTCATCTACATGCTGCCGCTTGGCAACGCCACTCATAGGCAGTGGGCTCAGCTTCCACAGAGATCCATCTATCTAACACCTCAACCACCTCCGTGCCATCTGACTGCTTAGGGGATCACCAAGGTGAGCAAAATCTTCCGTCAGCTCAACACCAGCAGGACCAAAGCCACCAAATCTCCACACCTTCGCTTCTGACTCCCTCAGTCTCCCTGCTGACCACCAGGCCACAGCCTTATTTCTGTGCTGAATGTTTGATTACATTTAAAGTGCTCTAAAAGTGCAGGTTGTTGCTAGTGGTTGGCGAGAGTTGGATTGGCAGAGGACTGGCAGCAGACTGCTAGTCTGTCCTTTATACCAGGAGAGAGCCTGCTCTGGTAATACATTACTTTACAAAAAGTACTGAGGGCTGTAGTGATATTGGGCATTCTCGCTGACGCTGCACAGCCAGATCAATCAGACCTGGAGTGCCAGCAGGTCGGAACTCAGGAGCGGAACTCGGTGGGATTGAGGCGCTGTAGTCTCGGAATGTTTGCTATATCCACAGATTAAGTTACAAGCCCATGTCCCACTGCATTCTCAGTGCAATTACTTGCTTTCACAGTTACTGGGGGCGAAGTCCTGGGGAGGGGGGCTGTCCCGGGGAGGGGGGCTGTCCCGGGGAGGGGAATTGTCCCAGGGAGGGGGGATGTCCCAGGGAGGGGGGATGTCCCAGGGAGGGGGGCTGTCCCGGGGAGGGGGAATTGTCCCAGGGAGGGGGGATGTCCCGGGGAGGGGGAATTGTCCCAGGGAGGGGGGCTGTCCCGGGGAGGGGGGCTGTCCCGGGGAGGGGGATTGTCCCGGGGAGGGGGGGTGTCCCGGGGAGGGGGGCTGTCCCGGGGAGGGGGGCTGTCCCGGGGAGGGGGGCTGTCCCGGGGAGGGGGGCTGTCCCGGGGAGGGGGGCTGTCCCGGGGAGGGGAATTGTCCCGGGGAGGGGGGCTGTCCCGGGGAGGGGAATTGTCCCGGGGAGGGGGGATGTCCCGGGGAGGGGGGCAGTCCCGGGGAGGGGGGCAGTCCCGGGGAGGGGGGCTGTCCCGGGGAGGGGGGCAGTCCCGGGGAGGGGGGCAGTCCCGGGGAGGGCTGGATCCATGAGGTAAGTGTCTTTCCAGCACTGCTTGTGGGCCTGGAGGAGCAGGAGTCTTTCCCCCCGGGCCCAACAAGCTTAACTCCACGCGTTCGGGCCTGCGCAGTGTCCAACCCCCTCCCGTGCGATGTCCGTCCCCCTCGCTGATGTCCGACTCTCCCCCCCCCCCCACCCCACCCCACCCGACCCGCGATTTCTGACTCCCCCCGATATCCGAATTTCCCCCCGCGCGCAATGTCTGACTCCCACCCACACCTCCTCCCCCCCCCGCCTCTGCGTGATGTCAAGTTAAAAAGCATTTCTAATAAATGTTAGGTCGAGTTCACGTGCTGCCTGTGTGTTAAACAGAGCAGGGTGTATTTCTCCTTTCAGTGAGGTTAGAATCCATTGTACTTTCCACCAGTGGACAGTAAGCTTGCTCAGTGTCACATTCTACTTTCAATGTCAAACGCTACAGGACTTTCCAGCACTGCCTTGGAAATTTCCCGAAAACTCTGGCTTTTGAGGTTGTTCTGTTAGACACTCAGTAACTTTTATTCCTTCTACACATCCATAAGCGCTCCTAAAACCATGGGGTTATTCTGACTCTGTGCGATGGTGTAAAATGAGCGATAACGAGTTGGCTGCCCCTTTTTCATCTCTCCCCATTTTTATTTCCATTGGTTTCAAAGGGGAGAGGTGTGAAAGGGGCGGCCGATTCACTATCGCCTGTTTTACAACATCGCACAAAGTCAAAATAATGCCCTTCATCCTGAAAACATTCCTTTTGTTGGTTGACTCCCAATGTTGCGGGCTCTTGCTGTGCTGTGGAGTGTGTGTGTGGGGGAGGGGGTCAGGTGCCCCCGCCCCGAGTTGTCATTGTTCACGTGTGAGCCTAAACTATGAACGCTGGCAGGACATGCGACCATGGATGGCACCGTACCGCAGCGCGATTCTGCCCTTGCCCACCCTCCACGCACTTGTAGCGGGGCTACACCAGGGCAAGAATTTTGGCTGATCCCCTTCCCAGCCCAGCTGCTGCCCTGGCTCAGTCAGCTAGCTCAGCACCGACTGGAAATTGAAACTGGGGCCGTTGGGTCTTGTGGGCCAGGTGGGCCCCTCACCCAATAATCCCTCGGGAGACGGGACTGGAGTCCGCCAGTCACTGATGCCGTCTTTACTCACGCTTTGGTGTAGTTCAGGACAAAGTCGACTCCTTTCTCACTGTCAAACTGAATGTCACGGGGTAATTCACTGTGAAGGTTTGCATCGATGCTCAGTGGGAAACCCGGATGCCATTCCTTCCACCTGCGACACACAAAACATTCAGACTCAGGAGTGTGAAGTGACTCATTTTGTAGGAAGAATGAGGAGAGGCAATATAAACAAAATGGTACAATTTTAAAGGGGGTGCAGGAACAGAGAGACCTAGGGTTCACATTCACAAGTCTTTGAAGGTGGCAGGACAACTTGAGAAGGTTGTTAAAAAGCCTATGGGATCCTTGGCTTTATAAACAGAGGCATAGAGTACAAAAGCCAGGAAGTTACGCGAAACCTTTATAAATCACTGGTTAGGCCCCAGCTGGAGTATTGTGTCCAATTCTGGGCACCACACTTTAGGAAGGATGTCAAGGCCTTGGAGAGGGTGCAGAGGAGATTTACTAGAATGGTTCCAGGGATGAGGGATTACAGTTACATGGAGAGACTGGAGAAACTGGGATTGTTCTCCTGAGAGCAGAGAAGGCTAAGGGGCGATTTAATAGAGGTGTTCAAAATCATAAGAACATAAGAACATAAGAAATAGGAGCAGGAGTAGACCAATCGGCCCCTCGAGCCTGCTCCGCCATTCAATGAGATCATGGCTGATCTGATCCAACCTCAACTCTAAAGAACACAAGAATCAGGAGCAGGACCAAGCCACTCGGCCCCTGGGCCCACTCCGCCACCCACAGGGCCTTGACCGATCCGAACTCAAACTCATGTCCAATTTCCAGCCCGCTCCCCGTAACCTCTGATTCCCTTTACTTCTAGGAAACGGTCTATTTCTGTTTTAAATTTATTTAATGAAGTAGCTTCCACAGCTTCCTGGGGTAGCAAATTCCACAGACCCACTACCCTCTGAGTGAAAAAGTTTCTCCTCATCTCAGTTTTGAAAGAGGAGCCCCTTATTCTAAGATTATGTCCCCTAGTTCTAGTTTCACCCATCATTGGGAACATCCTCACCGCGTCCACCCGATCAAGCCCCTTCACAATCTTATATGTTTCAATAAGATCGCCTCTCATTCTTCTGAACTCCAATGAGTAGAGTCCCAATCTACTCAACCTCTCCTCGTATGTCCACCCCCTCATCCCCGGAATTAACCGAGTGAACCTTCTTTGTACTGCCTCGAGAGCAAGTATGTCTTTTCTTAAGTATGGACACCAAAACTGTATGCAGTACTCCAGGTGCGGTCTCACCAATACCCTATACAACTGCAGCAATACCTCCCTGTTTTTATATTCTATCCCCCTAGCAATAAAAGCCAACATTCCATTGGCTTTCTTGATCACCTGCTGCACCTGCATACTAACTTTTTGATTTTCTTGCACCAAGACCCCCAGATCCCTTTGTACTGCAGTACTTTCCAGTTTCTCGCCATTAAGATAATAACTTGCTCTCTGATTTTTCCTGCCAAAGTGCATAACCTCACATTTTCCAATATTGTATTGCATCTGCCAAATCTCTGCCCACTCACCCAGCCTGTCTATATCCCCTTGTAGGTTTTTTATGTCCTCCTCACTCTCTACTTTCCCTCCCATCTTTGTATCATCTGCAAACTTTGATATGTTACACTCGGTCCCCTCCTCCAAATCGTTAATATAGATTGTAAAGAGTTGGGGACCCAGCACCGACCCCTGCGGAACACCACTGGCTACTGGTTGCCAGTCCGAGAATGAACCATTTATCCAAACTCTCTGCTTCCTGTTAGATAACCAATCCTCCACCCATGCCAGAATATTACCCCCAATCCAGTGATTTTTTATCTTGAGTAATAATCTTTTATGTGGCACCTTGTCGAATGCCTTCTGGAAGTCTAAATACACTACATCCACTGGTTCCCCTTTATCCACCCTGTACGTTATGTCCTCAAAGAACTCGAGCAAATTTGTCAGACATGACTTCCCCTTCATAAAGCCATGCTGACTTTGTCCTATTAAATTATGTTTATCTAAATGTTCCGTTACTGTCTCCTTAATAATAGACTCCAAAATTTTACCCACCACAGATGTTAGGCTAACTGGTCTATAATTTCCAGCCTTCTGCCTACAACCCTTTTTAAATAAGGGTGTTACATTAGCAGTTTTCTAATCTGCCGGGACCTTTGCTGAGTTCAGGGAGTTTTGGAAAATTATTACCAAAGCATCCACAATTCCTACTGCCACTTCCCTCAAGACCCTAGGATGTAAGCCATCAGGTCCAGGGGATTTATCCGCCTTGAGTCCCATTATTTTACTGAGTACCAATTCCTTAGTGATTTTAATCGTATTTAGCTCCTCCCCCACTAGAGCCCCCTGTTTGTCCAGTGTTGGGATATTCTTAGTGTCCTCTACCGTAAAGACTGAAACAAAATATTTGTTCAGCATTTTTGCCATCTCCATGTTTCCCACCATTAATTTCCCGGTCTCATCCTCTAAGGGACCTACGTTTGCCTTAACCACCCTTTTTCTTTTTATATAACTATAGAAACTCTTGCTATCTGTTTTTATATTTTTTGCTAATTTATTTTCATAGTCTATTTTCCCTTTCTTAATCAATCCTTTAGTTACTTTTTGTTGTCTTTTGAAGACTTCCCAATCTTCTATCCTCCCACTAACTTTGGCTACCTTATATGTCCTTGTTTTTAGTTGGATACTTTCTTTAATTTCTTTACTTAGCCATGGATGGCTGTCATTTCTTTTACACCCTTTTTTCCTCAGTGGAATATATTTATTTTGAAAGTTGTAAAATAACTCCTTGAATGAACACCACTGCTCATGTACCGTCTTACCCTTTAATCTATTTTCCCAGTCCACTTTAATCAATTCTGCTCTCATGCCATCATAGTCTCCTTTATTCAAGCTCAGTATGCTTGTTTGAGAACCAACCTTCTCACCCTCTAATTGGATATGGAATTCAACCATGTTATGGTCACTCATTCCAAGGGGATCCTTAACTAGGACATTATTAATTAATCCAGACTCATTACACAGTACCAGGTCCAAGGTTGCTTGCCCCCTTGTAGGATCAGTTACATACTGCTCAAGAAATCCATCCCTAAGACACTCAATAAACTCTTCCTCAAGGCTGCCCTGCCCAATTTGATTTGTCCAGTTAATATGATAGTTAAAATCCCCCATAATTATAGCTGTTCCCTTATTACATGCCCCAACTATTTCCTGATTAATACTTCTTCCATCATGAAGGGCTTTGATAGAGTAAATAAAGAGAAACTGTATCCACTGCCTGAAAGGGTGGTGGAAGCGGATTCAACAATAACTTTCAAAAGGGAATTGGATAAATATTTGAAAAGGTGAAATTTGCAGGGATATGGGGAAAGAGCAGGGGGAGTGGGACTAATTGGAGAACTCTTTCAAAGAGCCGGCACAGGCACGATGGGCCGAATGGCCTCCTTCTGTGCTGTACAATTCTACGATTATATGATCCAAGCAGCATACAGCACATAAAAATGGAGAGTAAAGTGGAGGCAGATTACTGGGAGATTATCAGATTGCTTACTTTTGATGTCAGGTTTTTGGGTTGGTCAAACTCCACAGAATCAGAAGCTGGTGAATGTTAACTGTACCTTTACAGGGCAAAGCATCGCTAAAGGATGTTACTATTGCCCAAATCTGTCCGTGTCTGACAGGGGCCACCCTGGATCCGACGGGAGCCGCTCTGGACCTGATCGGAACTGTGCTCGATCCGACGATTTTGTTCTTGAACTCCAATCCCGCGAAGGTGCTGTGCTTGAGGGGAGTGCCGGTCAGAGACAGGGCAGTGTGGCACCAATTCTAGCACGCACACTCCCTTCGAGTGCAGGCGATCAGTGCATGCGCCCTCTAATATATTAGCAAGGTTTGAGAGATTCCTTGTGATGATACCTCAGTTAGCGGACAGAATCCAGAGACATTCCTTTATCATGGGTCAGCACTGGATCAATATTGCAATTGGACAACTGGCCAGATGCAGACTGGAGAAAGCAGTCAGTCTGCAAGATGGAGTTTTTAAGTTTGCAGGAGGTGCTGAATATTTAAAGCCATTTTAAACATTAATAAAACTCTTCCTACAGAAAGGTGGAAGAACCGTGGCTTTATGCAGCAGATTATCACATCCTTGAGACCCATGAAAGAGTTCACAGCCAATAAATGACTGCTGAAGTACAGCCAATGTTGTCACATTGGCAAAGACGGCAACCAACTTGTGCAGAGCAAGATCACACAAACAGGGAGTGAGCTGATTAACCAGTTAGTCTGGTTTTTGGTGGTGTTGGTTGAGGGAGGAATGCTGTCCTGGAGGATTATACCTTCCCAATATGGATGGGGAAGTTTGCAGGGAGTGAGGAGGGAGGAGGGAATGTTCGAAATGATGAATCGGGAGGTGATGAGCAGTCTGAGGCACTGAAAGAGGGAAAAATACTCGGTCCGGAGCGACTGCACCCTGAGGTACTCGGGAACCGGCCAATGAAACCAGGCACAACCTGGCAGCGTTTCAGGATTGATTGGAAACGGGATCAGAGCCTGGGGACTGGAAAGGGCCGAATGGAACAGCAATTTATAAAAAGGGGCAGAAAGGTACCTGGAGACAACAGACCAGGGAGGCTGCCACCTGTTGGAGGTGAACCATCCGAGGGACAAAAGTGAGAAGTCGCACAACACCAGGTTATAGTCCAACAGCTTTATTTGAAATCACAAGCTTTCGGAGGCCTGACGAAGGAGCAGCGCTCCGAAAGCTTGTGATTTCAAATAAAGCTGTTGGACTATAACCTGGTGTTGTGTGACTTCTCACTTTTGTCCACCCCATGGCTACATCCGAGGGAGGGAATGGTGAGGCACCCAGAGGAATATGGAGCAATGAAAGGGATGTTGGGAGAAAGGGAGGGGGTATCTGGATCTACTGGAGTTTGAAGTGATAACAAACCGTAAGAGGAACTCAGTCACTGTGATATATTTAACTCGTGTCACCGAGACACACAGGAGATTGAGCGCAAGGTCAGAGGCACCAAATGGGGAGAAGCTTCCGGGCTGGATTAAACATTGACTCGGAATCAAACGCTACTGAACCATCTCCGCCTGTGGGGTTCTGTTTGCCCAGTGCAGGACCTACACACTCTCCGTAAGGACACACCCCGCCGGCCTGAACTCCGAGCCAACAGAACCATGGCTCAGGGAGCCCCGACAGTGCACGGGGTACGGCTGGAGTTTCACCGGCTAAAACCAGGCAAGCGCGTCTTGACAGGACCTCCTGGCATTGGCTTAAAGGGTCACTCGGAGCATGATGGGAAGAACAAGAGCAAGCAGCCAAAATAACAACAGAAAATGCTGGAAAAACTCAGCAGGCCAGGCAGCATCCGTGGAGAGAGAAAGAGAGTTAACGTTTCAGGTCGATGACCTTTCGTCAGAACTGGAAAAAAGCAGGAAATGAAATAGATTTAAAGCAAGGATAAAGCTGGGAAAAGGGGGGGGGGGGTGAAAGAACAAAAGGGGAGATTAAGAGACATTGAGAGACATTAAGAGATGATCAAGGCAAGAGGAGGTGTTAATGTGACAGGTTGAGGCTAGATGAAGTGTGAAATGCACTGGCAGAATGAAGGACAGCTGCCAGCTTCTGGGAGGGAAAAAATAAAAAAAAGAATAAAAAAAGGGGGGGGGGCAAACAAAAGGGTGGATGAAAAAATAAAATATAAATGTGATAGGGGCTGAGGTTATGATCTAAAATTGTTGAACTCGATGTTGAGTCCAGAGGGCTGTAGGGTGCCTAAACGAAAGATGAGGTGCTGTTCCTCGAGCTTACGCTGAGCTTCCGTGGAACAGTGTAATAGGCCGAGGACGGTGAGGTCAGAGTGGGAGTGGAGCGGAGAATTAAAGTGACAGGCCACCGGAAGCTCGGAGTCCCCCTTACGGACTGAACGGAGATGTTCCGCAAAGCGGTCACCCAATCTGCGTTTGGTCTCCCCAATGTAGAGGAGACCACATCGTGAGCAGCGAATACAGTATACTAAATTGCAGGAAGTACAAGTAAATCGCTGTTTCACCTGGAAGGGGTGTTTGGGGCCCTGGACAGTGGGAAGGGGGGAGGTATAAGGGCATGTGTTGCATCTCCTGCGCTTGCACGGGAAGGTGCCGGGCGAAGGGGAAGGGGTGCTGGAGGTGGTAGAGGAGTGGACTAGGGTGTCGCGGAGGCAGCGGTCCCTGCGGAATGCTGAAAGGGGAGGTGAGGGGAAGATGCATTTGGTCGTGGGATCACGCTGGAGGTGGCGGAAATGGCAGAGGATGATCCGTTGAATGTGGAGGCTGGTGGGGTGAAAGGTGAGGACAAGGGGAACTCTATCGTGGTTCCAGGAGGGAGGGGCAGGGGTGAGGGCAGAAGTGCGGGAGATATAACCGACACGGTCAAGGGCTGTGTCGACCACAGTAGAGGGGAATCCTCGGTTGAGGAAAAAGGAAGACATGTCGGAAGCACTGGTATGGAAGGTGGCATCGTCAGAGCAGAGCCTGTCACTTTAATTCTCCGCTCCACTCCCACTCTGACCTCACCGTCCTCGGCCTATTGCACTGTTCCACGGAAGCTCAGTGTAAGCTCGAGGAACAGCACCTCATCTTTCGTTTAGGCACCCTACAGCCCTCTGGACTCAACATACAGTTCAACAATTTTAGATCATAATCTCAGCCCCTATCACATTTATATTTTATTTTTTCATCCACCCTTTTGTTTGACCCCCCCCTTTTTTTATTTTTTTTTTTTCCCTCCCAGAAGCTGGCAGCTGTCCATCATTCTGCCAGTGCATTTCACACTTCATCTAGCCTCAACCTGTCACATTAACACCTCCTCTTGCCTTGATCATCTCTTAATGTCTCTCAATGTCTCTTAATCTCTCCTTTTGTTCTTTCATCCCCTCCCCCTTTTCCCAGCTTTATCCTTGCTTTAAATCTATTTCATTTCCTGCTTTTTCCAGTTCTGACGAAAGGTCTTTGACCTGAAAGGTTAACTCTGTTTCTCTCTCCACGGATGCTGCCTGGCCTGCTGAGTTTTTCCAGCGTTTTCTGCTGTTATTTCGGATTTCCAGCATCCGCAGTATTTTGCTATCGTAAGAGCAAGCAGCCACCTGATTGGCAGTGCGAGGAGGTTAATGGAAGCTCCTTCCCAGATCCTCCAATCTAACGGCCTGAGTTCCATCTCCATTGAGCGAGGGGCTTCAGTGTTTGGACCTGTGCCAGAGGCAGGACATGTTCTAAGACCACCAGCTCGGGATTCAATGCCTCAGACTGGTTGAGGTGAGAGTTCCTCGTCAACACTCGGGGCGGGGGTACCCCAGAAATGTGTGTGACCCACAAAGGGGAGGGGGAACCTGGTGAAATGGGTCTCCGTCTCTTCTTCCTCTGCTTACACCTGGGAAACGGATGTGCCCTGGGGCAGAGAGCAAAGGAAACTGGCTCCGTATCTCAGGTGCCTCATCATAGCAGGAAGGCAGCCCACGAACTGGGAACAATTCAAATGATCTAACCACAAAGATGAGGTTAACACAAGGTGTGCGAGGCTCATTTGACTGCGGTGAGGGCGGCAGTTAAATTATTAGAGGGGCTGTTTTGTTTCCGTTGAGAAAGCTCGTCTCATACATAGATACATAGAAGATAGGAGCAGGAGTAGGCCATCCGGCCCTTCGAGCCTGCTCCGCCATTTAATGAGATCATGGCTGATCCTCCAATTCAGTATCCCGTCCCCGCCTTCTCTCCGTAACCCTTAACCCCTTTTGCCTGTAGAAATATATCTAATTCCCTCTTAAATATATTTAATGAGCTGGCGTACACTGCCCTCTGTGGCAATGAGTTCCACAGGTTCACCACCCTCTGAGTGAAGAAATTCCCCCTCATTTCTGTCCTAAATGGTTTAGCCCTTATCCTTAAATTATGTCCTCTAGTTCTGTTCTCACCCGCCAAGGGAAACATTCCTTCTGCATCTAGTCTGTCTAGACCTGTCAGAATTTTATACACTTCTATGAGGTCCCCTCTCAATCTTCTAAACTCCAGTGTGTACATCCCTAAACTACATAGTCTCTCCTCATAGGTCAATCCCGCCATTCCTGGTATCAGCCTGGTGAATCGCCGCTGCACCCCCTCCATGGCAAGAACATCTTTCCTCAGATGAGGCGACCAAAACTGTACACAGTACTCGAGGTGTGGTCTCACCAGTGCCCTGTACAGCTGCAGCAAGGTATCCCTGTTCCTGTATTCCAACCCTTTTGCTATGAAGGCCAGCATACCGTTTGCCTTCTTGACCGCCTGTTGCACCTGCATGCTCGCCTTCAGTGACTGGTGTACAAGAACACCCAGGTCTCTCTGTACTTCCCCCTCTCCCAATTTATTGCCATTTAAATAATAATTTGCCCTCCCGTTCCTGCACCCAAGGTGGATAACTTCGCACTTGTCCACATTATAGTGCATCTGCCATTTATCCGCCCAATCACCCAGTCTGTCCAAATCGCTCTGGAGCTTCCTGGTCTCCTCCTCTGAGCCCACCCCCCCTCCTAGTTTAGTGTCGTCTGCAAATTTGGAAATGCTGCATCCGACTCCCTGATCCAGGTCATTAATGTAAATTGTGAACAGCTGGGGACCCAGGACAGATCCCTGCGGTACCCCACTTGTTACTGCCTGCCATTCAGAAAATGAGCCGTTTATTCCAACTCTCTGTTTTCTATCTGACAGCCAGTTCTCTATCCACGTCAATACTTTCCCCTTTATCCCATGAGCTTCAATTTTCCATGCTAATCTTTTATGTGGGACCTTGTCGAAGGCCTTTTGGTAGTCCAGGTACACCACATCTACTGGCTCTCCCCCATCTATTTTACCAGTTACTCCCTCAAAAAATTCCAATAGATTCGTCAAGCACGATTTACCCTTTGTAAATCCATGTTGACTCTGTCCTATCCTGTCCCCATTTGCTAAGTGCTCCGCTATTTCATCCTTAATGATGGACTCCAGCATTTTGCCCACAACTGATGTAAGGCTTACAGGTCTATAATTACCTGCTTTTTCCCTACCCCCCTTTTTGAATAGTGGGGTAACGTTAGCTACCCTCCAATCCATGGGCACTGTTCCCGAGTCTAATGAATTCTGAAAAATCATACTTAGTGCATCCGCTATCTCTAGGGCCACCTCCTTCAGTACCCTAGGTCCACACAAAGCTGCTGACTGGAAAAAGCCCCAATGCACGAGGTTTTGCTGCAGCTGCCCCAGAATATCCAGTATCCAGGTATCTGTCATTTATTCAATGTCCGAGAGATACCTGGAGACACGCCCTGCAACAATGGTGCGCTGTGGCTGGGGATTCCGATACGGGCAGGCAATGTGGCGAACAGGTCCTTGAAGCGGGGAGGGAAACACTGGGGTCTGTTTTGCCATTTGTTCGGCCTCCCATTTCGGAGGGTGGAGGGCCCCTGTAACTTCTCACCAGATTCAGCACAGGCAAACGGGCCGGAGCTAACGTCTGAAAAACAAGGGGGTCCTGGGCAGCAGCAGCCCAGATTATTTTGGTAGGCTCCTGAGATGTTCTCCTCCACTGCTCACTCAGTGACAGCCCAGGACACAGAGGTAAGCTGGAACTGTGCCCATCCTGCCTTAGCTAACCCAGTGAGAGCAAGGGGCCACACTGGTCTGTATCAGTCAGTTACACTCAGCCAGTGGAAGAACATCCCATCATCTTTAGAAAAACAGCAACCTAATCATTCCATGGACACAGAAGGATTTACCTGAACAATTTCTGCCTCTCCTCCAGTTCTTTGTGTCGGTGTTGTCTGGCGATTTGAGTTTGGTCATCGCGCGGCAATCTTGCTGCAAAAAGAGGTTTTAGAGGGAGTTACAGAGTGTGTCAGTCACCGCACGGTGTGGGGACTGGGCCCTCCTCACACAGACTCGGTCAAACGCTGCACACAGACATGTTAACATTACCTGGAGCTGGAACTGTTGTATTTTTTCTTGATTAGTTCTGATAAAATATAAATACATGTAGGTTTTTCCTTTCTTCACCTTTTAACATTTAGTGGTGAATTTATATTCTCATCTACATCAAGGATGCTAGTACAGTGAATGGAAATCCTCTCATTTCAAGCACCCAGGATATCAAACACTCCCAGAGCAGGTACAGCACGGGTTAGATACAGAGTAAAGCTCCCTCTACACTGTCCCATCAAACACTCCCAGGGCAGGTACAGCACGGGTTAGATACAGAGTAAAGCTCCCTCTACACTGTCCCATCAAACACTCCCAGGGCAGGTACAGCACGGGTTAGATACAGAGTAAAGCTCCCTCTACACTGCCCCATCAAACACTCCCAGGGCAGGTACAGCACGGGTTAGATACAGGGTAAAGCTCCCTCTACACTGTTCCATCAAACACTCCCAGGGCAGGTACAGCACGGGTTAGATACAGGGTAAAGCTCCCTCTACACTGTTCCATCAAACACTCCCAGGGCAAGTACAGCACGGGGTTAGATACAGAGTAAAGCTCCCTCTACACTGTTCCATCAAACACTCCCAGGGCTGGTACAGCACGGGTTAGATACAGAGTAAAGCTCCCTCTACACTGTCCCATCAAACACTCCCAGGGCAGGTACAGCACGGGTTAGATACAGAGTAAAGCTCCCTCTACACTGTCCCATCAAACACTCCCAGGGCAGGTACAGCACGGGTTAGATACAGAGTAAAGCTCCCTCTACACTGTCCCATCAAACACTCCCAGGGCTGGTACAGCACGGGTTAGATACAGAGTAAAGCTCCCTCTACACTGTCCCATCAAACACTCCCAGGGCAGGTACAGCACGGGTTAGATACAGAGTAAAGCTCCCTCTACACTGTCCCATCAAACACTCCCAGGGCAGGTACAGCACAGGTTAGATACAGAGTAAAGCTCCCTCTACACTGTCCCATCAAACACTCCCAGGACAGGTACAGCACGGGTTAGATACAGAGTAAAGCTCCCTCTGCACTGTCCCATCAAACACTCCCAGGGCAGGTACAGCACGGGTTAGATACAGAGTAAAGCTCCCTCTACACTGTCCCAACAAACACTCCCAGGACAGGTACAGCACAGTGTCTTACCCCAACCTCAGTAAAGTGCTCTTTCTTGTGCCAGTGTGCTATTTTCCCAAACCAGCCATCGTGTTCCCTCTGAGTGATTTAGTGTCAATTTAGTAGCGTTTTTTTCGCTCACTAGCAACTAGGTTGCAGTTGCCCAAGCTCATGTCATGTGGGGCCCGAGCAGACAGAGGAAATGTTCCTCAGTGACCTATGTCTCACCCACTACACCACACAGTGCTACTTTACATTGTTGCTTGGTTACAGGAGACTGGAATGAGTGTTTCTGGGAGGTTTTGGTTTCCGATGTGAAGCTGTACTGACACTCTTCAACCTGATACAGATAAACTGTGTTTGAAAATACGTAAATGTGGAAAGATTAAAAAAAAGAGAAACATGATCACTTTTGGAATCAGTGGGGTTGATCCAAACTTTGTACAGCAGTGTAAAACGGGGGAGAGCAAGCCGGCAGCACTTTTTATATCTCTCCCCATTGACTGCTGGTTATTGGCAGTGCAGCTGTGCCCAGGTTCCTGACTGGAGTAAAGAGGGAAGGAGACGTCACTGTTGCTCCTGGTGTGAGAGTCTCGCTGACCTCCCTGATACAGATGCAGATACAGCGGTGCACTGCAAACTTGGAGATGTTGCTGATGCCACCAGTTGCAGCCTGAAAGGAAGCCTGCGGCATAACAGTTAAGGGTCACCCCTTACACACCTCCCCGATTTTCATTTGGAAATTTCGAGATGTATAACAGGCGGCTGATCAGATATCACCCATTTTACATTGTCGCCCACAGTCACAATTACACCCATGCAGCTTAATATCATTACCAACTTTTCCCACAGGATTATTAAATCGCTGGGATTACCTCCCGCGGCCTATTTGGAGCTACGATGGGCCTATTATAATTGGCGGGAGGGGCCAGCATTGCAATTGTCCACATGGTGAACACCGACACGGCTCAGGATCTGGCCTGTTTGTGAAGTTGTGTTATTGACAAGTGGGGGTGGGAAGCGACTGGTTTCATTGGTCCCATCACTAAATCATTCTTTATATTCCCGCTGTTCAATGCATTTGGTGATTTTGTCACTTTTTCACCCTAATTTTCTACCCCCACCCCCCCCCCCCCCCCCCCACCCCCCCCACTGCGAAGGCACTGGTTCATCCTGGCTCATGGGTTCCTCCTGGCTCATGGGTTCCTCCTGGCTCATGGGTTCATCCTGGCTCATGGGTTCATCCTGGCTCATGGGTTCCTGAGTGTTTCTGCCTCATGCATGTGGCTCAACAAACTGATGGTGGACTATTTACACATGGAGGGCAGCACTGCAGAGCCTGAGATCCACACGTGCACACTGTGAATCGGGGGCGGGGGGGGGGGGGGGGGTCACTAGATGTGGATCAGAAGCAGGTTGTCTTGCTGATCCTTCCTCTCTCTAGCCCAGGGACATGAAGTCCAGCTGTAACCCCCTGAAAGCAGCTAACTAGGCAGAGACAGGGGATCAAACCTGGAACTTGTTGCCTCAGTGCCCACCTTCTCCCACACCCATCGGCTGAGTCCCAGGGTTTGGTGCTCACCTTGTCCGTCCCGTAGCTCGATCTCCTTGTGGTCGGTAATCCACCGGTAGCACGGAAACTCCACGTATTCACCTACGGGTGTTTTTAATGTGATGTATTTACAGTACCAGTCATCCTGCATCCAGTACTTGCGCTTCTCAATCTTCACCAGCAGGACCTCTCCGATATCATTCGACACAGTCATATCATACGTGTCCACCTACACAGAGCAGAGAGAGCATTACTGGTGTGCTAAGTGTAAAGAGGGCAGGAGGCGAGCACTGTGCCAGTGTGTGACACTGTTACATGCTGCAGCCACAATGCATTTGTAAAGGGAGAATATCGAGACTTCTGTCCCCCTTTATCCAGTCTAAAACTGGATCACATGTGCACGGCAGGGGTTGTACATCAGAATTTTCCTCTTCACTTTTCAGTCTTCATAATTAATTATGGTTGTGGCAAAACTGGATGGGTGCTTCCCCCTAAACATTACAATTCCCCTCTGTTCTTTATCCCTGTCCTTAGCTCTCAGTTTACTTGCCCACAAACATCCATCACTCCGCCCAGTCACCTGGTGATAAAATATGGAGATCACTTCTTTCTCACACGGTTGGAGACAAAGTGGGAGCTGGTTTCCTTTACCATGACTCAAAATTAAGGTTGGAAGCAAATAGTCTATGGGACTGGGCCAAGTTGCTTGATCGGGAATTTAGCGAGGATACGGATTTTGCTCGAGGTGTTAATACCTTGAAGATGTACAATTTAATTAACGGGCCCTCCGAGTCCAGTTGGTGAGCATTCTATGAAAAGATCACACCTTACTGTCTTCAATCAAGCAAGATTGACAGTTGTGACTTTGAAGCTTTTAGACTAGGAATGTAGCAACACAAAGATAAAAAAATAAATCAAGGGGAGGAACTCACTGGATCCAATATAAGTAAAATAAAATGGTAATGGAGAATCTAATGAGACTAAAGATAGACAAATCTCCAGGACCTGATGGCTTCCACCCCAGGGTATTGAAAGAAGTAGGTGAGGAAATCGTTGCTGTTCTAGTCATGATCTTCCAAAACTCTCAATGTAGGAATTGTCCCCTTGGATTGGAAAATTGCCAAATGTCACTCCACTATTTAAGAAGGGTAAGAGAGGTAAACGAGGAAATTATATGCCTACAAGTCTAACGTCTGTAGTGGGAAATTACTAGAATCTGTTATTAGGGACAGAGTGACTGAGCAATTGGACAAATATGAGCTGATCAGAGAGAGCCAACATGGATTTGTAAAGGGCAAGTCATGTCTAACAAACCTAGTTGAATTTTTTGAGGAGGTCACTAACGTGGCAGATAAGGGAGTGTCGATGGATGTTATTTGTATGGATTTCCAGAAGGCATTTGATAAGGTACCACATAAGAGACAGTTAACAAAAATGAGAGCACATGGAATTGAGGGCAACCTATTGACACATAGGGAATTGGTTAGGAGGTAGGAGACAGAGAGTAGGGATAATGAGTATTTACTCCAGTTGGCAGGATGTGACGAGTGGTGTCCCCAGGAATCTGTACTGGGGGCTCAGCGTTTCACTGCATTTATCAATGACTTAGAAGAAGGAATAGGGAGCCATATATCCAAGTTTGCTGATGACACTAAGTTAGGTGGAACAGTAAATAGTGTAGATGTGGGGCAGAAAGTTGCAAAGGGACATTGATCGATTCAGTGAGTGGACAAAACTGTGGCAGATGGAGTTCAATGTGGGGAAGTGTGAGGTCATCCACTCTGGACCTAAGAAAGATCGATCAGTGTATTTTCTAAATGGAGAGAAGCTGGGAACTGTGATGGGGCAGAGAGATTGAGGGGTCTAGGTACAGAAATCACTTAAAGCTAGTGGACAGATACAAAAAATAATTAAAAAGGCTAATGGAATGTTGGCCTTTATCTCGGCGGCTGGAATACAAAGGAGTGAAGTTATGTTACCGCTGCACAGAGCTCTGGTTAGACCCCATCTGGACACTGTGTTCAGTTCTGGGCCCCGCACCTCAGGAAGGATATATTGGCCTTGGAGGGGGAGCAGCGCAGATTCACCAGAATGATCCCGGGGCTAAAAGGGTTAAATTATGGAGGACAGGTTGCATAGACTAGGTTTGTATTCCCTTGAGTTTAGAAGATTAAGGGGTGATCTAATTAAGGGGTGATCTAATTGAGGTGTATAAGATGATTAAAGGATTTGATAGGGTAGATAGAGAGAAACTATTTCCTCTGGTGGGGGAGTCCAGGACAAAGAGGGATAACCTTAAATTTAGAGCCAGGCCGTTCAGGGGTGATGTCAGGAAGCATTTCTTCACACAAAAGTAAGTGTAAATCTGGAACTCTCTCCCCAAAAAAGCTGTGTACAAAAGATGTTTTTTTAGACCAGTATGTTGAGGAGCCAACTAGGGGACAGGCTATCCTAGATTGGGTGTATTGTGCAATGAGAAGGGGTTAATTAATAATCTTGTTGTGCGGGGTCCTTTAGGGAAGAGTGACCATAACATGATAGAATTCTTCATTAAGATGGAAAGTGAAGTAGCCCAATCCGAAACTAGGGTCCTAAATCTAAACAAAGGAAACTATGAAGGTATGAGGAGTGAGTTGGCTATGATAGATTGGGGAGCTTCATTAAAAAGCATGATGGTGGCTAGGCAATGGCTAACATTTAAGGAACGAATGCATGAATTCCAACAGCTATAATTATGGGGGATTTTAACTATCATATTAACTGGACAAATCAAATTGGGCAGGGCAGCCTTGAGGAAGAGTTTATTGAGTGTCTTAGGGATGGATTTCTTGAGCAGTATGTAACTGATCCTACAAGGGGGCAAGCAACCTTGGACCTGGTACTGTGTAATGAGTCTGGATTAATTAATAATGTCCTAGTTAAGGATCCCCTTGGAATGAGTGACCATAACATGGTTGAATTCCATATCCAATTAGAGAGTGAGAAGGTTGGTTCTCAAACAAGCATACTGAGCTTGAATAAAGGAGACTATGATGGCATGAGAGCAGAATTGATTAAAGTGGACTGGGAAAATAGATTAAAGGGTAAGACGGTACATGAGCAGTGGTGTTCATTTAAGGAGTTATTTTACAACTTTCAAAATAAATATATTCCACTGAGGAAAAACGGGTGTAAAAGAAATGACAGCCATCCATGGCTAAGTAAAGAAATTAAAGAAAGCATCCAACTAAAAACAAGGACATATAAGGTAGCCAAAGTTAGTGGGAGGATAGAAGATTGGGAAGTCTTCAAAAGACAACAAAAAGTAACTAAAGGATTGATTAAGAAAGGGAAAATAGACTATGAAAATAAATTAGCAAAAAATATAAAAACAGATAGCAAGAGTTTCTATAGTTATATAAAAAGAAAAAGGGTGGTTAAGGCAAACGTAGGTCCCTTAGAGGATGAGACCGGGAAATTAATGGTGGGAAACATGGAGATGGCAAAAATGCTGAACAAATATTTTGTTTCAGTCTTTACGGTAGAGGACACTAAGAATATCCCAACACTGGACAAACAGGGGCTCTAGTGGGGGAGGAGCTAAATACGATTAAAATCACTAAGGAATTGGTACTCAGTAAAATAATGGGACTCAAGGTGGATAAATCCCCTGGACCTGATGGCTTACATCCTAGGGTCTTGAGGGAAGTGGCAGTAGGAATTGTGGATGCTTTGGTAATAATTTTCCAAAACTCCCTGAACTCAGCAAAGGTCCCGGCAGATTGGAAAACTGCTAATGTAACACCCTTATTTAAAAAGGGTTGTAGGCAGAAGGCTGGAAATTATAGACCAGTTAGCCTAACATCTGTGGTGGGTAAAATTTTGGAGTCTATTATTAAGGAGACAGTAACGGAACATTTAGATAAACATAATTTAATAGGACAAAGTCAGCATGGCTTTATGAAGGGGAAGTCATGTCTGACAAATTTGCTCGAGTTCTTTGAGGACATAACGTACAGGGTGGATAAAGGGGAACCAGTGGATGTAGTGTATTTAGACTTCCAGAAGGCATTCGACAAGGTGCCACATAAAAGATTATTACTCAAGATAAAAAATCACTGGATTGGGGGTAATATTCTGGCATGGGTGGAGGATTGGTTATCTAACAGGAAGCAGAGAGTTGGGATAAATGGTTCATTCTCGGACTGGCAACCAGTAGCCAGTGGTGTTCCGCAGGGGTCGGTGCTGGGTCCCCAACTCTTTACAATCTATATTAACGATTTGGAGGAGGGGACCGAGTGTAACATATCAAAGTTTGCAGATGATACAAAGATGGGAGGGAAAGTAGAGAGTGAGGAGGACATAAAAAACCTACAGGGGGATATAGACAGGCTGGGTGAGTGGGCAGAGATTTGGCAGATGCAATACAATATTGGAAAATGTGAGGTTATGCACTTTGGCAGGAAAAATCAGAGAGCAAGTTATTATCTTAATGGTGAGAAACTGGAAAGTACTGCAGTACAAAGGGATCTGGGGGTCTTGGTGCAAGAAAATCAAAAAGTTAGTATGCAGGTGCAGCAGGTGATCAAGAAAGCCAATGGAATGTTGGCTTTTATTGCTAGGGGGATAGAATATAAAAACAGGGAGGTATTGCTGCAGTTGTATAGGGTATTGGTGAGACCGCACCTGGAGTACTGCATACAGTTTTGGTGTCCATACTTAAGAAAAGACATACTTGCTCTCGAGGCAGTACAAAGAAGGTTCACTCGGTTAATTCCGGGGATGAGGGGGTGGACATACGAGGAGAGGTTGAGTAGATTGGGACTCTACTCATTGGAGTTCAGAAGAATGAGAGGCGATCTTATTGAAACATATAAGATTGTGAAGGGGCTTGATCGGGTGGACGCGGTGAGGATGTTCCCAATGATGGGTGAAACTAGAACTAGGGGACATAATCTTAGAATAAGGGGCTCCTCTTTCAAAACTGAGATGAGGAGAAACTTTTTCACTCAGAGGGTAGTGGGTCTGTGGAATTTGCTACCCCAGGAAGCTGTGGAAGCTACTTCATTAAATAAATTTAAAACAGAAATAGACCGTTTCCTAGAAGTAAAGGGAATCAGAGGTTACGGGGAGCGGGCTGGAAATTGGACATGAGTTTGAGTTCGGATCGGTCAAGGCCCTGTGGGTGGCGGAGCGGGCCCAGGGGCCGAGTGGCCTGGTCCTGCTCCTGCTTCTTGTGTTCTTTAGAGTTGAGGTTGGATCAGATCAGCCATGATCTCATTGAATGGCGGAGCAGGCTCGAGGGGCTGATTGGTCTACTCCTGCTCCTATTTCTTATGTTCTTATGTTCTAGTTACACATTCCTTTCTGGTGCAAAAACACAAAAGGAAAAGTGACCCAACCATGGCTAACAAAAGAAATTAAGGATAGTATTAGATCCAAAGAGGAGTCATATAAAGTTGCCAGAAAAAATAGCAAGCCTAAGGATTGGGAGGAGTTTAGAATTCAGCAAAAAAGGACCAAGAGATTGATTAAGAGGGGAAAAATAGAGTATGAGAGTAAACTTGCAAGGAACATAAAAGCGGACTGTAAAAGCTTCTACAAGTATGTAAAAAGAAAAAGATTAGTGAAGACAAATGTAGGTCCCTTACAGTCAGAAATGGGAGAATTTATAATGGGGAACAAGGAAATGGCAGAGCAATTAAACAAATACTTTGGTTCTGTCTTCACGGAAGAGAACACAAATAATTTCTCAGAAATGCTAGGGAACCAAGGGGCTAGTGAGAAGGAGGAATTAAAGGAAATTAGTATTAGTAAAAAAATAGTGCTGGAGAAATTATTGGGACTGAAAGCCGATAAATCCCCAGGGCTTGATAATCTGTATCCCAGAGTACTAAAAGAGGTAGCCATGGAAATAGTGGATGCATTGGTTGTCATCTTCCAAAATTCAATAAATTATGGAACAGTTCCTGCAGATTGGAGGGTGGCAAATGTAACCCCACTATTTAAAAAAGGAGGGAGAGAGAAAACAGGGAACTACAGACTGGTTAGCCTGACATCAGTAGTAGGGAAAATGCTAGAGTCTATTATAAAGGATGTGATAACAGGACACTTAGAAAATATCAACGGGATTAGACAAAGTCAACATGGATTTATGAAAGGGAAATCGTGTTTGACAAACCTACTGGAGTTTTTTGAGGTTGTAACTGGTAGAATAGATAAGGGAGAACCAGTGGATGTGGTATATCTGGAATTTCAGAAGGCCTTTGATAAAGTCCCATTTAAGAGGTTAGTGTGCAAAATTAAACCACATGGGATTAGGGGTAATATACTGGCATGGATTGAAAATTAGTTAGGGGACGCTACCGAAGATCGCGGCTGGGGTGCGAGCGGGGTGCTGCGCACGGCGATGACATTTCACGGGAGGCGTCAGCGGCGCCGCGCCCGGGCGCTAGTTGCTTTGCGCCCCGTTCGCACCCTCCCCTTAGGGCACTAACGGGAAGCGCAAAGCAACCAAATTTATCCCCCTATGTTTCTATTTTGGGGCTGGGGGTCAATTGTAAATTTCAAAACTGAGATTGATAGATTTTTGTTAGGCAAGGGTATTACGGGTTATAGAACCAAGGCAGATAGATGGAGTTAAGATACAAATCAGCCACTACCTAAGTGAATGGCGGAACAGGCTCGAGGGGCTGAATGGCCTCCTCCTGTTCCAAAGTCCCAAATGGCCATAAATGTAGGGATACAAAGGGCCGGAAAAGACTATCTTGGTCCATCTGGCGGGACCGGGAGTTTGAAATTGGAATACACAGAGCACCACTGAGATCCCAGAATTCCTGTTCAGCTTCTTCTATTCAACCTCAATCACCTCCCTGTGCAATCCACTTCAACCTAACATCCAACAATCTGTGTCCAGTAGTTCTATCTGATCCATCCAATCCCCACCCCTCTGTCTGCTGTAGATCTATCTGACCTGTAAATAACATTATCACTTTATAAACGCCTCAATATTTAGCGTTATATATCAAAGAGCTGTGTTATCTTTGTTCATTTCCTGCTGACAGTCACACACACTGTATGTTTAAAATTGAATCTCCACGGGGTAGACTTTTGTGTTTCGTACCTGGGTATTAAGTATCACGGGGGGGAGGGGATGATCCTTGGCCAGGTAACAGGTCATGGTGGGTTGTAATGGGAGGTGAATCCAACACGCTCTGTTAACTGCCTGTGACCTCTCCCCACAGTTCTGTGCCTCTCTGGTGGGACACATGCTGCTATTTATCGCGCTCACACGCCTCAGTCGAGATGCTGAATTCCAAGCTGCGTCAAGCACCAGCCTCACAAACCAGCACAGGGCCTTCTCCTGTCCTTAACAAGCTGGGCACTGACGGGAGCCAGTAGCCAGTTTTCTGTGTCATATCCCTCCAATGTCCCAGCTTCTAGTGTACCAGAAACCCAGACCCCTATCGGGAAATACAGGAAGTTGGAAGCAAAGGTGTAACCAGGAACCACTCTGCAGTCTGCAAGCCAAACAATTGCTTGTCTATTTTTAACACAGGCTCCAACTGACACTGCATTTTCATTGAGAGTTTCAGAAAGTCACTTGTGGTTTTCACAGTACACACGCCTGGCCGTACAATAATTCTACACCTCAGTCAATGCTGGTGCCCGGAGGTAGAATGACTCCGCAAACCTAGGCCAGGAGTTAGCCTACCCCATACTGGCAACAAGTCTAGATCATCACCTCCAGTCACACCACCCTTCAACAGGTTCCCTTCTAATGGTTGGCTGTACCTGCCCACCCCCAAATGTCCTCCCTGCTCTCCTTTTGGTGCTGACTTACTGGGATACAGTCCCAGCCACCCTCAGTGTGAGCCTAGACGTCAAGTACTTGTCAGTTATTGACCTAGTGAGGCCATTACAACAGTGACTACACTTCAAAAGTACATCATTGGCTGTAAAGCGCTTTGGGTTGTCCTGAGCTGGTAAAAGGCGCTATATAAATGCAAGTCTGTCTTTATTTCTTTTGATATAATTAAAGGTGCAGAATCACGGAATGGATCCTATCAAGATCGGGGCTGGGGGGGAATTGCGTTTGGAGCAGGGAATCGATAAAATGGAATGAGTTATTACTGCGAGCTCCCTGACTGTAGTTCAAGTCTGACTCCGACCCGCAAGAAGTGACAGCTGCAAACCGTGGACGCGAGGCCTTTACTTCCGATTTCACAGCAGCTGTGCTTGGGAGGCCAATCCTCCATTCCGGGAGGGGTGGAAACGCTGCAGGAGGGATTCATGGATTGCCCAGTACCACTGAGTGAATGGCACCATCACTGCACTCTGCGGAGAATCCCAGAGCAAGGAGGGATTGAATGCAGTCCGCCACCCTTCCCACATGCGGAGTGACTGGTGCTATTGGGATGGGGTATTCCCACTTATAGAAACAGAGAAAAATAGGAGCAGGAGTAGGCCATTCGGCTGATCCTCTATCTCAATACCATATTCCCGCTCTCTCCCCATACCCCTTGATGCCTTTTGTGTCTAGAAATCTATCGATCTCCTTCTTAAATATATTCAGTGACTTGGCCTCCACAGCCTTCTGTGGTAGAGAATTCCACAGGTTCACCACCCTCTGAGTGAAGAAATTTCTCCTCATCTCAGTCCTAAATGTCCTACCCCATATCCTGAGACTGTGACCCCTCGTTCTTGACCCCCCAGCCAGGGGAAACATCCTCCCTGCATCCAGTCTGTCTAGCCCTGTCAGAATTTTATACGTTTCAATGAGATCCTCTCTCATTCTTCTAAACTCTAGTGAATACAGGCCTAGTCGACCCAGTCTCTCCTCATACAATAGTACTGCCATCCCAGGAGTCAGTCTGGTGAACCTTCGCTGCACTCCCTCTGTGGCAAGTATATCCTTTCCTAGATAAGGAGACCAAAACTCCAGGTATGGTCTCACCAAGGCCCTGTATAACTGTAGTAAGACATCCTTGCTCCTGCACTCAAATCCTCTTGCAATGAAGGCCAACATACCATTTGCCTTCCTAACTGCTTGCTGTACCTGCATGTTTGTTTTCAGTGACTGGTGTACAAGGACACCCAAGTCCCTTTGTACATCAACATTTCCCAATCTATCAACATTTAAATAATACTCTGCCTTTCTGTTTTCCCTACCGAAGTGGATAACTTCACATTTATCCACGTTATACTGCATCTGCCATGTATTTGCCCACTCACTCAACTTGTCTAGATCGCCTTGAAGCCTCTTTGCATCCTCCTCACAACTCACAATCCCTCCTAGTTTCGTGACGACAGCAAACTTGGAAATATTACATTTGTTCCCTCATCCAAGTTATTGATATATATTGTGAATAGCTGGGGCCCAAGCACTGTTCCTGCGGTACCCCACTAGTCACCGCCTGCCACCCCGAAAAAGACCCATTTATTCCTACTCTCTGTTTCCTGTCTGTTAACCAATTTTCAATCCATGCCAGTATATTACCCCCAATCCCATGTGCTTTAATTTTGCACACTAACCTCTTATGTGGGATTTTATCAAAGGCCTTCTGAAAATCCAAATACACCACATCCACTGGTTCTCCCTTATCTATTCTACCAGTTACATCCTCAAAAAACTCCAGTAGGTTTGTCAAACACGATTTCCCTTTCATAAATCCATGTTGACTTTGTCTAAACCCGTTGATATTTTCTAAGTGTCCTGTTATCACATCCTTTATAATAGACTCTAGCATTTTCCCTACTACTGATGTTAGGCTAACCGGTCTGTAGTTCCCTGTTTTCTCTCTTCCTCCTTTTTTAAATAGTGGGGTTACATTTGCCACCCTCCAATCTGCAGGAACTGTTCCATAATTCATAGAATTTTGGAAGATGACAACCAAGGCATCCACTATTTCCATGGTTACCTCTTTTAATACTCTGGGCTGCAGATTATCAGGCCCTGGGGATTTATCAGCTTTCAGTCCCATTAATTTCTCCAGCACTATTTTTTTACTAATACTAATTTCCTTTAATTCCTCCTTCTCACTGGACCCTTGTTTCCCTAGCATTTCTGGGAAATTATTTGTGTCCGCTTCCGTGAAGACAAAACCAAAGTATTTGTTTAATTGCTCTGCCATTTCCTTGTTCCCCATTATAAATTCTCCCATTTCTGACTGTAAGGGACCTACATTTGTCTTCACTAATCTTTTTCTTTTTACATACTTGTAGAAGCTTTTACAGTCCGCTTTTATGTTCCTTGCAAGTTTACTCTCATACTCTATTTTTCCCCTCTTAATCAATCTCTTGGTCCTTTTTTGCTGAATTCTAAACTGCTCCCAATCCTCAGGCTTGCTACTTTTTCTGGCAACTTTATATGACTCCTCTTTGGATCTAATACTATCCTTAATTTCTTTTGTTAACCATGGTTGGGCCGTTTTCCCTTTTGTGTTTTTGCGCCAGAAAGGAATGTATAACTCTTGCAATTGATGCATTCCTTCCTTAAATGTTAGCCATTGCCTATCCACCGTTATGCCTTTTCATGAAGCTCCCCAATCTATCATAGCCAACTCAGTCCTTATACCTTCATAGTTTCCTTTGTTTAGATTTCAGACCCTAGTTTTATAGGAGTTGGAAACTGCCGGATTTTGGAAATTGTGAGGACAGGCTTCACCAAAACAGAGGCAGCCTAGGGGATGGTCTGATGCAGCCTCTGGATCCTACTAGACTGCCCAGCACCAGCGGCCTGTTAGGATAGAGGTGCAATGAGGCAGCTTCCTCTCAGTCTCACCACACATGCTCCAATTCCAGCCGTATTGTCTCAGTGTTCGAGAGCCGGCACGGGCTGCCACGCACGGCACCATCAGACGTGGCCCCAGCTGTTTACAGGGACATCACACGGCTCTAGACATAGAGGGTCAAGGCCACACCCATCCAGAGGACTGCAGCACCGAACAGCAAGCTGCCACCACAGATTCTCCTCCCACTCAGGAAGTACGTGGACACAACTTTAGGCATGGTACAGGTCTAGATATAGGTAGACAGACAGACAGGCTTGCATCTCTATAACGCCTTTCACGACCACCGGACGTTTCAAATCACTTTACAGCCAATGAAGTATTTTTGAAGTGTAGTCACTGTTGTATTGTGGGAAACGCGGCAGCCAATTTGCGCACAGCAAGCTCCCACAACAGCAATGTGATAATGACTAGATAATCTGTTTTAGTGATGTTGATAGAGCGATAAATAATGACCAGGACCCCGGGGAGAACTCCCCTGCTCTTCTTCGAAATAGCGCCGTGGGATCTTTTATGTCCACCTGAGAGAGCAGACAACCAGTAGCGTAATAGCTCCTCTATTGTTCCTTAATTCTAACCAAATAGATTCGGTCTTTGACCCCTCAACTACATCATCCCTCTCCAGTGCTGTAATAGTTTCTTTGATCAATACTGCCACCCGCCCTTTTTTCCCCTATATTTCCTGAATACCTTGTAGCCAGTAATATTAAGTTCCTAATCCTCCCTTTGTTTGAGCCAGGGTTGCATTATTTCCACTATATCATAGTCCCACGTGGCAATTTGTGCCTGCAGCTCACCAACCTTATTCACCCCGCTCCGTGCATTTACACACATGCACTCCAAACCCATCCTAGTCTGCCTCGCATTCCCCCTGTCCGATCCCTCCTATTTCTGAACTACTCTTTATTCTAATGCTGTTGGTCTGTCCCAGTCCTCTGTGCACCTTGGCTCTCCTCTCTACTCTTTTTAATTACCAATTCGGATGACCCAGGTGTCATCAATCAGAAATCAATTTAACAAAAGTGCCCCCTTTTAAAGGGGCACAAACAAAAAATCTAAACTCTAAGTAAAAGAAAAAGAACTTTATCAAATGATCTCTGAATATTATTTTGTCTCCCCTTTCTAATGCTTCATCCTAGTGCACCTCCCCCTGCCAAATGAGTTTAGCCCCTCCAGCAATAGTTAACCTCCCTGCCAGCACAGACACACTGGGCCGAATGGCCTCCTTCTGTACCGTAAATGTCTATTTTCTATGATTCCATGACATTGGTCCCAGTCCTGTTGAGCTGCACCATGTCCATCTTGTACAGGTCCCTCCTGCCCCAGAACTGGCCCCAGCGCCCCAGGAATCTGAAGCCCTCCCTCCTGCACCATTTCTCCAGCTACACATTAACCCGTCTTATCTTACTGTTCCTATACTCACTAGCACGTGGCACTGGAAGTAATCCAGAGATTACTACCTTTGAGCTGCTGCTCTTTAGCTTCCTCCCTAGCTCCTGAAACTCTTTTCCTTATTATGTCGTTGGTTCCAACATGGACCACAACTTATGGCTGTTTCCCTTCCCCCCGCAAAATGTTCTGTACCTATTCAGTGATGTCCTTTATCCTGGCACTAGAGAGGCAACACACCATGTGGGACTCATAGTTGCAGAATTGCCCGTTTATCCGCCTGACTATCGAATCCCCTATGACCACTGCTGTGCCCCCTACGCAGTCATTTGCTGTGGATGTGCTCCAGACTGCATTCCCTATGGTGTAGTCGCCCTCAGTACTGAAAACCGGTTTGAGAGTGTCACACTCCCAGAGGATTCCTGCACTGCCTGCCTCTTTCTACCCTGCCAGATGGCCACCCACTAACTATCCTCCTGAACTCTCTGTAGCTGCGGGGTGACCACCTCTTGGATCCAGGAGGTTCTCAGTCTCCCGTAGGCCCTGCAGTGACTCCAGCCGCTCCTCAAGCTCAGAAACCCTGAGTTTGAGCAACTGGAGGCACTTCATGCACACGTGGTTATCCAGGACACCTGAAGCATCCTGGAGTTCCCACGTGGCACAAGAATTGCAGGCAACGGGTCTCAGCTGTCCCGTCACTTTCCTTAAAGTCTATCTACTTATGTTATATATATATACACATCTATAATGTTCTATAATGTTTTAGTTTAGTACCCCCTTAACTCCTATGTATTAATTATTTATTTGATATATATGTGTAATTCAATTCTATTTATTAGTGCTCTGCAATCCCCTCTTCCTCTTTTGCTGCAGTCCCTCGGTTTAAATTACTTTGAACCTCCTTCCCCTCTGCACCAAACTCCCATCTTCACTCAGCAAGCTCTGACCTCAAGTTCTCGGTGGAAACAGTTTCTCCCTCTCTACTCTTTCAAAACCCTTCGTAATTTTGAACACCTCGATTAAATCTCCCCTTAACCTTCTCTGCTCTGAGGAGAACAACCCCAGCTTCCCCGGTCTCTCCAAATAACTGAAGGAGTGAAATTAGGAAACACTTCTACACACAAAGGGTGGTAGAGGTTTGGAACTCTCTTATGCAAACGGCAATTGATGCTAGATCAATTGTTAATTTTAAATCGGAGATTGATAGCTTTCTATTAACGAAAAGTATTAAGGGATATGGGCCGAAGGCGGGTATATGGAGTTAGGTGGCAGATCAACCATGATCTCATTGAATGGCGGAACAGGCTCAAGGGCTGAATGGCCTCCTCCTGTTCCTACCTTTCTCATCCCTGTTACCATTCTGGTAAATCTCCTCTGCACCTTCTCTAAGTTCTTGACCTCCTTCCTAAAGTGTGGTGCCCAGAATTGGCCACAATACTCCAGCCCAAGAATCAAAGCCCCGCTCTCACCCGGGACAGACTGAACCAAAGCCCCGCTCTCACCCGGGACAGACTGAACCAAAGCCCCGCTCTCACCCGGGACAGACTGAACCAAAGCCCCGCTCTCACCCGGGACAGACTGAACCAAAGCCCCGCTCTCACCCGGGACAGACTGAACCAAAGCCCCGCTCTCACCCGGGACAGACTGAACCCTAACCCCGCTCTCACCCGAGACAGACTGAACCCTAACCCCGCTCTCACCCGGGACAGACTGAACCCTAACCCCGCTCCCACCCGGGACAGACTGAATCAAAGCCCCGCTCTCACCCGGGACAGACTGAACCCTAACCCCGCTCTCACCCGGGACAGACTGAACCCTAACCCCGCTCCCACCCGGGACAGACTGAATCAAAACCCCGCTCCCACCCGGGACAGACTGAATCAAAGCCCCGCTCTCACCCGGGACAGACTGAACCAAAGCCCCGCTCTCACCCGGGACAGACTGAACCAAAGCCCCGCTCTCACCCGGGACAGACTGAATCAAAGCCCCGCTCTCACCCGGGACAGACTGAATCAAAGCCCCGCTCTCACCCGGGACAGACTGAACCAAAGCCCCGCTCTCACCCGGGACAGACTGAACCAAAGCCCCGCTCTCACCCGGGACAGACTGAACCAAAGCCCCGCTCTCACCCGGGACAGACTGAACCAAAGCCCCGCTCTCACCCGGGACAGACTGAACCCTAACCCCGCTCTCACCCGGGACAGACTGAACCCTAACCCCGCTCCCACCCGGGACAGACTGAATCAAAACCCCGCTCCCACCCGGGACAGACTGAACCCTAACCCCGCTCTCGCCCGGGACAGACTGAGAGGTTATTGTAAGGGAAGGATTCTCACCGCTCCTCGCTCGAAGTCGTTGTAAAGCGGTTTGTCCAACAGGGTCTTCTCGCTGCAGCCCTCGCTCCCCACCAGGGTAAGGTAAATGTAGTCATCCGTGCCCGCGAACCACTGGCTCCCGGTCGCCACCGTCACCGTGTAGGAGAACATCGCCGGCTCACTGGGTCCCGGGCTCTGGGTCTCTGGGTCCCGGGCTCTGGGTCTCTGGGTGCCGGTCTCTGGGTCTCTGGGTGCCGGTCTCTGGGTGCCGGGCTCTGGGTCTCTGGGTGCCGGGCTCTGGGTCTCTGGGTGCCGGTCTCTGGGTCTCTGGGTGCCGGTCTCTGGGTGCCGGGCTCTGGGTCTCTGGGTCCCGGGCTCTGGGTCTCTGGGTGCCGGTCTCTGGGTGCCGGGCTCTGGGTTGCGCTTTTTCTGAAGTTGCCCAGCCTGACTCGGAGTCCCGGGCTGAGAGATGCTGTCGGAGCTGGGTGCCCAGTGCCGGCTCAATGCTCACTGCTGAGGGAAGGCTGCTTCAGCACCGCCCAGTTCCTCACTGATCTTCACTGTGTGAAGCAACAGGCTGGCGGAACCAGCGCCTTAAACTCCCCCAGCGTCGCTCCGCGTGTCCTCACCACAAGCACCAGTGCCCGGCACCTTTCATCTTAAACCCCCATTCCACTGGCCACACAGGCTAGAATCACACCTGGGGCACTGGGGGTGAGATGGGGCACGGGGGGGGTGAGAGGGAGCACGGGGGGTGAGAGGGGTCACGGGGGGTGAGAGGGAGCACGGGGGGTGAGAGGGGTCACGGGGGGTGAGAGGGGGCACTGGGGGTGAGAGGGGTCACGGGGGGTGAGAGGGAGCACTGGGGGTGAGATGGGGCACGGGGGGTGAGGGGGTCACGGGGGGTGAGAAGGGGGCACGGGGGGTGAGAGGGAGCACTGGGGGTGAGATGGGGCACGGGGGTTGAATTGGAGCACTGGGGGTGAGATGGGGCACGGGGGTTGAATTGGAGCACTGGGGGTGAGATGGGGCACGGGGGGGGGGGCGGTGAGAGAGAGCACTGGGGGTGAGATGGGGCACGGGGGGGTGAGAGGGAGCACGGGGGGTGAGATGGGGCATGGGGGGTGAGAGGGAGCACGGGGGGTGAGATGGGGCACGGGGGGGGTGAGAGGGAGCACTGGGGGTGAGATGGGGCACTGGGGGTGAGAGGGGTCACGGGGGGGTGAGAGGGGGCACGGGGGGTGAGAGGGAGCACTGGGGGTGAGATGGGGCACGGGGGTTGAATTGGAGCACTGGGGGTGAGATGGGGCACGGGGGGGTGAGAGGGAGCACTGGGGGTGAGATGGGCACTGGGGGTGAGAGGGGTCACTGGGGGTGAGAGGGGTCACTGGGGGTGAGAGGGAGCACTGGGGGTGAGATGGGGCACGGGGGGTGAGAGGGAGCACTGGGGGTGAGATGGGGCACGGGGGGGGGGTGAGAGGGAGCACTGGGGGTGAGAGGGGTCACTGGGGGTGAGAGGGGTCACTGGGGGTGAGAGGGGTCACTGGGGGTGAGAGGGGTCACTGGGGGTGAGAGGGAGCACGGGGGGTGAGAGGGGGCACTGGGGGTGAGATGGGCCACTGGGGGTGAGAGGGAGCACTGGGGGCTCAGTGTGAGTTAGACTGTCTCCTCTCGATGTCGAGACGCTGCAACAAGAGCCTAAAGGCGGCGAGAAATGTCCAGGACCTGGACTGAAATGGTTTGCAGTCTGCTTAAAGCTCAGGGCAGATAAGATGCACATGTTATATTTCTTATTTCTGTTTGCAATCAATAATTCTGTTTAACCAGAGACATGCAGCAACTCGACTTGTGCAAAATCCCAGTTTAAGGGTTTGAGATGGAAACTGGTATGTTTGAGCAGCGATCGGCAGGAGGGAGCCACACACTTTGCTCCGGCTAATCTGATGCCACTGTTCGTAAAACAGCGACTGTCCACACTTTGGAGAAAGGGGAAAAGGCCAATGCTCACAGCCTAGGGTGCCAGCAATCTCTGAGGTAAAGCAGCAATTCGAACACAGCAAGTCTGAAGATGAGGAGTCCACCATTCCACGGCCCCAGGGGAGAATGGGTTAGCTGCAACCAGACAACTGCATTGGCCTCGATGTGAAAGGGGTTTGAGTGTCAGTCGGAGGTGTTGCAGCATCTCACACGGGCTGCGGTGCAGTATAACTTCAGTCCTGCAGGAGGAGATTGCAATAATTTGATTTCAAAAGAGTAAAAGTATGCGTGGAATGGGCATTCCGAGTTTAGGAGGGAAAGTGCGTTCCCAAGGGGCCCTGGCTGTAGTTGTCTGGATAAAATCAGAGATAAGAGAGGCTGCAGGTGAGAGATTGCACACCAGACAACAAGGCTGTTCACCAGGGAGAGGGATTGAGGGGCCTCACCTTATATGGGCTTTTCTCAAAAGCTGGGTTGTTGAGAGGGAAGAAATGTTTATTGAAGCACAGAGAGGAATGTTTGACAGATGTTATAAGGTGAGGAGTTCAAGTTTTGGGGACTCTAATCTGAAATAAATGATCTCTTAAAGAGCTCCTAACTCCTTAATTCCCTGGTGAGGGGTACAGTGAGTGAGTGCCAGGGTTTTTTCGGATGCCTTTTATTGATCAGCCAGATGTCTGGTGCATGTTTCAAAGCATCCAGACCGAGCGACTGGGATGTCCACCCACATGGAGTTACTGACAGATAGTGCATACTCTGTCCCCGTGACAACAAACAACACTTGCCTAAACCCAGAGAACCGAGGAACACGGGTCGGCAACAACTGAAGCTTTGTCACCCATCAACACCGCTGGGGTTTAACCTGGTGACGGCTCTGACTCGCTCAGGGCACAGCGCTCCAGGTTACTTGTCCAGCGGGAGCCGCCCGAGGGGAAGCGGGTCACTTGTCTCTTGCCTCTGCCTCAGAAACGTTGTGGCCATGCCTTCAGCACAGGCTCCAGGCTGACACTGGGGCTGCTGCACTGTCAGAGGTGCCGTCTTTCAGGTGAGATGTTAAACCAGTCCGTTCAGGTCGATCTATTCAACAAAAAAAAAAGAACAGGGCAGTTTCCTGGGTCCTGCTCAACATTTCTCCCTCAGCCAACACCACCGAGAACACATGAGCAGGTCATTCGTCTCATTTGCTGTGTGTGAAGTCTTGCTGTGCGCAGATTGGCTGCTGCATTTGGCTACGTGGGAATAACGGCTGTACTTCAACAGAAAGTAATTATTTGTCTGCAAAGTGCTCCAGCATATCCTGAGGGCCAGGTAGGTGCTATATAAATGCAAGGGCAGGGTTATCAATGATAGGAAGTGGGGAGTGACCCATTGGGATATTGGAGAGATGTCCAGGTACTGGGTGATGACACCTCACTCCTCTCACATCTTAGTGATGATTGACAGTTGTGTGAATATTTCTTGGTTCGACTGTATTTGGGATTTTTACTTTTTACAAAATGCTCTCTACCGCTGAAAATGCTGACTGTTGCTAGGATACAGTTCCATGTGCTGGCTGTTGCTAGGATACGGTTCCCTGTGCTGGCTGTTGCTAGGATACGGTTCCATGTGCTGACTGTTGCTAGGATATGGTTCCATGTGCTGACTGTTGCTAGGATACAGTTCCATGTGCTGACTGTTGCTAGGATATGGTTCCATGTGCTGGCTGCCCTGCAATACCTTATGCAAATGACCATTCTTCATGTGTGAACATAGACGGTGAATGTTGGCCTGATGTATAATTATGGAGGCAGCACAGCTAAGCAGTGTCCTGTTTTTACCCTGGGTCTATGCGATATCCAGCCCAAGTCACTGGATGGTGATCAGGAGTGGGAAGCTTGACTAATATTTCTCCTGCCACTGCCAAATCTGAGAGCAATTAACTCAACCCAGATTGGTATGTGAGGCTCAGTACCACACTAACCAGTGCACTAAACCAACTGAGCCAATGGGGGAGGGCCACTAAGTTTTAATTCTACATTTTCTTTTTCCACTTCCTTGCCACTTGGTTTGACTTTATTTGCATTTTAGACACAGGGGTAAATGTTCAGTTTGGAAAGTCAAAAAACATCTACAATTTGCCATTCATGGAAGCAGTTTAGAGTTCAGCAAAAAAGGACCAAGAGATTGATTAAGAGGGGAAAAATAGAGTATGAGAGTAAACTTGCAAGGAACATAAAAGTGGACTGTAAAAGCTTTTACAAGTATGTAAAAAGAAAAAGATTAGTGAAGACAAATGTAGGTCCCTTACAGTCAGAAATGGGAGAATTTATAATGGGGAACAAGGAAATGGCAGAGCAATTAAACAAATACTTTGGTTCTGTCTTCACGGAAGAGGACACAAATAACTTCCCAGAAATGCTAGAGAACCAAGCGTCTAGTGAGAAGGAGGAATTAAAGGAAATTAGTATTAGTAAAAAATAGTGCTGGAGAAATTAATGGGACTGAAAGCTGATAAATCCCCAGGGTGATATAAGAAAACTACTAGGCACTTGGTCTAAGCGTTAAACAAGGCTTTAATCAACTGTTTTCCAACATGGAAATCTAGTTCTGTCCTTCACTAGTTCCTGTTGAGGAATGTCCGAAGCAAGCTGGGCCCATGCCCGAGTATTTATACTCTCCCTGGACCGCGCCACCAGCAGGCTGCCCAGTATTACTTCACACAAGATTCATGTCACAGGGCCTGATAATCTGCACCCCAGTGTACTAAAAGAGGTAGCCATGGAAATAGTAGATGTATTTGTTGTCATCTTCCAAAATTCTATGAATTATGGAACAGTTCCTGCAGATTGGAGGGTGGCAAATGTAACCCCACTATTTAAAAAAGGAGGGAGAGAGAAAACAGGGAACTACAGACCGGTTAACCTAACATCAGCAGTAGGGAAAATGCTAGAGTCTATTATAAAGGATGTGATAACAGGACACTTAGAAAATATCAATGGGCTTAGACAAAGTCAACATGGATTTATGAAAGGGAAATCGTGTTTGACAAACCTACTGGAGTTTTTTGAGGATGTAACTGGTAGAATAGATAAGGGAGAACCAGTGGATGTGGTGTATTTGGATTTTCAGAAGGCCTTTGATAAAATCCCACATAAGAGGTTAGTGTGCAAAATTAAAGCACATGGAATTGGGGGTAATATACTGGCATGGATTGAAAATTGGTTAACAGACAGGAAACAGAGAGTCGGAATAAATGGGTCTTTTTTGGGGTGGCAGGCGGTGACTAGTGGGGTACCGCAGGGATCAGTGCTTGGGCCCCAGCTATTCACAATACAGGAAACTTTCATTTATCCGGCATCGACGGGACCGGCGTGGTGCCGGTTTATCGAAAGTACCGGATAACGGAGAGTTATATCTACCGAGGCTATTTTTAACAAAGAGACTCCAGGCAGCGCGGGAGAATCAACTCCTGCTATTGCAGTGTTTCGGACTTCCGACAGCACCAGGAGGCCGAGTAGTGGCACTTTTGAAAAGTACCCCTACTGACTAAATCGGCGTTCGCGGACTCGGACTCGGGATCGGCAACATTGCCGGTTATTTGAGAGGAGTTTTCGGAGCACTCGGCGTTCGCGGAGACTCGACTGCGACTCGGCAACATTGCTGGTTATTTGAGAGGAGTTTTCGGAGGGTGATTTTTGCCGGTTAAGCGAGAATTCCGGATATTTGGGTGCCGGATAAACGAAAGTTTCCTGTATATATCAATGATTTGGATGAGGGAACCAAATGTAATATTTCCAAGTTTGCTGACGACAATAAACTAGGTGGGATTGTGAGTTGCGAGGAGGATGCAAAGAGGCTCCAAGGCGATTTAGACAAGTTGAGTGAGTGGGCAAATACATGGCAGATGCAGTATAACATGCATAAATGTGAAGTTATCCACTTCGGTAGGAAAAACAGAAAGGCAGAGTATTATTTAAATGGTGATAGATTGGGAAATGTGGATGTACACAGAGACCTGGGTGTCCTTGTACACCAGTCACTGAAAGCAATCATGCAGGTGCAGCAAGCAGTTAGGAAGGCAAATGGTATGTTGGCCTTCATTGCAAGAGGATTTGAGTACAGGAGCAAGGATGTCTTACTACAGTTATACAGGGCCTTGGTGAGACCACACCTGGAGTACTGTGTGCAATTTTGGTCTCCTTACCTAAGAAAGGATATACTTGCCATAGAGGGAGTGCAGCGAAGGTTCACCAGACTGATTCCTGGGATGGCAGGACTGTCGTATGAGGAGAGATTGGGTTGACTAGGCCTGTATTCACTAGAGTTTAGAAGAATGAAAGGGGATCTCATTGAAACGTATAAAATTCTGACAGGGCTAGACAGACTGGATGCAGGGAGGATGTTTCCCCTGGCTGGGGGGGGGGGGGGGTCTAGAACGAGGGGTCACAGTCTCAGGATACGGGGTAGGACATTTAGGACTGAGATGAGGAGAAATTTCTTCACTCAGAGGGTGGTGAACCTGTGGAATTCTCTACCACAGAAGGCTGTGGAGGCCAAGTCACTGAATATATTTAAGAAGGAGATAGATAGATTTCTAGACGCAAAAGACGTCAAGGAGTATGGGGAGAGAGCGGGAATATGGTATTGAGATAGAGGATCAGCCATGATCATATTGAATGGCGGAGCAAGCTCGATGGGCTGAATGGCCTACTCCTGCTCCTATGTTTCTATGAAATGGAAATGATTGGCTTTCTCATCAGTGAAGTGATCACAATCCTTCGAAGGGAACTTCAAAATATTTGGAATTATAACTTCATTAAATACTGGGGTAGAAAATATTCCCCCTAGACTGTGGGCTATTGGGTGAGGAGGGGATTGGGGTCCAGCTATATTGCACTGTGAAACTTCACAGATGAATAATGGGGTGTTCAGCCATGAGTGTGATTTTCATGACAAGACGTTAAACCGAGGCCCCGTCTGCTGTCTCAGGTGGATGTAATAGATCCCATGGCATTGTTTCGAAGAAGAGCAGGGGAGTTCTCCCCGGTGTCCTGGCCAAAAATTATCCCTCAATCAACATCACTAAAACAGATGATCTGGTCATTATCACATTGTTGTTTGTGGGAGTTTGCTGTGCACAAATTGACTGCCGCATTTCCTACATTACAACAGTGACTACACTTCAAAAAGTAATTCATCGGCTGAAAAGCACTTTGAGACATCCTGAAAGGCGCTATAGAAATGCAAATCAGACTTTCTTTCTTTTTTTTGACAGGGCAATTCAGTTCTGCAGTTAACACACTAAGCCCCCACCGTATTAATGTAAGGCTCACTATTTTACTCTTTATATAGGTTTGAGTTCCTCTGTGGGTTGGGTACAGAAGGGAAAATAAGTGAAAACCATCAAGTAAATGCAGAAAGGAAGAGTTTGGTTGTGATGGACATCACAGATGAGAAATTAAGATTACACTTTGAAAGCTCAGTTTTATTTCCTGTTGCCACTTGTTGTTCACTTGTTGTCTTACTTCAAATGGAGCCGGAAATAGGGCTGCAGTATAGTAACCTCAGTATTACCATCAAAGGCTCAATAAGACTAATCTTATTAACCCTAATTTACACAGCAGCAGTCTGCCTTCACAGTATGAATGTACAGACAATAGAATATAATAGAAATCTATAGAAATGTTTGTGTAGAGTGTGCGACTGCGACACTTCAGTCGTCACGTTGCAAAGTGACAAAAAAAAGGCCTGACCTTTCATGCTGGTTTATTCTGACCCAAAGCCAAGACCTCACTGCAAATCTGCAAACTTCCTTCACCAGCCACAATTAGTCTCCAATTGGCCTCAGCATCTGCCCAGCCACAGTTACTGAAAGGACAGGCCAGGTAAACACCGCTCCACTGCAGCAGCAGAATAATACATTGTGCATTGCATGTTCGAATGGTCCTGTACTCCTAAAAGGAGGATCTCCTGCCTTACTGTGAGCAATGCCACAGGTGATCACCTAATACACGTTCCAGTGTGCACATTTCCTGGTCTCCGATTGAGGTAAGCAGACTGCAGACATGAGAAGGATATCACTAAACAGACTGCTGGTACAGTCATTGCCAAATGGTTATTGGTACATACCACCATAGAATTAAGTTACCAGACAGAGCATGTGAACAAAGACTTAAGTGTGTACTGCGCTTAGGTGGTTGCTGTGCGCAAATTGGTTACTGCGTTTCTACATTACAATAGTGACTATACTTCAAAAGTACTTCATTGGCTGTATATTAAGGAAGAATTTCAGATCTGCCAGGTTCCCAGGGATAGGGGACTGACTAGCTAAACAAGAGTATGCACTGGTTGATAAGGTGTTAGGACAGCCTTAGGCCATGAAAGGCACAATATAAATGCAAGTTCTTTTTTTCTATGTAACACCTGCTAAGTCAGGATGAGTGACAGTTGCAGACAAAAAAAAGTGTACAAGTTGGTGTGATTCAAGAAAGGTAATAAAGATGTAATGAAACTATTTGTCAGGTGAACTGACTGTTAGCAATATCCTTGAGTGGTGATGTTCCTAGCCCTCCGATGAGTCTCCTGCTGGTGAGTATATAGACATATCACTTGCTTCTATTACTCATGTGTGCTGTCCAATAAAATCTCTGTCAAGTTGGTTTGACTCCTGGGTTTGCAATATTTATTAATGGAGTACAGATCACTCCAGATAACAGTCCCCCCCCCCCCCCACCCCTTTGTGAGACTGGAAACTCTCTCTGCAGTTCCATAATCCAACTCTTAGCTAAGGCTAACATTTCCGCAAAATTTTTCCTGTCTTCCACTCTGTTCAAAGTCCGTTTACCAAGTGGACCATTATAATCAAAATCACCAAGGTTACCCCTGGGGGATAATAAGCAACATAGACATAATGCGAATCCATGGTTGCTGCCCCAGATTATATACTGCTTCCCATCACTCATGGTCCTCACAGTGAGATATAGACTGCTCACTGTTGGCATTCTGTTGTTTCATTTACACCAAATGTTTTTGAGAAGTGCTGCTTCGTTCCAGGATGGATCTAAGGCTTAGTGACAGTGGGGTACAGCTTGCACGTTCACTTAATTGATCTTATCCTGAACCTTCTCCATCTCCTCTACTATTGCCGTCACTGATATTAGTGTGTCTGTTCCCCAATCAAATCTCCAGACTATTTATTTGTTCCCTTGAGTATTCTCGTCATTTGCGTTTGCCAAGCCTCATCGTGTTCCCACAAGAATTCTATGTCTATCCAGGCGAGTCTGCAGAAGTTCCGATATCTAACCATTCTCCCAGATCTCTGCTCATACCTTTCCATCCGCTGTCACATTGGAGGCCAAGGGCAATGTCTAGATCACGAACCGCGCTACGCTGGCTAAATTTCCGTAGCATTTCAGAAATAATTGCTCGTGCCTTTCGATTACAGCGGCCTTTAGGCATAGATACAGCAGTTCAAAGTGAACACGTTATATAAAACATGAGTTTTTATCACTATTGGTCCATTTCTTGGTCCTGGTTCCAACACATCTGGACATTTGTAGGTTGTCCCCTATCCCCATTAGTGTTGTTTTTAACCAGTTCCTCTTGGGCCTGTATCTGTCTCATAAAGGCAGGCGGGAGTCTAATTAACATTTAAAAGTCATGGCCCAATGGCATAATTGACGCCCGACTTAAATTTAACAGTGAGTGAGGGGTTCCCGTGCCGTGGGATTCCTGGCAGCCGATCCCAGGCGGGAGGTGCAGACTGCCGAAGGGAATGACAAGATCTGCTCCTTTCAGCACTGTTTGTGGGCCAGGAGGAGCTGGAGTGCGCCTCCAGATTTCACAACGATGCCTTTGGCACCCCCACCCCCACCGCCCCACTCCCAGCCCTGATCACAGCCCCCATCTTTTGGCTCCCCGCACCTCCTGATCAGGGTTTGGAGCCTTCCTCCCGCCCCCCCCCACTGATTGCTGGGGTCCATACTCACGGGTGCCCAGCTGTGGCCTCCTGCCACTGCTTCCCACTCCCACGACCGGCCAGGTATTCCCTGTGCCCAGCTGTTGGGCGGGAGACTGCACAAAATTATTTAAACGAGGCTCTGCCATTAAGGTCGGCGATGTCTCCGCATCCCCGGCCTTGCTGGTTCTTCGCCCCAGCACCCTCCCTGCCTCCCTGTTAATATTGGGGCCTCTGATTCTGACCCATTTACAGAGTATACACAGAGTAGTCACACTCCGCCCCCCTTTGTACAACTGTCTCGTACTATTCCCCACTGCCCCTGCTGCGGTAGTATTGCCACTCGCTCACGCCTCCACTGCACCAAAGGATCAGCAACTCCCACCCACTCAGTGCCCTCGACCATCAGAGTAGGGCTACTGATGGAGAGGACCGAGATCACTAGTTGATGTATCCCAGGGATTCTCATCTTGTCGTGTCTGAAGCAAAACTTGTTGCCCCAGGAAACTCTGGGAGCCCATTATTGTTTTCATTGTTGAGGCTGCCGCGAAACACGAATTAAGGCTGAATCCATTTGTGTTAAACAAGAGACTTTTTAAACACAGCATGGCACAAAATGGCAGACTAAAAAGCTCCCAGAATTCTCTGGGTAAAACCTGAGGCCCCGCCCCCTTCTGCCTTAAAGGTAAGGTGCCTTAAAGGGAAGGTGCTGGAAATTTGTCCACAGACGGAAGAGTGGATTATGCCCGTTTTAGGTGGCGATCCGCCACACAGCTCCCCCCAGAATCCGCTTAGGAGGTGTATACGAGACGGTGCGGCGGTCTGATGGGCCAGCCGGAGCGGCTCTTGTAGGACGCCGGTGGACGTGGAACGGCCAGGCGTGGAGCAGCCGGGTGAACCGGCTTGAGGGCAGGTCGGCCGCGTGGAGGTGGACGAGCTACAGGGACCTGCTTACCGGGCTCCGAGTGTGCTGGCTTGAGTCGGTCAACCGACACTTTTTCGGTCCTGTCGCCCACTTGCAGGGTGAAAAATTTGTCCCCAGCCTGTAGCACCTTGTAGGGCCCGTCGTACGGGGGTTGAAGGGGTCCGCGGTGGGCGTCGTGCCGGACGAAAACAAACCGTGCCTGGTGCAGGCTTAGTGGGAAGTGTGAGGTGGATTCGCCGTGTCGGGCAATGGGCACCGGGGCGAACTGCAGCGCCAGTGAGGCGAAGTCGTGGCGTTGCTGGTCGGCTGACCAGGGTGTCGTGGTGGTGGGCAGGAACTCGCCGGGTACGCGCAGCGGCTGACCGTACACGAGCTCTGCTGCTGATGCGTGGAGGTCTTCTTTAACCGCGGTGCGCAGGCCGAGGAGGACCCACGGAAGTCGGTCGGTCCAGGCGCCGTCTTGGAGGCTGGCTCGAAGAGATGCCTTCAAGGATCTGTGGAACCGCTCACACAGTCCATTGGCTTGCGGGTGGTACGCTGTGGTGCGGTGAATGGTCACCCCGAGATTGCGTGTGACGGCGGTCCAGAGTTCAATGGTAAATTGCGGACCTCTGTCCGACGTCATGTCGGAGGGGACGCCGAACCGTGCGACCCAGGTGCTGACGAAGGCTCTGGCGATGTCGGCGGTGGTGGTAGAGGTCAGTGGAATTGCCTCAGGCCAGCGTGTGGTGCGGTCAACGATGGTCAGCAAGTGCGTGTGGCCTTGTGACGGCGGCAGGGGCCCGACGATGTCCACGTGGATGTGGTCGAATCTCCGCGAGGGGACGGTAAACTCCTCGAGGGGTGCTTTCGTGTGTTGCTGTACCTTGGCCCGTTGGCAGGCTAGACAGGAGTTGGCCCAAGTACGCACATCCTTGCGAAGGCCGCGCCAGACAAAGCGGTTGGCTACCAATTTGATGGATGCGCGGGCGTCGGGGTGGGAGAGGTTGTGGAGAATGTCGAATACCCGGCGGCGCCAGGACGCTGGGACGACGGGCCGAGGTTGACAGAGGGATATGTTGCACTTGACCGTGACTGCGGTCAGGCCACAGGCGACGTTGGCCAGGCGTAGCCCTGGTAGGTTGGTGGGTGCGGAGAGCAGATCAGGGTCGGTGATCTGGTCTGCTGCGAGTTGAGCGTAGTCGACTGCTAGGTGTGCGGCGTGGATGGCGGGGCGGGAGAGGCATTCGGCTACCACATTGTCTCGGCCGGAGACGTGTTGGATGTCCGTGGTGAACTCGGACACTGCCGCGAGCTGGCGCTGCTGCCTGGCGGACCAGGGGTCGGTTGTCTTTGCCATTGCGAATGTCAGGGGCTTGTGGTCGACAAACGCAGTGAAGGGGTGGCCCTCAAGCAAAAACCGGAAATGGCGGACCGCCAGGAACAGCGCGAGGAGCTCGCGGTCGAAGGTGCTGTACTTGACCTCCGGGGGGCGTAGTTGGCGGCTGAAGAAGGCAAGTGGTTGCCAGGCGCCGTCAAGCCACTGCTCATACACGGCACCGACCGCGTGGTCGGAGGCGTCCGTGGTGAGCGCTACCCTGGCATTGGGCCGTGGGTGCGCGAGCAGGGTGGCGTTGGCGAGCGCGGTCTTGGTGGAATCGAAGGCGGCGGACGCGTCTGCCGTCCATTCGACCGCCATCTTGCCGCTCCTGCCCATGAGGCCTTCATACAAGGGCCTCATGAGGGACGCCGCTTTGGGGATGAAGCGGTTATAGAAATTCACCATCCCGAGGAACTCCTGGAGGCTTTTGATGGTGGTGGGGCGGGGAAATTGTTGGACGGCCTGCACCTTGGTGGGCAGGGGAATGGCCCCAGCATGGGTGATATGGTGGCCGAGGAAGTCGATCTTGTCCAGGCCGAACTGGCATTTGGCTGGGCTGAGGATGAGCCCATGGTCGCTGAGGCGCCCGAACAGGATGCGAAGGTGTTCGAGGTGTTCCTGCTTGGAGGAACTGGCTACCAGGATGTCGTCCAGGTAGACGAACAGGAACTTCAGGTCCCGAAGGACTGAGTCCATGAGCCGTTGGAATGCCTGGGCCGCGTTTTTGAGGCCGAAGGGCATCCGCAGGAACTCGAACAGGCCGAAGGGGGTGATTACAGCCGTCTTGGGGATGTCCGCGGGCTGGACGGGGACTTGGTGGTAGCCGCGCACCAGGTCGACCTTGGAAAAGACTGAGCGGCCGGCCAGTCTAGCCAAGAAGTCCTGAATGTGCGGCATGGGGTACCGATCAGGGGTGGTGGCGTCATTGAGGCGGCGGTAATCCCCGCAGGGGCGCCAACCTCCGCCTGGTTTGGGGGCGATGTGGAGTGGGGAGGCCCAGGGACTGTTGGAGCGGCGGATGATGCCGCGCTGTTCCATGGTGGCAAACTCGGTCCGCGCGATCTCCAGTTTGGCCGGGTCCAGCCTGCGGGCGTGGGCATACACTGGGGGGCCTGTGGTGGGGATGAAGTGTTCCACCCCGTGTTTGGCGGCCTCCGCGGAGAAGGTCGGATTGGTAAGGGCCGGGAATTCGGCCAGGAGTGCTGAGTAGTCATCCGTGGCCCGGGCGTGGCACTGTGACGCCATGTCGGCGGGTTAACGGGGGCCATGGCGCCCAGGATGGGGGACATGGTGTTCATGTCCACGAGGCGGTGACGAGGGATGTCTACCAGTAGGCCGTGGGCGCACAGGAAATCTGCGCCGATGAGGGGGGAGAGCACCTTGGCAGTGATGAACTCCCATCGGTAGCGGTGACCAGCGAGTTCGAGGGTGACTGTCCAGGTGCCATACGTCCGGATTTCCGAGCCATTAGCAGCAGCCAGCGCCGGTCCTCGTTCGCCCTTTTGGATGTCGAGGGGGGAGGCCGGGTTGATGCTGTGCTGAGCCCCAGTGTCGCACAGGAACCAGCAGCCGGTTTTGTCATCCGTGACGAACAGCAGGGAGCCCGCGTGGCCCACGGCCATCGCGGGGGCTGGAACGGGGGCGGACTTGAAAGAGCAGGGAGGTGTGCACCGTTGTGCCCTGGCGCCGAACTGTGCTTGGTAGTAACAGTGGCCCGGGTTAGTGGGGCGTGAAGGCCACGTGGGCCTGGTGACAGGCCCTTGTGGCCGCGTGCTGGATGGTGAGGGGCGCGCCCAGGCATTGGCTGCCAGGTCCGGAGTGACGTCGCGGCTGGAGTGAGCGGACAGCAGCTTGTCGGCCTCATCGGCCAGGGCTTCCAGGTTCGTGAGGCCGGACGCCACGATCGCTGGGCGGATGCTGAGAGGGAGCTGGCGGATGAACAGCGTGCGGAAGAGGGATCCGGGTGGGCTCTCGTCGGTGAGGGAGAGCATGTGGGAGAGGAGGTCTGACGGTGAGGCATCACCGAGGCCTGGAAGGTCGAGGAGGTGGCAGTTTCGCTGATATGCCGAGGCCGTAAATTTTTTAAGGAGCGCTGTCCTGAGATGTGCGTACTTGCCTTCCTCTGGTGGGTTCTGCAGCGTTGTCCAAACCTTGGAAACTGCGGCGCTACCGAGTGATGTGACGAGATAGTCGTACTTCGTCCCATCTGTGGTGATATTTCGCAGCCGGAAGCGAGATTCAGCTTGGAGAAACCAGGCTTCGGGCTGGTTTTCCCAAACCTCCGGCAGTTTCACGGAAGCTGCGTTCGTGTCCGCCATTGCAGTGCTCGGAATACGTTCTGAGCGTCGGGGTCACCAATGTTGAGGCTGCCGCGAAACACGAATTAAGGCTGAATCCATTTGTGTTAAACAAGAGACTTTTTAAACACAGCATGGCACTAAATGGCAGATTAAAAAGCTCCCAGAATTCTCTGGGTAAAACCTGAGGCCCCGCCCCCTTCTGCCTTAAAGGTAAGGTGCCTTAAAGGGAAGGTGCTGGAAATTTGTCCACAGACGGAAGAGTGGATTATGCCCGTTTTAGGTGGCGATCCGCCACATCATTAATATTTTGTTAATACTCTTGCAAAATATTGGGCTAGAAATTCGGTATCGCCGCAGTTGTGGCGCTAAATTGTAAAAAGTTGGAGAATTAGCGCCAGGCGCTAATCCTTCTGATCTCCCGTTAATTAATTGTTAGCGCTCCAAGAATGAACTGGAGCGTTAAATCAAGCGTTAATCATCTAACTTAGAGCGCTACCCGCAGAGAGAGCGGGGCGCTACACACACAGAGAGCGGGGCGCTACACAGAGAGAGAGCAGGGCGCTACACAGAGAGAGAGCGGGGCGCTACACAGAGAGAGAGCGGGGCGCTACACAGAGAGAGAGCGGGGCGCTACACAGAGAGAGAGCGGGGCGCTACACAGAGAGAGAGCGGGGCGCTACACACAGAGAGTGGGGCGCTACACAGAGAGAGAGAGTGGGGCGCTACACAGAGAGAGAGGGGCGCTACACAGAGAGAGCGGGACGCAACACAGAGAGAGAGAGCGGGGCGCTACACAGAGAGACCGGGGCGCTACACAGAGAGAGCGGGACGCAACACAGAGAGAGAGAGCGGAGCGCTACACAGAGAGAGCGGGGCACTACACAGAGAGAGCGGGGCACTACACAGAGAGAGAGAGAGCGGGGCGCTACACACACAGAGAGAGAGAGCGGGGCACTACACAGAGAGAGAGAGCGGGGCACTACACACAGAGAGAGAGAGCGGAGCGCTACACAGAGAGAGCGGGGCACTACACAGAGAGAGCGGGGCACTACACAGAGAGAGAGAGAGCGGGGCGCTACACAGAGAGAGAGAGCGGGACGCAACACAGAGAGAGAGAGCGGGGCACTACACAGAGAGAGAGAGCGGGACGCAACACAGAGAGAGAGAGCGGAGCGCTACACAGAGAGAGCGGGGCACTACACAGAGAGAGCGGGGCACTACACAGAGAGAGAGAGAGCGGGGCGCTACACACAGAGAGAGAGAGAGCGGGGCACTACACAGAGAGAGAGAGCGGGGCACTACACACAGAGAGAGAGAGCGGGGCGCTACACACACAGAGAGAGCGGGGCACTACACACACAGAGAGAGCGGGGCACTACACACAGAGAGAGAGCGGGGCACTACACACACAGAGAGAGCGGGGCACTACACACAGAGAGAGAGCGGGGCACTACACACAGAGAGAGAGCGGGGCACTACACACAGAGAGAGAGCGGGGCGCTACACACACAGAGAGAGAGCGGGGCGCTACACACACAGAGAGAGAGCGGGGCACTACACACAGAGAGAGAGCGGGGCGCTACACACAGAGAGAGAGCGGGGCGCTACACACACAGTGAGAGTGGGGCTATACACACACAGTGAGAGTGGGGCTATACACACACAGAGAGAGCGGGGCGCTACACAGAGAGAGAGAGAGCGGGGCGCTACACACAGAGAGAGCGGGGCGCTGCACACACAGAGAGAGCGGGGCGCTACACACAGAGAGAGCGGGGCGCTACACACAGAGAGAGCGGGGCACTACACACTCAGAGAGAGAGCGGGGCGCTACAGACAGAGAGAGCGGGGCGCTACACACAGAGAGAGCGGGGCGCTGCACACACAGAGAGAGCGGGGCGCTACACACAGAGAGAGCGGGGCGCTACACACAGAGAGAGAGCGGGGCGCTACACACAGAGAGAGAGCGGGGCGCTACACACAGAGAGAGAGCGGGGCACTACACACAGAGAGAGAGAGCGGGGCGCTACACACACAGAGAGAGAGCGGGGCGCTACACACAGAGAGAGAGCGGGGCGTTACACACACAGAGAGAGAGCGGGGCGCTACACACAGAGAGAGAGAGCGGGGCGCTACACACACAGAGAGAGAGCGGGGCGCTACACACAGAGAGAGAGAGCGGGGCGCTACACACACAGAGAGAGAGCGGGGCGCTACACACAGAGAGAGCGGGGCGTTACACACACAGAGAGAGAGCGGGGCGCTACACACAGAGAGAGCGGGGCGCTACACACAGAGAGAGAGAGCGGGGCGTTACACACAGAGAGAGCGGGGCGCTACACACACAGAGAGAGCGGGGCGCTACACACAGAGAGAGAGCGGGGCGCTACACACAGAGAGAGAGCGGGGCGCTACACACACAGAGAGAGAGCGGGGCGCTACACACACAGAGAGAGAGCGGGGCGCTACACACAGAGAGAGAGCGGGGCGCTACACACAGAGAGAGAGCGGGGCGCTACACACACAGAGAGAGAGCGGGGCGCTACACACACAGAGAGAGAGCGGGGCGCTACACACAGAGAGAGCGGGGCGCTACACACAGAGAGAGCGGGGCGCTACACAGAGAGAGAGCGGGGCGATACACATGGAGTGAGAGAGCGGGGCGCTACACAGAGAGAGAGAGAGCGGGGCGCTACACAGAGAGAGAGAGAGCGGGGCGCTACACACAGAGAGAGAGCGGGGCGCTACACACACAGAGAGAGAGCGGGGCGCTACACAGAGAGAGAGAGAGCGGGGCACTACACACAGAGAGAGAGAGCGGGGCACTACACACACAGAGAGAGAGCGGGGCGCTACACAGAGAGAGAGAGAGCGGGGCACTACACACACAGAGAGAGAGCGGGGCGCTACACACAGAGAGAGAGAGCGGGGCGCTACACACAGAGAGAGAGCGGGGCGCTACACACAGAGAGAGAGCGGGGCGCTACACACACAGAGAGAGAGCGGGGCGCTACACACAGAGAGAGAGCGGGGCACTACACACAGAGAGAGAGCGGGGCGCTACACACACAGAGAGAGAGCGGGGCGTTACACACAGAGAGAGAGCGGGGCGCTACACACAGAGAGAGAGTGGGGCGTTACACACAGAGAGAGAGCGGGGCGCTACACACAGAGAGAGAGAGCGGGGCGCTACACACAGAGAGAGAGCGGGGCGCTACACACAGAGAGAGAGAGCGGGGCGCTACACACAGAGAGAGAGAGCGGGGCGCTACACACACAGAGAGCGGGGCACTACACACACAGAGAGAGAGCGGGGCGCCACACACAGATAGAGCGGGGCGCTACACACAGAGAGAGAGCGGTGCGCTACACAGAGAGAGAGCGGGCTGCTACACACAGAGAGAGAGAGCGGGGCGCTACACACAGAGAGAGCGGGGCGCTACACACAGAGAGAGAGTGGGGCGTTACACACAGAGAGAGAGCGGGGCGTTACACACAGAGAGAGAGCGGGGCGCTACACACAGAGAGAGAGTGGGGCGTTACACACAGAGAGAGAGCGGGGCGCTACACACAGAGAGAGAGAGCGGGGCGCTACACACAGAGAGAGAGCGGGGCGCTACACACAGAGAGAGAGAGCGGGGCGCTACACACAGAGAGAGAGAGCGGGGCGCCACACACAGATAGAGCGGGGCGCTACACACAGAGAGAGAGCGGTGCGCTACACACAGAGAGAGCGGGGCGCAACACACAGAGAGAGAGCGGGCTGCTACACAGAGAGAGAGCGGGCTGCTACACACAGAGAGAGAGAGCGGGGCGCTACACACAGAGAGAGCGGGGCGCTACACAGAGAGAGAGCGGGGCGCTACACAGAGAGAGAGAGGAGCGCTACACACAGAGAGAGCGGGGCGCTACACACAGAGAGAGCACGGCGCTACACACAGAGAGAGCGGGGCGCTACACACACAGAGAGAGAGCGGGGCGCTACACACAGAGAGAGTGGGGCACTACACAGAGAGAGAGAGCGGGGCGCTACACACAGAGAGAGAGAGCGGGGCGCTACACACAGAGAGAGCGGGGCGCAACACACAGAGAGAGCGGGGCGCTACACACAGAGAGAGAGCGGGGCGCAACACACAGAGAGAGAGCGGGGCGCAACACACAGAGAGAGCGGGGCGCAACACACAGAGAGAGCGGGGCGCTACACACAGAGAGAGAGCGGGGCGCAACACACAGAGAGAGAGCGGGGCGCTACACACAGAGAGAGAGTGGGGCGTTACACACACAGAGAGAGAGCGGGGCGCTACACAGAGAGAGAGAGCGGGACGCTACACACACAGAGAGAGAGCGGGGCATTACACACACAGAGAGAGAGCGGGGCGCTACACACAGAGAGAGAGCGGGGCGCTACACACAGAGAGAGAGAGCGGGGCGCTACACACACAGAGAGAGAGCGGGGCGCTACACACAGAGAGAGAGAGCGGGGCGCTACACACACAGAGAGAGAGCGGGGCGCTACACACAGAGAGAGAGCGGGGCGCTACACACACAGAGAGAGAGCGGGGCGCTACACACACAGAGAGAGAGCGGGGCGCTACACACAGAGAGAGAGCGGGGCGCTACACACAGAGAGAGAGCGGGGCGCTACACACAGAGAGAGAGCGGGGCGCTACACACAGAGAGAGCGGGGCATTACACAGAGAGAGAGAGCGGGGCGCTACACAGAGAGAGAGCGGGGCGCTACACACACAGAGAGAGCGGGGCGCTACACACACAGAGAGAGAGCGGGGCGCTACACACACAGAGAGAGAGCGGGGCGCTACACACAGAGAGAGCGGGGCGCTACACACACAGAGAGAGAGCGGGGCACTACACACAGAGAGAACGGGGCGCTACACACAGAGAGAGAGCGGGGCGCTACACACAGAGAGAGCGGGGCGCTACACACAGAGAGAGCGGGGCGCAACACACAGAGAGAGAACGGGGCGCTACACACAGAGAGAGAGCGGGGCACTACACACAGAGAGAACGGGGCGCTACACACAGAGAGAGAGCGGGGCGCTACACACAGAGAGAGCGGGGCGCTACACACAGAGAGAGCGGGGCGCTACACACAGAGAGAGAGCGGGGCGCTACACACAGAGAGAGCGGGGCGCTACACACAGAGAGAGCGGGGCGCTACACACAGAGAGAGCGGGGCGCTACAGACAGAGAGAGCGGGGCGCAACACACAGAGAGAGCGGGGCGCAACACACAGAGAGAGCGGGGCGCTACACACACAGAGAGAGCGGGGCGCTACACACAGAGAGAGAGCGGGGCGCTACACACACAGAGAGAGCGGGGCGCTACACACAGAGAGAGCGGGGCGCTACACACAGAGAGAGCGGGGCGCTACAGACAGAGAGAGCGGGGCGCAACACACAGAGAGAGCGGGGCGCTACACACAGAGAGAGAGCGGGGCGCTACACACAGAGAGAGCGGGGCGCAACACACAGAGAGAGCGGGGCGCTACACACAGAGAGAGCGGGGCGCTACAGACAGAGAGAGCGGGGCGCAACACACAGAGAGAGAGCGGGGCGCTACCCGCAGAGCAATAACCAATTTCAGGTGCACTCCAATCGGGAGTTATAAAAAGTTATAAAAATAAACTTACCTGTCTTTAAAGTCTCTAAAAAAGATATACCTGTAAAAAAAAATTCAAAAAAATACTTAATTCACTACTTACCTTCTTAAAAGCGGGTCTTACTCCTCCTTTTTACATTTCCAAAATCTTCCCTACTTACCTGCGCGTCCAAAGCATGAAGTGCACAGCGTGCGCGCAGCCTGTAGCGCGCACGCGATGCACCCAGGCCCCGCCCCCTTTTCAGAAGAGCAATTGCCGGTTTTCAGCGCATGCGCAGGGCATGCAGAAAACCGGCAATTGGAGTGGGAATACGCGAGAGTACGCAGTGCGTACTCTCGCGTCCCGGGATCAATTTTCGGCCCATTAATGATCTAGACAAGGGAACTAGATGTAATATCTCCAAGTTTGCAGACGACACAAAACTGGGTGGGCGTGTGTGCTGCGAGGAGGATGCCGAGAAACTCCAGGATGATTTGGACAGGTTGGGTGATTGGGCAGAAGCGTGGCAGATGCAATATAACGTGGATAAATGCGAGGTTATCCACTTTGGTGTCAAAAACAGAAAGGCAGATTATTATCTGAATGGCAATAGATTGGGAGAAGGGGAAGTGCAACGAGACCTGGGTGTCCTTGTGCACCAGTCGCTGAAGGTAAGCATGCAGGTGCAGCAGGCGGTGAAGAAGGCAAATAGTATGTTGGCCTTCATAGCGAGAGGGTTTGAGTACAGGAACAAGGATGTCTTGCTGCAGTTGTACAGGGCCTTGGTGAGACCACACCTTGAGTACTGTGTGCAGTTTTGGTCGCCTTATCTGAGGAAGGATGTTCTTGCCATGGAAGGAGTTCAGCGAAGATTCACAAGGCTGATACCTGGGATGGCAGGAATGACGTATGAAGAGAGATTGGGTCGATTGGGCTTATACTCGCTGGAGTTTAGAAGAATGACAGGGGATCTCATTGAAACTTATAAAATTCTGACAGGACAGGACAAACTAGATGCAGGAAGGATGTTCCCGATGGTCGGGGAGTCCAGAACCAGGGGTCACAGTCTAAGAATAAGGGGTAAGCCATTTAGGACAGAAATGAGGAGGAATTTCTTCACCCAGAGAGTGGTGAACCTGTGGAATTCTCTGCCACAGAAGGCAGTAGAGGCCAATTCATTAAATAGATTCAAGAAGGAGTTGGATATATTTCTTAAGGCTAAAGGGATCAAGGGATATGGGGAGAAAGCAGGTACAGGGTACTGAATTTGGATGATCAGCCATGATCGCATTGAATGGCAGAGCAGGCTAGAGGGGCCGAATGGCCTACTCCTGCTCCTATCTTCTATGATTCTATGATTCTATCCAAGTCATTAATGTAGATTGTAAATAGTTGAGGCCCCAGCACCGATCCATGTGGCACCCCACTAGTTACCGTTTGCCAACCTGAAAATGACCATTTATTCCGACTCTCTGTTTTCTGTTAGTTAGCCAATCCTCTATCCATGCTAATATATTACCCCCAACCCCGTGAGCTCTTATCTTGTGCACCAGCCCTGCTGCAGCCACTGGGGACAGACTACGTAGGAGCAGTAGATTAGGAAAAGACACTGTAAAGAGGCGAAGTAAGGGTTTGCACAAGGATGATTAGTTAATATTGTTGTATGTGTATTTACTGATGTTGATAAATGTATTCATTCAATTTTGCAGAATTTGTGCTGTATCTCATTTCAGCTTTAAAAATAATCAGAGTGGGTCAGGAAGGGATAGAGAGAGTAACAAAGGTAATAAGGCATCAGTGACTAAGGTGACATCAGGGAAATACAGAAATAAGTCAAAGCTAAAGTCTCTATATCTGAATGCGTGAAGCATTCGCAACAAAATAGATGAATTAATAGCGCAGAGAGAAATTAACAGGTTTGATCGAATAGCCATAACAGAGACGACGTGGTTGCAAAGTGGCCATGGTTGGGAACTAAATATTCCAGGATACTTAACTTTTAGAAGAGATAGGCAAAATGGAAAAGGAGGAGGGGTAGCCCTGATAATAAAGGATGGGATAAAGACAGTAGAGAGAAAGGATCTTAGCTCCTAAAATCAAGAAGTAGAATCAGTTTGGGTGGAGCTAAGAAACAGCAAGGGGCAGAAAACATTGGTGGGAGTTGTTTATAGGCCCCCAAACAGTAGTTGTAATGTAGGGCAGAGTATAAATCAGGAAATTAGGGTAATACAGTAATCATGGGGGACTTTAATCTACATATAGACTGGGCAAACCAAATTTGCAGTAATAGTGTGAAGGACGAATTCATGGAATGTATGCAAGATAGTTTTCTAGATCAGTATGTTGAGGAACCAACTAGGGAACAGGCTATTTTAGATCTAGTATTGTGCAATGAGAAAGGGTTAATTAATAACCTTGTAGTAAAGGGGCCTTTAGGGAAGAGTGACCATAATATGATAGAATTTTCTATTGAGTTTGAAAGTGATTTAGTTAAATCCGAAATTAGGGTCTTAAATCTAAACAACGCAAATTATGCAGGTATGAGGGATGAGTTAGCTAAGGTAGGTAGGGAAACTACATTAAAAGATATGATGGTAGACAAGCAATGGCTAGCATTTAAAGAATTAATACATAATTTACAACAAATATACATTCCTTTAAGGCACAAAAACCCCACAGGAAAAGTGGTCCAACAGTGGCTAACAAGAGAAGTTAAAGATAGTATTAGATTAAAGGAAGAGGCTTATATGTTGCAACAAAGAGTAGTAAGCCTGAGGATTGGGAGGATTTTAGAATTCAGCAAAGGAAGACCAAGAAATTGATAAAGAAAGGGAAAAACGAATATGAGAGTAAACTAGCGAGAGACATAAAAACAGACTGTAAAAGCTTCTATAGGTATGTAAAAAGGAAAAGATTAGTGAAAGTAAATGTGGGTCCCTACAGGCTGAGACAGGAGAAATTATAATGGGGAATAAGGAAATGGCAGAGAAATGAAACAAATACTTTGTATCTGTCTTCACGGAAAGAGTTGGTGCAGGAGGGAGGGCTTTAGTTTCCTGGATCACTGGGTCTGCTTCTGGGGAAGTTGGGACCTGTACAAGTCGGACGGGTTGCACCTGAACCGGAACGGGACCAACATCCTTGCGGGGAGGTTTGCTAGTACTGTTGGGGGGGGGGGTTTAAACTAACTTGACAGGGGGATGGGATACGGAGTGGAGCTATAGTAGGGGGTGATGCACAGCCAACTATAGAGGAAAAAACAAGTCAGCCTGGAAGGCGGAGCAAATATGTAACGGCACAAGGAAGTATGGCAAGGCTGGATGGCATTTATTTGAATGCAAGGAGTCTTGCGAGTAAGGCAGATGAATTGAAGGTGTTGATGAACACATGGGAGTATGATATTGTTGCTATCACAGAGACATGGTTGAGGGAGGGGCAGGACTGGCAGCTCAATATTCCGGGGTATAGAATCTTCAGGCGAGACAGAGGGGGGTGTAAAAGGGTGCCGCAATATTAATCAAGGAGTCAATTACTGCTGTAAGGAGGGATGATATCTTAACAGGTTCCTCTAATGAGGCCATATGGGTAGAACTTAAAAACAAAAAGGGGGCAAGCACTTTGCTGGGAGTGTACTATAGGCCCCCAAACAGTCAGGGGGAGATAGAGGAACAGATATGTCGGCAAATCTCAGAGAAGTGTAGAAATAATAGGGTGATAATAGTAGGGGATTTCAACTTCCCCAATATTAACTGGGATAGTCAGAGTGTGAAAGGCTTAGAGGGTGCAGAATTCTTAAAGTGCATCCAGGAGAGCTTTTTGAGCCACCATGTAGAAAGTCCTACAAGAGAGGAGACGGTACTGGACCTAATTCTAGGGAATGTAGCCGGGCAAGTGGTAGAAGTGTCAATAGGAGAGCATTTTGGTGACAGTGACCATAATTCGGTGAGATTTAAGGTAGTCATGGAAAAGGACAAAGATGGACTGGAAATAAAGGTTCTAAATTGGGGGAAGGCCGATTTTAATATGATAAGGCAGGATCTGGCCAAAGTAGATTGGGATAAGCTAATTGTAGGAAAATCCACATCAGAGCAGTAGGACTCTTTCAGAAAGGAAATAGAGAGAGTACAACGCCAACATGTTCCCGTAAAGGTCAAGGGTGGGACCAACAAGCCCAGGGAACCCTGGATGTCAAGGGATATACAAGAATGGATTAGGAAAAAAAGGGAGGCTTTTGGCAGATACAAAGTACTAAAAACAATGGAAGCCCTAGAGGAGTATAGAAAGTGCAGGGGGGTACTTAAAAAAGAAATTAGGAGAGCGAAGAGGGGGCATGAAAAAACACTGGCGGGCAAAATAAAGGAAAAATCCCAAGGTGTTTTATAAGTATATTAAGGGCAAGAGGATAACCAGGGAAAGAGTAGGGCCCATTAGGGACCAAAGTGGCAATCTGTGTGTAGAGCTGGAAGATGTGGGTGAGGTTTTAAATGAATATTTTGCATCTGTGTTCACTATGGAGAAGGACGACGTAGGCATAGAAATCAGGCAGGGGGATTGTGATATACTTGAACAAATTAGTATTGAGAGGGAGGAGGTACTAGCAGTTTTAGCAGGCTTAAAAGTGGATAAATCCCCAGGCCCAGACGACATATATCCCAGGCTGCTGTGTGAGGAAAGGGAGAAGATTGCAGGGGCTCTGACACAAATTTTCAGAACCTCTCTGGCCACAGGGGAGGTGCCAGAGGACTGGAGGACAGCTAACGTAGTACCATTATTCAAGAAGGGTAGTAGGGATAAACCAGGGAATTACAGGCCAGTGAGCCTAACATCAGTGGTAGGGAAATTATTGGAAAAAATTCTGAGGGACAGAATTAGTCTCCACTTGGAGAGGCAAGGGTTAATAAACGATAGTCAGCATGGCTTTGTCAGGGGGAGATCATGTCTGACCAATTTGATTGAATTTTTCGAGGGGGTGACTAGGTGTGTGGATGAGGATAGTGTAGTTGATGTGGTCTACATGGACTTCAGTAAGGCTTTTGACAAAGTCCCGCATGGGAGACTGGTCAAGAAGGTAAGAGCCCATGGGATCCAGGGCAATTTGGCACATTGGATCCAAAATTGACTTAGTGGCAGGAGGCAGAGGGTGATGGTCGAAGGTTTTTTTTGTGAGTGGAAGCCTGTGTCCAGTGGTGTACCACAGGGATCGGTGCTGGGTCCTTTGCTGTTTGTAGTGTACATTAATGATTTAGATATGAATGTAGGAGGTATGATCAGTAAGTTCGCAGATGATACGAAAATTGGTGGAGTGGTAAATAGCGAGGAGGGAAGCCTCAGGCTACAGGATGATATAGATGGGTTGGTCAGATGGGCAGAACAGTGGCAAATGGAATTTAACCCTGAAAAGTGTGAGGTGATGCATTTTGGGAGGACTAAAAAGGCAAGGAAATACACAATGAATGGTAGGATCCTAGGGAGGACAGAGGATCAGAGGGACCTTGGTGTGCATGTACATAGATCCCTGAAGGCAGCAGGACAGGTAGATAAGGTGGTTAAAAAGGCATATGGGATACTTGCCTTCATTAGCCGAGGCATAGAATATAAGAGCAGGGAGGTTATGATTGTGCTGTACAAAACGCTAGTTAGGCCACAGCTGGAATACTGTGTGCAGTTCTGGTCGCCACACTATAGGAGGGATGTGATTGCATTGGAGAGGGTGCAGAGGAGATTCACCAGGATGTTACCTGGGCTGGAGCGCTTCAGGTATGAAGAGAGACAGGACAGGCTGTGGTTGTTTTCCTTAGAGCAGAGAAGGCTGAGGGGGGACCTGATTGAGGTGTACAAAATTATGAGGGGCATAGATAGGGTAGATAGAAAGGAACTTTTTCCCTTAGTAGAGGGGTCAATAACCAGGGGGCATAGTTTCAAGGTAAGGGGCAGGAGGTTTAGAGGGGATTTGAGGAAAAACTTTTTCACCCAGAGGGTGTTTGGAATCTGGAACTCACTGCCTGAAAGTGTGGTAGAGGCAGGAACCCTCACAACATTCAAGAAGCATTTAGATGAGCACTTGAAACGCCATAGCATACAAGGCTACGGACCAAGTGCTGGAAAATGGGATTAGAATAGATAGGGCTGTATAAATCTATGACTATGACTCTAACTTCCCGGAAATAGTGGAGAACCAAGGCTCTAGTGAGAATGAGGATCTGAAAAAAATTAGGGGTAAAAATTCAGTTGGTTGCGCCTCCCGTTAGCGCCTTAAGAGGGCGCTAATGGGGCGCAAAGCCGCTAACGCCCGGGCGCAGCGATGTTTGCGCCGCTCGGGAACTTAACTTGACATTGTGCGGCGGCGCTAAAACTTTCCGCTGCGACCACCTGCGCGCGCAGATTATGACGTCATTCCATGGTGCAACGCCCTTGTGGCGCCCCGGAGCGGAAATTGAGTGGCGCCCCCTGCCTTACCGCCTGGCGCATCCAACGACCAGAAGACTGGAACGCTATCAATCGCTGTGGGGCTGGGGGGGGCGCTATTTAAAGGGGGCCTCTTCCTGTCTTTTATTGTTGGTGGCATTTTTGAACTACGCATTCTGAGAGAGAGAGGGAGAGACTTCTGGAGAGATTCAATGTTGTGTGAAGGAGTTTTGGGTACTGAGCAGCACTTTGCAGGTTCATTTTGATTTGCCATTCCTTGTATCGATTTAGCAGAGACTGTGGGAGCTGCACTCTGAGCTCTTTGCCTGGTACTCTCCATTGTTCTTTCCAGCACATTTGATGTGCAAGTCTCTCCAGGCCGAGATTCAAGGCAGCAATGAACAGGATGTGGATGGAAAGCAAGATTAACCATCCCCTTTAAGAACTGGCCCGTGCCATTGTGTGTGTGTTCCATTGCTGACTGACATTACATGAGCTTCGCCAGCGCTCTGAGTTAGCGCCTCACTCCTTGGCCTTTGCGCCTTAAGACAGGTGTGCAGCGCCTGATTTAGCGCTCCACTCACCTCCCGGGGCGGTAAAAGTGAAGTTTCCAGTCAGTGCCGATAATTAGCGCCAGGCGCAAATATTTGCGTCCAGACGATATTTGCGCCCCAAATGGGGCGCGACCTAATTTCTACCCCTTAGTATTAGTAAAAAAATAGTACTAGAGAAATTAATGGCACTGAAAGCCCATAAATCCCCTGGACCTGATGGCCTACATCCTAGGGTTTTGAAAGGGGTGGCTATAGAGATAGTGGATGCATTGGTTGTCATTTTCCAAAATTCAATGGGGTAAAAATTGAGTCGCGCCCCATTTGGGGCGCTAACCTCGCCGGGGCGCGATTTTTAGCGCCCCGAAAAAATTAGCGGCCCCGCGCCGGAACTTCAGTGGTTGCGCCCCAAGAGGGAAGCGGGGCGCCACTGGAAGCACCCCGCATCCCTCTTGGGGCGCTGCGAGTGAATATCCTGGCGCTACGTGCCGCGGTATTGCAGGCCTTCCTCCCCTTCTTAAAGGGGAGGGACCCTGCGCAGCGCGAACCGGGGCCCAGCTGGGCCCCCAGGGATCGGGAGTGCCGGCAAAAGAGCCCGGCACTCAAGAGAAGTGCCGGGCTCTTGGAGCGCAGCCGGCACTTCACGGTGGGGGGGGCTTCACGGGGGCCGGGGACAGCAACGGGGGCAGGTGCTGGCAGGCGGCCAGCAACAAAAATGGCCGCCTGCCACCTCCCCTTTAAATATCGCCGCCCCGGCCGCACGTACGCCTCCCTGAACCCGTCGGACATAGCGTCTGGCGGTAAATCAGGGGGCGCGACTGAAGATCACGGCCGGGGCGCGAGCGGGGTGCAGCGCACGGCGATGACGTCATCGCCGGCGGCGCAGCGCCACAGGGCGCTACCGGCTGGCGCCGCCGCTAACCTCCCGCTGAATTTTTCGGGAGGCGTGGGCGGCGCTGCGCCCGGGCGTTAGCTGCTTTACGCCCCATTAGCGCCCTCTTAAGGCGCTAACGGGAGGCGCAAGCAGCTGAATTTTTCCCCCAATAGATTCTAGAACGGTTCCGGTGGATTGGAAGGTAGTAAATGTAACCCCACTATTTAAGAAAGGAGGGAGAGAGAAAACGGGGAACTACAGACCAGTTAGCCTGACATCAGTAGTAGAGAAACTGCTAATATCTATTATTAAGGACGTGATAACAGGGCACTTAGAAAATAATAATAGGATTGGGCAGAGTCAACACAGAATTATGAAAAGGAAATCGTGTTTGACATATCTGCCATAAGCATATGGAGGGAGTCATGGGAGAGTCTGGGTGCAGCCGTGCTCCTCTGTGCAGTGCTTGTCAGTGTTTGCAGCACCTCAATGTTGCAGAACACTGACAGCACAACTGTCAAAATTAATGTGGACATGGTCCCTTTAAGGAAACCGGCTGATGACCTGTCATCAAATGACATAATCAGACCCGCTTCCTTCAATTGGCTGGCAAACGCGCTGGGCGGGCTTAAGAAGCCCAATCAGGGGAAAATAATTTTGAACCATGGGCTGGAGCAAAAGCGAGGCCGGGACCCGCCACCGACATCGCCCACCACGGAACCGCCGAGGTTGGTAAAATCCAGCCCATTCTCTCCACATCTACCCTGTCCAACCCATTCATCATTTTAAAGATCTCTATCAGGTCACCTCTAAGTCTTCTCTTTTCGAAAGAAAAATCCCCAACATCTTTCCCGACAGCTGGAATCTCTCAGTCTGGTACCATCATGACGAAAGGTCATCGGTCTGAAACGTTAACTCTGTTTCTCTCTCCGCAGATGCTGCCTGACCTGCTGAGTGTTTCCAGCATTTTCTGTTTTTATGCTGCTTTTAATGATTTGTTCACCCATATCCCGAGATCCCTTTGCTCTTCTACCCCATTCAGTTTCTTATTTTCTAAGGTGTTGGTGATGTTTCGATTTTTCCTACCAAAGTGCATCACCTCACATTTATCCATGCTAAAGTTCATTTGCCACTTAACTGCCCAGTCTGCAAGTTTTCCAATGTCTTCTTGTATTAGGTTGTATTCTTCCTCAGTGTAAGCTATATCCCCCAGTTTAGTATCATCTGCAAATTTTGATATTGGGTTACTTGTTCCGAAGTCCAAATCATTAACGTAAATTATGAATAACTGTGGTCCCTGCACTGATCACAAAGTATTACAAAGTATTTACAGCACAGAAACAGGCCATTCGGCCCAACAGGTCCATGCCAGTGTTTATGCTCCGCACGAGCCTCCTCCCACCCCTCTTCATAGGAACATAGGAACAAGAGTAGGCCATTTAGCCCCTCGAGCCTGTTCCGAAACAGTTCTTCATCTAAACCCATCAATATATCCTTCTATTCCTTTCTCCCTATGTGCTTATCTAGCTTCTCCTGAAATGCATCTATGCTATTTGCCTGAACCACTCCCTGTGGTAGCGAGTTCCACATTCTAACCACTCTCTGGGTAAAGAAGATTCTCCTCATTTCCCTATTGAGTTTATTAGTGACTATCTTATATTGATGGCCTCTAGTTCTGGCCTTGTCGCAAGTGGAAACACCTGCTCTTCATCTACCCTATCAAAACCTTTCATAATCTTGAAGACCTCAATCAGCTCACCCATCAGTTTTCTCTTTTGTAGAGAAAAGATTCCCCACCTGTTCAATTTTTCCTGGTAGGTAGAACCTCAGTTCTGGTAGCATTCTAGTAAATCTTTTTTGCACCTTCTCCGGTGTCTCTATATCCTTTTTATAATATGGGGACCAGAACTGAGCACAGTACTCCAAGTGTGGTCTAACCAAGGTTCTATAGAAGTTTAACATAACTTCTCTGCTTTTCAATTCTATCCCTCCAGAAATGAACCCCAGTGCTTGGTTTGTTTTTTTATGGCCTCATTAACCTGCATCGCTACTTTTAGTGACTTGTGTAACTGTACCCCTGCATCTGTAAATTTTAATTCCGATTCCCGAGTCCATATTGTTTATGTAAATGGTGAACAACAGTGGTCCCAGCACCGATCCCTGTGGAACATCACTTCCTCCCTTTTGTCAATCTGAGTAACTACCTTTAACCCCTACTCTCTGTTTTCTGTTTTGTAGCCAGTTTGCTATCCATTCTGCTACTTGTCCCCTGACTCCACATACTCTGACCTTAGTCATGAGTCTACTATGCGGTACCATTGTGTGTCAACCTTGGCTCAGTGGGTAGCACACTTGCCTCTGAGTCAGAAGGTTGTGGGTTCAAGTCCTGCTCCAGCGACTTGCGCACAAAAATCTAGGCTGACACTCTGATGCAGTACTGAGGGAGTACTGCACTGTCGGAGGTGCCGTGTTTCAGCTGAGACGCTAAACCGAGAACCCATCTGCTCTCTCAGGTGGACGTAAAAGATCCCATGGCACTATTTCAAAGAAGAGCAGGGGAGTTTTCCCCAGTGTCCTGGCCAGTATTTATCCCTCAATCAACATCACTAAAACAGATTATCTGGTCATTATCACATCGCTGTGTGTGGGAGCTTGCTGTGTGCAAATTAGCTGCCAAAAAAGTACTTCATTGGCTGTAAAGTGCTATGGGATGTCCGGTGGTTATGAAAGGCGCTATAGAAATTCAAGTTTTTCTTTTACTTTATCAAAGGCCTTTTTAAAATCCAAATATATTACGTCTATTACATTACCCTTATCTACCCTTATCAAGCATGACTCTCCCTTTTGGAATCCGTGCTGACTACTCTTTATTATATTTTCGGTTTCTAGATGTTTTTCTATTGCATCTTTGAGTAAGGATTCCATTGGCCCAGAAATTAGGCTCCCTGGCTTCCTGCGGGTGCAAGGATCGCGCGCGCACCTACCTACCGCGCCTGCCGTTGACCTCTGGGCCCACAGGGACTTCAGCTCCTGGGCCTCTCCCAACTGCCGGCGCGCAGTGCTTGTGTATCCCAGGGGCGTAGTTAGTGCGATACGTCCCCGGGGATCACGTGGGCCATGGAGAGCCAATGACAGCAGACCATCTTTCATTCATAGATTTGACAGGAAGACCTGTCAAATCTATGAATTGAAATCGGCCCCAAAACAACACCTAAACTTCAAATAATTTTTTTTAAAAACCATCACATTTTTAAAATAACTATAAGTTAAATAAATTAACTACTTTAAACAAAAATTTAAATTAAAAAAAAAATTAAAATACTTTTTAACAGTGCTAAAAATAAACTTACCTTTCTTTAAAGTATCTAAAAAAGATAAACCTGTTGAAAAATTTTTAAATTGTAATTAATTAACCACTTACCTTGTTGAAAACAGGCCTTGCGCCTCCTTTTTAAAAGCGCAGGTTCTTCAATACTTACCCTCCTGGAGAAACCTGAAAAAAAACCTAAGTTTGCTGCGTGCGCGCAGCCTCTACCGCGCACGCGGTTCACCTCTGAACCGCTCCCTTCACGAGACCGGAAGTTCCGGTTTCCCGCACATGCGCAGTGCATGCAGGAAACCGGCACTTCAGGAGGCCTTACGGGTGAGTACACAGTGCATACTCATCCGGCAAGGGCCGAATTTTTGCCCAACCACCGACGTTAAGCTAATTGGTCTATAGTTCCCTGGACTTGTTCTAGCTCCATTTTTATATATGGGAATCACATTAGCTGTCCGCCAGTCCTCTGGCACTATTCCCTTTACTAATGAATCTTTATATATATATATATATATATATATCTTCCCTAACTTCTTTTAATATGTGTGGATGCTATCCATCCGGACCAGGGGTTTTATCCTCTCTAAGTTTGATTAGTTTATCAGTTATCTCCCCCTTTCTATCTTAAATGTCTTTATATCTTTTTTGATCTCTTCTAATGTTGTGCCCACCATGTTAGTCTCCCTGGTAAATACCGAGGCAAAGTAATTATTTAATATTTTCTGTACAGTTCCTCTAATTACCATGAATATTAGGGTACCTTTTCAAAACAATCCTTTCCAGTCTCGCTAACTACCTTCTTCAGCTTAGTCTTAATAGATCTGTTCAGTCTCTCAACTCGGACTGAAGACTGTGGGTTGATTACCCTCCTATTTCAGATGTCAGCATAGGCCGTCCCCACCTGTCTAAACTAAAATGTGCAACTAGCACAGACAGGTGAGCGAGGGCTCGTGCATCTCATTGCGAGTGGGTGGTCAGGCGCTGGGACCCAGTGGAGTCCTGTGCCTGAGGAGGGCTGGCATTGCACAGCTGGTCGTGCTGACGCTCCTTTTCTGCTGCCAACTCTGTCAACTGTCTCTGGCATCCCTATGCAGGACTTTACCTCCGTAAACTGGAGCTCATCCAAAACTCTGCTGCCCGTGTCCTAACTCGCACCAAGTCCCGTTCACCCATCACCCCTGTGCTCGCTGACCTACACTGGCTCCCGGTGTGGCAACACCTCGATTTTAAAATTCTCATCCTTGTGTTCATATCCCTCCATGGCCTCACTCCTCCCTATCTATGTAACCTCCTCCAGCCCCACAACACTCCTCCTATTCTGGCCTCTTGAGCATCCCCGATTTCCATCGCTCCACCATCGGCGGCCGTGCCATCAGCTGCCTGGGCCCTAAGCTCTGGAATTCTCTCCCTAAACCTCTCCGCCTCTCTCTCTTCCTTTAAGATGCTTCTTAAAACCTACCTCTTTAATCAAGCTTTTGGTCACCTGCTCTAATATCTCCTTATGTGATTCTGTGTCAAATTTTGCTTGATAATCGCTCCTGTGAAGCGCCTTGGGACGGTTTGCTATGTTAAAGGTTCTATATAAATGCAAGTTGTTGTTGTTGTAATCAGTACGCCCTCTATTATCTCACAGCCGCCTCTCCAGGTACCGCGATCGTTCTATCACCGGTTGTACCCAGGTGGGTCGTGCACCCCAGGAGGGGCATCTCCTGGTCTAACCTCTTCTACTCTGAATAGGATTACAAAGGATTTACGGCACAGAACATAAGAACATAAGAACATAAGAAATAGGAGCAGGAGTAGACCAATCGGCCCCTCGAGCCTGCTCCGCCATTCAATGAGATCATGGCTGATCTGATCCTAACCTCAAATCTAAAGAACACAAGAAGTAGGAGCAGGACCCGGCCACTCAGCCCCCGGGCCCGCTCCGCCACCCACAGGGCCTTGACTGATCCGAACTCAGCCTCATGTCCAATTTCCAGCCCGCTCCCCGTAACCCCTAATTCCCTTTACTTCTAGGAAACTGTCTATTTCTGTTTTAAATGTATTTAATGATGTAGCTTCCACAGCTTCCTGGGGCAGCAAATTCCACAGACCTACTACCCTCTGAGTGAAGAAGTTTCTCCTCATCTCAGTTTTGAAAGAGCAGCCCCTTATTCTAAGATTATGCCCCCTAGTTCTAGTTTCACCCATCCTTGGGAACATCCTTACCGCATCCACCCGATCAAGCCCCTTCACAATCTTATATGTTTCAATAAGATCGCCTCTCATTCTTCTGAACTCCAATGAGTAGAGTCCCAATCTACTCAACCTCTCCTCATATGTCCACCCCCTCATCCCGGGGATTAACCGAGTGAACCTTCTTTGTACTGCCTCGAGAGCAAGTATGTCTTTTCTTAAGTATGGACACCAAAACTGTATGCAGTATTCCAGGTGCGGTCTTACCAATACCTTATATAACTGCAGCAATACCTCCCTGTTTTTATAATCTATCCCCCTGGCAATAAAAGTCAACATTCCGTTGGCCTTCTTGATCACCTGCTGCACCTGCATACTAACTTTTTGATTTTCTTGCACTAGGACCCCCAGATCCCTTTGTACTGCAGTACTTTCCAGTTTCTCGCCATTAAGATAATAACTTGCTCTCTGATTTTTCCTGCCAAAGTGCATAACCTCACATTTTCCAATATTGTATTGCATCTGCCAAATCTCCGCCAACTCACCCAGCCTGTCTATATCCCCTTGTAGGTTTTTTATGTCCTCCTCACTTTCTACTTTCCCTCCCATCTTTGTATCATCTGCAAACTTTGATATGTTACACTCGGTCCCCTCCTCCAAATCGTTAATATAGATTGTAAAGAGTTGGGGACCCAGCACCGACCCCTGCGGAACACCACTGGCTACTGGTTGCCAGTCCGAGAATGAACCATTTATCCCAACTCTCTGCTTCCTGTTAGATAACCAATCCTCCACCCATGCCAGAATATTACCCCCAATCCAGTGATTTTTTATCTTGAGCAATAATCTTTTATGTGGCACCTTGTCGAATGCCTTCCCTTGTGGAACACCACGACCCACCTTCTGCCACTGTGAATAGCTACCTTTTACCCCTACTCTCTGCTTTCTGTCTTGAAGCCAGCTAGCTATCCATTCTGCTACTTGTCCCCTGACTCCGCATTCTCTGACCTTGTTCATCAGTCTATTATAGGGTACCTTATTGAAGGGCTTTTGAAAATCTAGATAAATTACATCTACTGCATTACCATTGTCTACTCTCTCTGTTACCTCTTCAAAAAAATTCAATGAGGTTGGTCATCCTTTTGAAATCCATGCTGACTATTCATTATTATGTATTTGGTTTCTAGATGTTCTTCTATTTTCTCCTTTAGTATGGATTCCATTATTTTTCCTACCACTGATGTTAAGCTGACTGGTCTATAATTCCCTGGTCATGTTCTATCCCCCTTCTTAAATATCGGTATTACTTTAACTATCCATCAGTTCTCTGGCACTACACCTTTTTCTAACGAATTATTAAATATGTGTCGTATTGCCTCTGCTATCTCTTCCCTAGATTCTTTTAAAATGTGTGGATGCAATCCATTCGGACCAGGGGTTTTATCCTCTTTGAGTTTGATTAGTTTATTTAATATATCCCCTCTTTTTATTTTAAATGCACTTATCTCATTACTAATCTCATCATCCAATGTCATATCCACCTGTTCTATCTCCCTGGTAAATGCCTGCGCTTCCTCCCTGGGAGTACTTTCCCTGTTTGCAAGGTAGCATGAACCTCTGCCATTTCCTACAAATTCATTACTGCACCTCCCTTGGCCCAAACATGGACACAAGAGTGGAATTCCAGAGATGAGGTGAAATTGACTGACCTCACCATCAAGGCAGCATTTAACTGAGTGTGGCACCAAGGAGCCCCAGTAAAATTGAAGTCAATGGGGATCAGGGTGAAAACTCTCCACTGGCTGGAGTCATACCTAGCACAAAGGAAGATGGTTGTGGTTGTTGGAGGTCAATCATCTCAGCCCCAGGACATCGCTGCAGGAGTTCCTCAGGGCAGTGTCCTAGGCCCAATCATCTTTAGCTGCTTCATCAACGACCTTCCCTCCATCATAAGGTCAGAAGTGGGGATGTTCACTGATGATTGCACAGTGTTCAATTCCTTTCACAATTCCTCAGATAATGAAGCAGTCCGTGCCCGCATGCAGCAAGACCTGGAGAACCTCCAGGCTTGGGCTGATAAGTGGCAGGTAACATTCGCACCACACAAGTGCCAGGCAATGATCATCTCTAACAAGAGAAAGTCTAACTACCTCCCCTTGACATTCAATGGCATAACCATCGCTGAATCCCCCACCATCAACATCCTGGGGGGTCACCATTGACCAGAAACTTAACTGGACCAGCCACATAAATACTGTGGCTACAAGAGCAGGTCAGAGGCTGGGTATTCTGCGGCGAGTGACTCACCTCCCAGTTCCCCATAGCTTGTCCACCATCTACAAGGCACAAGTTAGGAGTGTGATGGAAGACTCTACACTTGCCTGGATGGGTGCAGCTCCAACAACACTCAAGAAGTTTGATACTATCCAGGGCAAAGCAGTGTCCTAGGCCCAACCATCTTCAGCTGCTTCATCAATGACCTTCCCGCCATCATAAGGTCAGAAGTGGGGATGTTCACTGATGATTGCACAGTGTTCAGTTCCATTCACAATTCCTCAGATAATGAAGCAGTCCGTGCCCGCATGCAGCTTGGGCTGATCAAGCAGTCCGCTTGATCGGCACCCCATCCACTGGGTTAAACATCCATTGCTTCCATCACCGGCGTACCGTGGCCACAGTGTGTACTATCTGCAGGATGCACTGCAGCAACTCACCAAGGCTTCTTTGGCAGCACCTCCCAAACCCGCGACCTCTACCACCTAGAAGGAAAAGGGCAGCAGGTGCATGGGAACACCACCACCTCCAAGTTCCCCGCCAAGTCACACACTGTCCTGACCGCATTGCTCATCATCTCCATTTAATTTAAACTTTGCAAGCAATACGTTTCCTTTCATTCATGCATGGCCATGATGAGTCTGTGTAGGATGGACGTTCAGTAGGTTGTGAGTTATTCCCTGTGTGGGAATTCCACATCCCAGTTAGATTAATGCTGGGGTGGGAGAGAGAGATGTGCTTACAATTGGAGAGCAAGGCAGGAAGGGAGCCATTGAATCATCGCACAACCAGTTTAAGCCATTGCAAGAATGTAGACCCTCTGTTACTTAAGGCCATGGATCTATTTGGAAACCAGAAAAGAAGAAGTCAGCAACTAAAAAACAGAAGGAAGATTGTTTTGTTTTTAGAAATCTAGACAAACTGACATTTCCGCTGATAAAGCATGTTTCTGGAATTTATGCTGTAACTGATCTAACCTGACCAGAGCCCTGGGTGAAGTGATGCAGAGATCGGAGACCTGAGGGGAGCGGTAGGATGTCCTGTGTCATCCTAGAGTGACCCTCAGTCCGACTCTCAGTCTGGCTGCAGGATTAGGAGTGTCTCAGCGAAGTATAACAGAAATGTTCATACTTAAAATGTAAGAGGTACCCAGAACAATCCGAGATTCTGTCCATCCAAACTTGGGATGTGTCTGGAGAAGCATTTTGAATGATATGATTAGGGTGCGTACAGATCTGACACTGGTGGTGCTGTGTGACACTGGGTGAAGGGCTGGCACTGGTGGTGGTGATGGAGCAATTTCAGGTGATGATTTAAGAGAAATGCACCACATTAACTGAAGTCTTGTTGTTCCTATATTGTACTGGGACCCTGTGCCGACACAAGGGTTGATCACAGGTGCTCTTCACCCTGTGCAGCACAATTATTCACCGCGGTCACTAAATGAACAATTTTCTGTTGCACATCTGTCGAGTGCAGCGCGCGCTCACGTGTAGCTAAATTGCTCAAAAAAATACAGCATTTAAATTTGCAATTCTAACGCTCGTAGAATGGTGCAATTGGTCAATATCCTGCGCAATGTGGAACTGAATCACGCAGGGCCAGGGAGCAGGAAATGTGATCACCGTGCATCAGGCATTCGCTTCCTGGGAAATCAGGCCTGCAACATATCCGAGGCGTCTACTGCAACTCAGGGCAGGCAGCGAATGCAAAGGGGGCTGGGACTCTGCACACAGGATGTGCACGAGGCTCACTGGGCCTCTGAGTTCTATTTAAATGCGGCTGCCATCCCTAACTTGTTAAGGGAAGGTCGTGTCTGACAAACCTGATTGAATTTTTTGAGGAGGTAACAAGGAGGGTAGATGAGGGTAGTGCATTTGATGTAGTGTATATGGACTTTAGCAAGGCTTTTGATAAGGTTCCACATGGCAGACTGGTCACGAAGTTAAAAGCCCATGGGATCCAGGGCAAAGTGTCAAGTTGGATTCAAAACTGGCTCGGAGACAGGAAGCAGAGGGTAATGGTTGATGGGTGTTTTTGTGACTGGAAGGCTGTTTCCAGTGGGGTTCCGCAGGGCTCAGTACTAGGTCCCTTGCTTTTTGTGGTATATATCAATGTTCTAGACTTGAATATAGGTGGTATGATTAAGAAGTTTGCAGATGATACTAAAATCGGCTGTGTGGTTGATACTGAAGAAGGAAGCTGTAGACTGCAGGAAGATATCAATAAATTGGTCAGGTGGGCAGAACAGTGGCAAATGGAATTCAATCCGGAGAAGTGTGAAGTAATGCATTTGGGGAGGGCTAACAAGGAAAGGGAATACACCTTAAATGGTAGGACACTGAGTAGTGTAGAGGAACAAAGGGACCTTGGAGTGCATGTCCACAGATCCCTGAAGGTAGCAGGCCAAGTAGATAAGGTGGTTAAGAAGGCATACGGAATGCTTGCCTTTATTAGCCGTGGCATAGAATACAAGAGCAGGGGGGGTTATGTTTCAACTGTATAGAACACTAGTTAGGCCTCAGCTAGAGTACTGCATGCAGTTCTGGTCACCACATTACAGGAAAGATGTGATTGTACTAGAGAGGGTACAGAGGAGATTTACAAGGATGTTGCCGGGAGTAGAGAATCTTAGCTATGAGGAAAGACTGGATAGGCTGGGTTTGTTTTCCTTGGAACAGAGGAGGCTGAGGGGAGACCTTATTGAGGTGTATAAAATTATGAGGGGCAGAGATAAAGTGGATAGAAAGGACCTATTTCCCTTAGCAGAGGGGTCAAAAACCAGGGGGCACAGATTTAAAGTAATTGGTGGAAGGTTTAGAGGGGATTTGAGGGGAAATTTCTTCACTCAGTGGGTTGTGGGGGTCTGGAACTCACTGCCTGAAAGGGTGGTAGAGGCAGGAACCCTAACCACATTTAAAAAGTACTTGGATGTGCACTTGGGATGCTGTAACCTGCAGGGCTACGGACCAAGAGCTGTGAAGTGGGATTAGGCTGGATAGCTCTTTGTTGGCCGGCGCGGACACGATGGGCCGAAATGGCCTCTTTCCGTGCTGTAACTTTCTATGATTCTATGATTTTAACGCAGCTAATGGGATCAGGCACTGAAGGGGAGGCCACATTCAACTTTGGAAAAAAATCAAGCTTCCCTCTCCCTTAAGTCCCTGGCACCCTGCCCATCGCACACACGCCCCCTTTGCCCGGTGCCCCTGTAAAAACCCAAGCCTCTCGCCCTGCCTGCTCTGTGCCCCGCTACCCCTTGGAGTAAATTACTGGAGTGGATTACTGGAGTGGATTACTGGAGTGGAGTGGATTACTGGAGTGAATTACTGGAGTGGAGTGGATTACTGGAGTGGATTACTGGAGTGGAGTGGATTACTGAAGTGGATTACTGGAGTGGAGAGGATTACTGGAGTGGATTACTGGAGTGGAGTGGATTACTGGAGTGGAGTGGATTACTGGAGTGGTTTACTGGAGTGGAGTGGGTTACTGGAGTGGATTACTGGAGTGGAGTGGATTACTGGAGTGGATTACTGGAGTGGAGTGGATTACTGGAGTAGAGTGGATTACTGGAGTGGATTACTGGAGTGGAGTGGATTACTGGAGTGGATTACTGGAGTGGAGTGGGTTATTGGAGTGGATTACTGGAGTGGAGTGGGTTATTGGAGTGGATTACTGGAGTGGATTACTGGATTGGAGTGGATTACTGGAGTGGAGTGGATTACTGGAGTGGAGAGGATTACTGGAGTGGATTACTGGACTGGAGTGGGTTACTGGAGTGGATTACTGGAGTGGAGTGGATTACTGGAGTGGATTACTGGAGTGGAGTGGGTTACTGGAGTGGATTACTGGAGTGGATTACTGGATTGGAGTGGATTACTGGAGTGGATTACTGGAGTGGATTACTGGACCGTGACTGTGTGAAGAGCCTTACTGGCCGACCCTCCGAAAACAACTCGTCAGATTGTTAGGTGTTCCTGGGCAGAATTCGAGAAGCACAGTGTAGGCGGAATGCAACCAACCTGCAGTGTAGTGTCTACAAACAGCACCTATCCTATTTTGGAGCAGTTCTGGAGCAGAACTCCAGTAAAAGGCAAGACAAAACCTTTTTGTTAAAACAAATCCATATTTTCACATTCTCTCTGTGTCTGGAGACATTGGCCTAGAAATTGGATATGGCCACGAAATGGGCAGTGTTACAGCCTAACGATGTTAAGCTATGCCACCTCAAAATGGTCTAGGTAGCACGCAAAATCCGTGCTCATTCCCATTAACATGATTATAGTCATGATTTCAGAGCTAAAACTGCTGCTTATTGGCTTAACGCTCAACATGTGGACCAATATCGGGGCCAGTAAAATTCCCAGTCATGTGTGGCACAGACGTTATTCAGTACTGAAGGGGAGGTGCATTGATGCTACAGCACCTCATTGTCAAGCCAGTTCCAACTGCAGCTGCCAGAAGAAGAAGAAGGAAGAATAAGGGACTGCAAAGCCATGGCAGAGCGTCCAAAAAGGGAGAGAGCCCGGAGATTCTCTGGTTGTGGCCGTGGAGAGGAGGTGGGCTGTCCTCTTCCCACAGACTGGAAGGAAGCCCTCGCCATACACCTCCCCAAGGATGTGGCAAGAGATAGCCGCCCATGTGACGGCCAGCACTGTGGTGCCAAGTTCGGCCATCCAGTGCCGAAAGAAGTTTAATGACCTCACATGGGTGGTCAAGGTGAGTGAAGGCTTCAGCAAATGCCACATACCACCATCTGCATCACAAGTCTCGCACACTGCTCAATGCACCACACCCCCATCACTCACCTACCAACAATCTCTACCTATCACCACTCACACCTCACAATCATAGCTTCACTTCACCCTCACAACCTTACCACGGCTGCAACACTCACACCCACATCTCACACCTTGCACACAATGTCAGCTATTCAACCATGACAGGCACATCACCCAAACACATTGCACCACACTCACTCACACAGTTCTCTTTCTCTTGCAGGCCAAGGTGGCTCACAACTGCCATGAGCAGCAGCAGACAGGCGGGGGGGGTGGGGGGTGGGGCAGGGGTGGCGGGGTTTGGTGAGGGCAGGCTGACATCCAAGACCTCAGCCAGCTGGAGGAGAGAGTTCTGGTGATAATTGGGCGGCAGATCCAAGAGGCCGTAGCAACTGGTGAGGTTGAAGCCCTTGGGGACAACAATGGTATTTCCTAATCCTTCTTCTCACATCCCACTTCCCCCTCATCTCACAATCTCTTCTCACTTTCAAGCTACTGATTCCCCCCCACTCCCCTCACCATAACCCGACTCTTGTGCCTTTCTGCTTTCAGATAATCAACAACAAGCAGCGGAGCAGCCTGCCCCCTGAGTCGATGCAGGAGAGCGAGGGGGGAGAAGAAGAGGAAGAAGAAGACACTGCGTCACTACATCTGTCACTCACAGACACCAGCTCAGAAACTGGCACTACGCGTACTTTAGAGGCTAGTGTAGTAGCGGGATTTGCACAGGGTGAGGCACCGGGGATGACTGGGCTGCAGCAAGGCCAGGGGGGAAGGGTAGCTCGGGGGCCAGCTCCCCGGAGGGTGAGTTCACGCACGGGTTCTGCTGCACAGGACTCCAATGACGACTTCGATGGGGCGGCCTTTAGAAGAAGGGTAATGGGAATGCACACCGAATTGATAGATGCAATTGCAAGCCTGCCAGAGAGCCTCGTGGCAATGTCAAGGAGCGTGGAGGAGTCCGCCTCCAACATTGCACAGGGCTCTGCGCAGAGCTTGGAGCCCAGGATTTCCAGGCTGGAAATGATGGAAGACTCCCAGAGAGACCGTGGCGACCCAGACCTGATGCCGCGTGTGATGGGCGATGTTGCGGCTGCCATTGCAGCACAGGCAGAAGCCACGCAACCTCTTAGTGCTGTAATGCAGTCTATGGTTGCTGCCATCGAGTCTCAGACTGCTCTCATGCAGTCTCAGCTTGATGCCACGCAAGCTCTGACTGCTGCCATCGTGGCTGGGTCTACCACCGCCGACTGGGGCTTTCACAGTGTCGCAGCAGGCCAGCAATCTGTGCTGCAACAGATTGCTAGGGATGCTGAGGTGCTGCCCCGGGGGAGTGGCAGTGGGTCAGTGGAGCAGGAACCTGCTGTCCTCTCTCAGGATGACAGCATTCCTGCTCCCACCACTGCCACTCCGCCATTGCCCTTGTCACTGCCTGTCATCCAGCCAGGCCAGACTGCCGTCGCCCAGCCTGAGGTGGTGCAGTCTACAGCCGGGCCTTCCAGGTCGAGGGCATCCTGCAAGGCCATCTGAAGTCTCCCGCACGGACACTCAGCAGCCTTCCACCAGCCCTGCTGCAGCCACTGGGCCAACACTTCGTAGGAGCACTAGAGCAGGCAAAGGCTCAGTAACGAGTGGCACTAAGGGATTGCACAAGAGTGAATAGTTCATTTTGTTACTGTAATTATGTGTGAAGTGATTTTTGATAAATTTATTCATTTTGCTTGAAATCTTTTGCGCTGGCTCTCATTTCAGCTTTGTGCCAATGACGACACTGTGATGTTCAATGACAGAGGGATGGTAAGATGGGGAAGTGGTGAGCAATGGGGATCTGGGGTTTCATTCACTGGAATCGGAGTCTGATGAGCCATTCACGGACAGTCCATCCAGAAGGGGGATTGGCTGCCTGCCTCCTCACTCCCTCCTCGTCCTCTTGCTCCTTTTCCTCTTCCTTCTCCTTCTCTCCCTTGTCCTCCTCCTGAGGTGGTCCCACAATCCCTGGTGGCAAGGGCTGGGCCCTCCTGATGGCCAAGTTGTGGAGCATGCAGCAGACCACCACAAAATGAGACACCCGCTCTGGCGAGTACTGGAGGGCTCCTCCCGAGCGGTCAAGGCAGCGGAACCATTGCTTCAATAAGCCGAGTGGTGGGGTTGCGGAGGGGAGTCATGAGCCAGGTGCAGAGTGGATAGCCCTTGTCTCCGAGCAGCCACCCTCGGGTTTGCTGTGGTGGCTTGAAGATTGCTGGCACAGGATGAAGGCATCGTGGCTGCTGCCAGGATAGCGGGCATTGACCATCAGGAAGCACTGGGCGTGGTTGCACACCAACTGCACATTAAGTGAGTGGTAGCCTTTGCAGTTACGGAAGATCTCAGGATTGTTATGCGGTGCCCGCAATGCCACGGGGGGGGGGGGGGGGGTGGGGGTGGGCAGTCAATGGCACCCTGCACCATGGGGAAGCTCGCCATCCTGGCAAAGCCACATGTGTGCGCATCCTGCTTCTCTCTGCTCAGAGAGAAGACAATGTAGTCCCTTCTCCTGGTGTTGAGAGGCTCAGTGACCTCCTGGATGCAGCGATAGACGACGAACTGTGAGATGTTAGCTATGTCTCCTGTTGCAGACTGGAAGGATCTGCTGGCAAAGAAATTGAGGGCGACGGTGACCTTGACTGTCACTAAGAGAGCTGTGGTCGCCCTGGCCTGAGGCTCGAGGTCTGGTTGCAGGAGGTGGCAGAGTTCTGCGACCACATCCTTGGTGAAGCGGAGCCTCTGAATACACTGCTCCTCGCTAAAGTAGATATAAGAGAAGTGCTCTCAGAAGACCCTGGGTGGGTAAGGCCTCCTGTTGAGAGCCCTCCTGGCCCTCCCTCTGCGTGCATCTTCTCATCTTCTTCGCTGCCTCCGCTCCCTTTCCCTAAGATACTCGAGTGTGAGGGGGACTGCCAGTAAAGCTCCCATGACTGTGAGCATGTGTTGTGAGCAGAAGCCTTTAAATAAGAATGAAGGCGTTCTCCACTTGCAGCAACACTGCCTGTCAGCTTGAAAGAAGTTGCTGGAGTTGCAGGAAGTTGCACAGAGCCGGTCAAACTGAACAAACATGTCAGGTGCAAGTGATTGCTGATGATCTCTTTAAATACCATTGCTGGAGCCTCCTTCCTGCTTGTCAACGCTTTCTCATCTCGTTGTAATTAAAGCATGCCAGTAAGTGGAGCAGCAAAGTCCAAACTCGCAGATCGGGCATCAAATGAGCGTTGCACACTCACTGACGTCACGATCTGCTTCATTTCAATGATTTTCACGATTGCTGCTATCGGCAGTACTGCCGGCCACCCGAAAATGGCGGCCACGGCGGGACCCACTGCCAGCTGGTGGAAGAGCGACAGCTGCCATTTCTTCACCCGATTATGGCGGTAACGGGCGGCGATGGGCCACCCAATTTCTAGGCCATTATTTAAGATTGTCAAAAAAGTTTCAGCAGTGCCAAGGAAAATAAAGCCAAGGAGAAAGTGAATCCTTCCTCCCTCCCTGAAATGGTTGTTTGAATTGAGTCGGAATAACAGTGCCAGAATAGGCAGTGAGCGAGGGACAGTTCATTACAGCTGCAAACAGCAACTCTCAGAGCTCTGAGCTGTGGACCCTTTCTGATAACTTAGTGAATGGCCAATACCTCCAGGCTGACCAGCTCTTTCTTATTGTCCAGTTGTCTTCCATTTGATTGTTGCTTTACCCATTCTTAAGCAGATACAGAGGCAGTTCCATTTCAAGTAGTTAACATCAGCGTAATTGCTGTTTGTGGAGTCAGTTCCCCTCCTGTAAAACACCAATTGTATCTCCAACTCTAGTCAAAATGCTCTTAAGCACAAGGATTGTCCACTCTAGCTGAGGCTCGAACTCACGACCTCAGCACATCCCGAGCCTGTTTTGTCAGATAAGGACCACACGCTGACCTTTGGCACCATTAGGAACAACGAGGTTGTTTTGGTGTAAGGGTGAGAACAGGCGCTAAATGGATGCGGTGCTAATAAGACAGGCCTGTTTGAAAGTCTGGTTTTAGCACGCTATTGATTACCAGAATGTGAACTTGCCTGGAGGCTAAAACGGAGACACCTGCAGGTTTAGCACTCCAGCGCTGATTAGACACAGCTTTCGTGGAGCGGTATATGTGGGCTCCTCGCACCCACTGCCACTCAAGGTGTGGAGTGCGCTGGCTGACACACATCGGCAGGTTTCAGGATGGCTCAGGGACCGAGGGAGAGGGCGCACAGGTTCTCGGACGAGGCACTGGAAGCCCTGGTGGAGGAGGTCCAGAGGAGGAGGAGGGATGTTCTGTACCCAGAAGGGGAATGGAGCCCGCCTCGCCCTCCTATCAATGTTCCCTCTAATTTATGTTTGTACTGAGCGGGCCACGAACTCCTTTGAGCGCGACCTTTTCGTCTGTGAGCAAATTTTAAAACAACAACTTTTACAATAACGACAGCAACAACGACAGCAACAACAACCACTTAAAAGCATATATACATTAATGCCATATCTCACCCCACCGTCTCAAATCATGAGACAAGCAGACAAGGTTCGATACAAGTTTAACATAATTTCTCTACTTTTGAATTCTATTCCTCTAGAAATGAGCCCCAGTGCTTTATTTGCACTTTTATGGCTTTTTTAACCTGCGTTGCTACTTTTAATGATTTGTGAATCTATACCCCTAGATCCCTTTGCACCTCTACCCCGTTTAGACTCTTATTTTCCAAGGAGTTGGTCGCCTCCTTATTCCTCCTACCACAATGCACCACCTCACTCTTATCTATTGAAATTCACTTGTCATTTACATGCACATTCTGCAAGTTTGTTTATGGTAGAATTAATTAAAAGTTTTTAGTTCGTCATGTACAAACTCTATTTTTTTTTTAATTACTTGTCAGGAATGACTGGGATATAAAAGAACTGCATAATAATGCATTAACACTTCAGAAACGTCATTCAGTTACACGGTTATGCATCAACAAACAATCCAAAAGCCCGAGGTGAGCTGAAAGAAGCAAATCTATTTGTGCAATTTGTATTAATTTAAAGTTTTCATCGTAATAGCCCATCCCACATGTAACTATAGCAATGGCTGCACAAGCAGCAGGAGCAGCAGCTTTCCTATGGTGCTGACGTGCTGGACGTTCACATAAGTAATTAGAATATTATTCACAATGCAACCAGACAGCCAACAAATATAAAGTGCTTTAGTTATTTAGTTCACAGTATTAAAATGAATTGAACAAAAAAAGGTATCTGTATTTCTAACTTCAATCACTTCCATTAATAAACGTTGTCTTGTTGAACCAGCACCCCCACCATGTAACATGCCAGAAATGCAGCATTTATTCACAAGTGCAGAAAACACATACACAATTTGCGTCACCGAATTAAAAACAAAAAGCAGGAAACGCTATGATTTAACAGAAATAAACATTCATCTTTCTTCCTGGACCGAAGAACCAGTCAGACTGACTTGGAAATGTTGACATAAAGATGTTAATTTACAAATTTCACTTTTAATGTTTTTCTCTCAAACATTCTCCACAATATTAATCCCTGCTCTTATCCCGAAAAGTGTTGAATTATTTTAGGTACTTCAGAATTAAATAGTGGGATACAAACTTCATTGTACTCTCAATTTTTAATCTCCTATTTCAAACATTTATACCAAATCGAAATTTTTATTATCAGTTTAATCAAAGTATTTTCTGTGTCTTTCTCAATAAACAAATAGTGGTTTCTTCTAAAGTAGCTTCCTGCAATTTTTATACATCATTACATAACTCTTGTTTCTATTAACATTCCACTAAATGTTTAAGAATAAACATTATTCCTGGGACTTGTTAGGACTATAGAACAACAGACAAAATAAAATGGTTTGTGTTTTTCCCCTTTCTTGGTTCTCTTCCTAAACATCTTAATGATATTTTTTAAAAATTCAATAAGAAGTAATATGTAACTCCTACAAATCCTCCCCCACCCTCCCCCTCCTCAACACCATAGTTGCATGTTTGTGTAAAGCTGCTCACTTCACTCGATCGCTCAAAATCAAATATTGAGAAATTTCAATTTTAAAATGTTTTAAGCATTTCAGGCCCTCTTTAAAAGCGTTTGGACTTCAAGACCTGGTTGAAACTTATTTAGATGAGAGGAAAATTGATTTTTGTTTCTGTTTCTTCCAAAATCATATTCGAAACTTAGGGGAAAATAACTGTTTTTAACACTCATTTTTTGTGGAAAGTTCATTAAAAATCTTTAAATTCTTTCAAGTCTCATTGCAGCTTTGACGGAAGTTGCTCCAAGTTTCTCTTTCCCTTTTCAATGCTGTCATTAAACATACAACAAAAAAAATAAGATAAACCCTAATTCCAAACGGAGCTCAAATCAGAAAGTGAATAAAGTGGTTAAACTTCCTCAGAAGGCGGCGAGGTTATCGATCCCCAGCCTTGGCCATGAGTTGGGATCAGTTTTGGAGAAGTTGTTTCCTCTTTTTCTGCTGCCGTTCCCTCCGTCTCTCACAGACTCTGAGGTACAAACAGGGGCACAAACTTTTTCCCGTCTCTCATAACATGATTTAAATAACCCTGATAAACTCTTTCAAAAATGGGACGACACCTGGCAAAATGTAACTGGAACAACTACGGGACGTTCAGCATCACTTTCCCGTAGTTTTTCCGGCTTTAAACAATTTCCTGAATTAAAAAAAAAAATTCTCGTATTTTTGTTTCACCGCGGACCTAAAACATGTTTGCTTTAGCCTCCTTCCAGCGGACATTGTACATGTGCTGCACATCCACCTGTGCAGTTCCAAAGTGCAGCCGCCACTCAGTCCCCGGGAACGGACTACACGCGTCTGGACCCTCACCCCTCTCTCCCTCTTTCACTGTCTCTCTCTCTGTCCCTCTCTCCCTCCGTTTCGCTCTCTATCTCTCTCTGTCCCTTTCTCTCTGTCCCTATCTCTCTATATCTCTCTCTCTCCCCAGTCTCTCTCTCTCTCCCCGTCTCTCTCTCTCCCCAGTCTCTCTCTCTCTCCCCAGTCTCTCTCTCCCCAGTCTCTCTCTCTCTCTCTCTCCCCAGTCTCTCTCTCTCTTCCCCCCAGCTCTCTCTCTCTCTCTCCCCCAGTCTCTCTCTCTCTCTCCCCCAGTCTGTCTCTCTCTCTCTCTCCCCGTCTCTCTCTCTCCCCATCTCTCTCTCTCTCTCCCCCCCAGTCTTTCTCTCTCTCTCCCCCAGTCTCTCTCTCCCCCAGTCTCTCTCTCTCTCACTCCCCAGTCTCTCTCTCTCTCACTCCCGTCTCTCTCTCTCTCCCACAGTCTCTCTCTCCCCAGTCTCTCTCTCCTCTCCCCAGTCTCTCTCTCTCTCTCTCCCCCAGTCTCTCTCTCTCTCTCTCTCCCCCAGTCTCTCTCTCTCTCTCTCTCCCCAGTCTCTCTCTCTCCCCCAGTCTCTCTCTTTGTCCCCAGTCTCTCTCCCTCTCTCCCCCAGTCTCTCTCTCTCCCCTTTCGATCCTCGATCTTCCCCTCACCAGCCACCAACAGATCCCCTGACCTCTGCATGGAGCCAATGAAAGCTTGACTCAACTGGATACTGCGCATGCGTGTCTCTGTTATACCGCGCGCGGGCACAGAATGGTGGGGGATTCTCCCGCGTGGCAGCTGAAAGGTCAAAGTTCAAGGGAGAAAACCAAACTCCTCCCGGCATTGTAGGGGGTGGTGTTTTGTGTCAGCTTCACCTCTGACTTCTGAGCGGTTCAAATCGCTCCCACTCCCTTGGTTCTAGATCTTGGACTTATTTGGGGGTTGTGACAAAAGGTGCAGCAGACAACTGAGTTTGATGAAAGAACATCAATCTTTATTAAAAAAGGTAAAACACAAATAACAGCACTCTTAACACTCTAAAGGTGGGGAACACTTCGGTACAAGCGAGGGAAATGACAGTAGAACAATACTTCACCCCTCCCAACCCCATTTTACTAGCTAAGTTAGGCTTTGAAGGACCAGGGATAATGCTCACCAATCCTTTGACAGTTGGGCTAAATCGTGGTTTTGGGGTTCGCTGTTTATGGCGGTTAGTGTCTGCCATACCACGTACGTGGTAGAGGACTTCACCTACGTCTCTGGTCAGTCTTCGCGAGTCCGCTGATGCGGTAGGATGTCGTTTTGGATTTATCTGGTGAGTACCCAATTTCTTTGGTTTAGCAGTAGGGTTTAGAGTCTTTGGGAAAATCTTACCCAGGGGTAAGTCAGGAGTAGATTGTAGAGTGGAAACTTTGTGGTTCTTCGGGTTTTCTTCCCTTGAGTTGGTCTTTGTTGGTCGCGGTGGCCTGCTATTACCCAGTCAGTTGGGGGTAATATGCGGTTGTTGGTTTCGTGAGGCCTTTGGTTTCCGCGATGGCTTTAGGCCTTGTTTGGTGTGTCGGTTGACCTCGTGGAGCCGTCGGTGACTTGTTGCTGCTTGTTGCTCCGGGTGACTGTGTTGGGACCGTTGTTGGAGGTCCGTCGAGGTGGTATCTTCACGAGCTGGACTCAGGTGTGTCTGAGTGGTGAGCGATGCCGACTCGCTTCCAGCTCGGCTTGTCTTCTTCCTTTTTTTTGAACTGCTTAACGCGCCTTCAATTATACTAAATTGAAGTGGCCTTATCTGCCCGCCAAATCTGCTCAGTCCATTGTCTGGTTTTGGCAGGCTCGTCAACGGTAATGACTTTACTAGCATGTTAACTGGTTTTTAACAGGCCTTCAATCTCATCCATTGAACATGGCCTTATCTGCGCGCCAAATCTGCTTGGTTCTTTGGCTGATTTTGGCGGGCTAGTTACCAGTAACTGTTCTGTAAGTGTCAAATGGCTTTTGGGATGGCTTGCATCCTGTCGATCTCCTCAGTTGATCACTGGTGATTGATTTCATGTTTGGTTTTCTAGGCTGGACTCGGTCTTTCTATAGAATGGGTCTGAGTGGGTTTTATTATGCATGTTTCTGATGGGCCCTGTAATCGGTTTTGATGGGGCCTGTATTTTGGGTGGGACTGTCTTTTCCCAGGGTCTATTGTTCAAATGTTAATGTCTGCTGGGGCTTGAGTGGGGCCATCCCGGTTCCCCAGACAGTGTAATTAACTGCAATAGCCAAACTGCTTTTACAGAGGTCGAACCCACCTCCTTGGCCCTTTACAGGCCCAGACATGTTTTTAAAATGCCAAAACTTGGTTTTTGGTCTTAAATTCCTTAGGTTAGGCCCAAATGCATTTTTATCACTCTGAGGTAGTTCCAAAGTCCTTTTTCCTTAGGTTTTGGGGATCTGCAAAATTTTGGAAACCTTACAGCGTGACACAGCAACCCACCAACCATCGGAACACACACTCCATGTCCTGCAGTTGGGATCGGCTCTGAGCTCGCAAGACTCGCAAATTTCCAGTTCTGACGAAGGGTCATCGACCTGAGATGTTAACTCTGTTTCTCTCTCTACAGATGCTGTCTGACCTGCTGAGTATTTCCAGCATTTTCTGTTTTTATCGCAAATGACTCTGTCTGGATTCCCAGGGCCATTGTGTATTGGGCCCCTCTCCCACTCCAGCTGCTCTCCAGCTCTCTGCGTGGCTTTTCAATTGAAGTGCGCGGGAGCTCGGGGATCAGTGCGCCCGTGCAGCCCCGCACTTTAGAGGGAACAGTCCCTCCTGTCCCTCCTGTCCCACAGCAGCTGGTGCTGCTCTGCCTGGCCTCATGTCCTCCTCCCATTGCTCCTGCAGACCAAGGGGGACCCCTAGCAAGATGTCGATGACCAAAGCGACTCCTATAAGCACTCACTCTTTTTAGGTGAAGTCCTCAGCGAATTTCCAGAGTAAATGTTGCTCGAGTGTCGGTGAAGTCTTGACAAAGTGTCCCAGAAAGTCTCCTGATGTGATTCAAACGTCCTCTTCAAGCCTCCAGCAGCGAGTGAACAGTAAAAGGTGATGTACATTTTAGTAACGCTTGAAATCCTCTGCAACAACTAGTTTGCTCCCATTCAGCTGGTCGCTGTTAGGAGAGGGCATTAGGTCAAGTGTTAGCCAACAAAATGTAGCCTCCTTAATGAGCGCAAGCAGGTAATTTAAATGGCAATCAGCTGCTTAATGATCCTTGGTGCGGCTGTTCCCAGAGCAAGCTTCAACTCCTTTACCAAGTTGGCGTCTTGTGTTAAATGCGGGCTACACCGACGTTTCAGCTTAAGACCCCATCTTGGCCACCTCGCAGGCTCTTCAGTTCCTAAAGTATCCGGGGAAAATCGCCCCCATTGACTTTGCTTTGCTTTCCGCTGCAGTTCACTACAGCTCTACCAGCTGAGCTATCGAAGGGAAGCAGCCAGATACCCTATTGTGGGGGAATCATGGATCACCTCTAGTCTTGATAACTTTGTACTCGTTCGCTAGTTCTGCGCTCACAGTCCAAGTTAAATAACCTGCTTACATCTATATTATCCACTCCTCTCAGCGTTGGGAATCCAAGGACAGATTCCAAATGTAGAGGGGGTGGAATTTTAGTGGGGTTCCCCACTGAAGCTTCAGAAGAAGATCGGTGGAATCTGGAGCAACAGCTGTTTCGGCCATTTCTCGGGGCTTTCTGCTGGAGTTACACTGGGAGAGCGCGGAGATTCTGGGTGAGGGTGTTTCAGAGCAGCGACTGGGGCATGGGTTTGAGCAACAACAACATCAAATTGTATTTAGATAGCGCCTTTAATGTAATAAACATCCCAAGGCGCTTCACAGGAGCGATTATCAAACAAAATTTGACACTGAGCCACACAAGGAGAAATTAGGGCAGCTGAGAGGTAGATTTTAAGGAGCATCTTAAAGGAGGAGAGAGAAGCAGAGAGGTGGAGCGGTTTAGGGAGGGAATTCCAGAGCTTAGGGCCGATGCAGCTGAAGGCACGGCCGCCAATGGTGGAGCGATTAAAATCGGGGATGCTCAAGAGGCCGGAATCGGAGCAGCGCAGATACCTCAGCGGGGGTGGGGGGCGGGGGTGGGGTTTGTGGGGCTGGAGGAGATTACAGAGATAGTGAGGGGCGAGGCCATGGAGGGATTTGAAAACAAGGATGAGAATTTTAATATCGAGGCGTTGATTAACCGGGAGCCAATGTAGGTCAGCGAGCACAGGGGCGATGGGCGAACGGGACTTGGTGCGAGTTAGGACACGGGGCAGCCAAGTTTTGGATGACCTCGAGTTTACGTAGGGTGGAATGTGGGAGGCCAGCCAGGAGTGCGTTGGAATAGTCAAGTCTAGAGGTAACAAAGGCATGGATGAGGGTTTCAGCAGCAAATGAGCTGAGGCAAGGGCGGAGACGGGCAATATTACGGAGGTGGAAATAGGCGGTGTTAGTGATGAAGCGGATATGTGGACAGAAGCTCATTTCAGGGTCATATATGACACCAAGGTTGCGAACAGTGTGGTTCAGCCTCAGACAGATGTTCGGGAGAGGGATGAAGTTTGTGGCGGGTCCCGAAGACAATGGCTTCGGTCTTCCCAATATTTAATTGGAGAAAATTTCTGCTCATCCAGGACTGGATGTCGGACAAGCAGTGTGTCAATTTAGAGACCGCGGAGGGGTCGAGAGAAGTGATGCTGAGGGAGAGCTGGGTGTCGTCTGCGTACATGTGGAAACTGACGCCGTGTTTTCGGATGATGTCGCCGAGGGGCAACATGTAGATGAGAAATAGGAGGGGGCCAGGGATAGATCCTGGGCTGGAGGGCTGAGTACCACACCACATGGTGCCAGTTGCCCACAGTGGCCTCAGGGCGGGGACATGTCCCTTCATTCTTTTTGATATAATCAAATCGTAGATCAGTAAGTGGGCAATCCAAAGATTTGAAGAACATTTTTTGCATATTTTCTAGCTGACTAATATTGGAAGAGTGCTGCTTCCATATTTACAGAATGCGGGAGCTGTTTATAGACCCAACCAGGCCATAGTTAGTGTCGGTCACTCAATAACGTCACTTACTGACCACAGCTCCCTTGTTGCCTTGCTGAGGAGCTACAGCTGGTCGCACTGAGTGCTGGGATGCACCGCTGTCTTACTGTTGGACTCCTCTGAGAAAGACAGGTGTCTGTTGCTGATATAGAGTTACAAATGGAACAGGTTTTCTCCAAGCTTTGAGGACTATTGAAGGTAAAGATAAACTGCAGGCTGATCAGGTTCAAAGCACACTTGTGAGCGTCAGACCGTCTCGGTACATTGGTGAAAATTGTAAAATTTCAAACTATGCACTTTTGGGAAGTTTAGGAAGCAGAACAGCTTGTGGTATTATTGGCATGTTCCTGGTGATGTGATTTCATACAATCATTGAACCGCACAGCACATCGCAGAAGGAAGCCATTTGGCCCATCGTGCCTGTGCCGGCTCTTTGAAAGAGCTCTCCAATTAGTCCCACTCCCCTGCTCTTTCCACATAGTCCTGCACATTTTCTCCTCTTCAAGTATTTATCCAATTCCCTTTTGAAAGTTACTATTGAATCTGCTTCCACCGCCCTTTCAGGCAGCGCGTTCCAGATCACAACAACTCGCTGCGTAAAAAACTTTTCCTCATCTCCCCCTCTGGTTCTTTTGCCAATTTCCTTCAATCTGTGTCCTCTGGTTACCGACCCTTCTGCTACTGGAAACAGTTTCTCCTTATTTACTCGATCAAAACCCTCATGATTTTGAACACCTCTATTAAATCTCCCCTTAACCTTCTCTGCTCTTCTCAGCACGAATTTCAAAAAGAAAGGCCATGCTTGAACAACCTTATTGAATTCTTTGAAGAAGTAACAGCAAGAGTAGACAAGGGTAATGCAGTGAATGTAGTATACTGGAGTGGAGTGGATTACTGGAGTGGAGTGGAGTGGATTACTGGAGTGGAGTGGAGTGGATTACTGGAGTGGAGTGGAGTGGATTACTGGAGTGGAGTGGAGTGGATTACTGGTGTGGAGTGGATTACTGGAGTGGAGTGGAGTGGATTACTGGTGTGGAGTGGATTACTGGAGTGGAGTGGATTACTGGAGTGGAGTGGATTACTGGAGTGGAGTGGAGTGGATTACTGGAGTGGAGTGGCTTACTGGAGTGGAGTGGATTACTGGAGTGGAGTGGATTACTGGAATGGAGTGGAGTGGATTACTGGTGTGGAGTGGATTACTGGAGTGGAGTGGAGTGGATTACTGGAGTGGAGTGGAGTCGAGTGGATTACTGGTGTGGAGTGGATTACTGGAATGGAGTGGATTACTGGAGTGGAGTGGAGTGGATTACTGGTGTGGAGTGGAGTGGATTACTGGTGTGGAGTGGAGTGGATTACTGGTGTGGAGTGGATTACCGGAGTGAAGTGGAGTGGATCACTGGTGTGGAGTGGATTACTGGAGTGGAGTGGAGTGAATTACTGGTGTGGAGTGGATTACTGGAGTGGAGTGGAGTGGATTATTGGAGTGGAGTGGAGTGGATCACTGGTGTGGAGTGGATTACTGGAGTGGAGTGGAGTGGATCACTGGTGTGGAGTGGATTACTGGAGTGGAGTGGAGTGGATTACTGGAGTGGAGTGGAGTGGATTACTGGTGTGGAGTGGAGTGGATTACTGGTGTGGAGTGGAGTGGATTACTGGTGTGGAGTGGATTACTGGAGTGGAGTGGAGTGGATTACTGGTGTGGAGTGGATTACTGGAGTGGAGTGGAGTGGATTACTGGAGTGGAGTGGAGTGGATTACTGGTGTGGAGTGGAGTGGATTACTGGTGTGGAGTGGATTACTGGAGTGGAGTGGAGTGGATTACTGGTGTGGAGTGGATTACCGGAGTGGAGTGGAGTGGATTACTGGTGTGGAGTGGATTACTGGACTCAGTAACCTTTCAGTTCTGATATCATCCTTGTAAATATTTATTGCACCTTCCCCAGTGCCTCTATATCCTTTTTATAATATGGAGAACAGAAATGTTCACAGTACTCCAAGTGTGGTCTAACCAAGGTTCTATACAAGTTTAACATAACTTCTCTGCTGTTCAATTCTATCTCTCTCGAAATGAACCCCAGTGCTTGTTTTTTTTTTTATGGCCGTGTTAAATTGCGTCACTACTTTTAATGATTTGTGTATCTATACGCCTAGATCGCTTTGCTCCTCTACCCCATTTAGACACTTATTTTCCAGGGAGTAGGCGGCCTCCTTATTCCTCCTACCAAAATGCACTGTTAGTGGGATATGTTGATGGGGGTTAAATGAAGTAGGGTGGGAGGAGGCTCGTGTGGAGCATAAACATCAGCATGGACCAGTTGGGCCGAATGGCCTGTTTCTGTGCTGTAGACTGTAGTAACTCTATGTGAACTCCCGCGATATCTTACCCCCTGCCTGGAACGGTTCCCACCAGGTGGAGGAATTATCGAGTCACACAACTTTTATCTTTTCACTCCACCTGGGGCACCCCTCGTAATTCTTGCAGCTCCTCTCCGCCAGCTCTTTGAAAGACCCTCGCTGTTCAGTGTCGGAGGCTGAATGACTCGAAAGTCAAAGGATGGATACCTGACCTGAGCAGTAAACAATGGGTTAATGGCCGAGGAATGTTGGGCCTGAAATTCCTGGGCCAATGGGAGGAGGAGGGGCAGGGCGGCCGGCAGTATATTTGGGGATGGGCGGGATGGAATTTGGGGTGAGACCCGTTCTACTGAGTCTCTGCCCCTGAATGCAGGGTTATGTTGTTGACAAGATAAAGGGAGATATAACTCTTATCGATCCTGTCTTCCTGTTATTATTCAAGGTTAGGAAACTGAAAGATTATGCAGCTAATGAAGAGATCTGGCTTTTCTCAAGTAATTATAATTTGCTCACTTTAAGTGTTTAACATGGGCTGGTCTAAGAAGGCAATCCTTGCAACAAGATGCATCACTTAGGTTGGCCAAGGTTGTTTGAAAGATTGGAGAAGGAGGTTTACTTTGAGAATCGAATGTATAAAAGATGGTGATTGGGGGGTGGATTTTAACCCTCCTGGCATGGTGAAAACCAGTGGGTAAGGAGTTACAATCCATAGGGTGGCTTACCCACCAATGTCCCGCCCGGAACCCACCATTGCCGATTTCCCCTGGCACTTCCGGACTGGCGACTAAGCTGTCCACACTAAGCCGGCAGATCCTTCTTTGAATGTGCACATCGGGGCCCAACTGCAATTTTAACTCCGGCCAGGTGTAAAATGAATTGCTGGCCAGTGGGTAAGCAGGGCTGCACCGTCGCAGTTTTGCTGGTTTCTGTTTCTCTGACATGACGTTTTTGAAAATCCATTCTTGGGCTGTGGGCATCGGTGGCAAGGCCGGCATTTATTGCCCATCTGTAGTTGCAGTGACTGAGTGGCTCGCTCGGTCACTTCAGAGAGCAGTGAAGAGCCCACCAGATTGGTGTGGGACTGGAGTCATATTTAGGCCAAACCGGGTAAGGATGGCAGGTTTCCTTCCCTGACCGACATTCAAGAACCAGTTGGTTGTGCTTTGGTGGTTCAGTAGTAGAACTCAGCAGCATGACTGATTTACTAGCTAACTCATCCTGTGATCTTTCAGTCATTGCACAAAAAGCAATGAGAAGATGATAAGGAATAAGAACAGGAAATAATGTCAAACCACACCAGAAATGTTTTAAGAGCATAAATTGGTGCAGTGCAAAGTAAAATCAGTAAGAAAAAGAATCTCTACTAATCCTGTAGGGAGAAAGGTGAGGTGAGCTGCTGGGAATAATACTGGAAAAGGCGGTCAGATTGGACAAGGTGGAACTGGAATGAGCAGAGGTGTTGAAACCAAACACAACAGTAAGACAGTCTTCCAGTATTGTAACAGCATGATGTCTAGGATCCCTTAAAGGCTAAAGGCAAAGTTGAAACTGAAAATGAACTAAAATAGTTTACATACTAAATCTATCATTTCCTGGACATATTCACGAGAGGTGACACCAGTAACTGTGACCCATCATAGGAGGGTCTACAACTAAACCTAATGACCTTCACATTATTTCCATTGATGTCCTACACAGTCTTCAAGAGCTCAAAACGAATCCACCTCCAGAGGGCACGTTACAGAGAATTACAGCGATTGTCCAGCACAGAAACAGGCCATTCAGCCCCACTGGCCCATGCTGGAGAGTGCTGAATGGAATTGGGAATTATAATTACAAAGTACTGACAGTCATCACCAGGGCATCAGGGGAACTGCATTGGAAACAAGCCAACGTGGGACTATTTTCAAAATGATAAAACTGGGGAAATACAGACCAAATCATCTTGGATTGGTAAGCGGCAAAATCTTGGAACTGATGATTAGGAAAGGTTTAGTGGGGCCTTTATCAAACTAGCCTGGTAAGGGGCAGATCTTACTGGACCAACAACCTCCCTGACCTCAGTGGATATTGGTATAGGGCATCTAGTCTTCCAGAAGGCCTTTGATAAAGTTCCACACAGGCTTAAGGCAATGGGTGCCCTAGGTAAAACTTGGAGGAGTGTAAGGAATTGGCCAGAAGAGTGGTTTTGGTTAGGGGAGTGATCACTATAGTTTCTGATCTATGGAAAAGACCTAAATTCAAAAACACAATGGTCAAATTCTCCACGATTGAGCTGGGCGGGAGGGGCATCGATGGAGTCTGATAAAACAGCCAAATCAATACAAAACAATCCACAGAGGGGGAGAAATTCGGTATCGCCCCGTTTCGGGGTGCCAGGTGCTGGTGATTCCCAGCTTTTTCTAAATTCGGTGTTTGTGCTCCAGGAAGGTAGTGGCGCGCTAAATCAAGCCTTCCTGGAGTGCTAAAGGACACAGGCGGGGCAGTGGTGGTGCAGGGCTGCACAATGTCCCGTGCAGCGCTGCCGTGATCCGAGGCTCCTTCCCTCCCTTAAAGAGAAGGGCCATCGCTGCAGGCTCTGCATTGGGGCCAGTCAGCTGGTCCGTGACGGCGGCCGCGATCTGGCCCGATCAGCCCCACGCACTCCAGCAGAGTGCCGGGCCGATCGATCGCGGCCCAAGGGAAGTAAAAAAAAATTTTAAAAAGCATTTTTAGAAATTTTCCTACTTACCTCAGCAACCTCAACTTTAACTTCCGCCCCCGAAGTGCCCGGCCTCCCGATCAATGCCTCCTGCAGCTGTCGGTGTTTTCGCCCAGGGCTGCTGCAGGGGGTGGAACCAAAGTTCAGGTCCGAGGCTCTACCGGGACGATGCGCACGGCAATGACGTCACGATCTCCGGGCGCAGGAGATCATGTCACAAAGTGTTACCGCCACCGCAAACCTCCCGGCCAAGTTAGCGGGAGTCATTCATCTCGTCGCGCCCGGGCGGTAAGTCGTTCGCATCCCGTTATCACCCCCCGGGGGCACTAACGGGAGGCGCTAACCCACCGAATTTCTCCCCCATAATATTTGCAAGTGGACAAACAGCAACAATTGAAATGTAATGCCAGGTGTAGCACATTGGAAGAATATATGGCGGTGAGGCGTTTATGCTCAATGAACCAGGTAAGGAAATGGCTGAAGGAATCTGGGGGGTGATCGCTATATTGCCCAATCAGTAAAGCTTCAATCTGCGGCCGCATGCTAAGGCTGTACCTGCTCTGGTTAGGCCACACCTTTACTACTGCATTCAGTTCTGCTCACTGAGGCACATGGAGGAGCATCCAAGCCCTGGATATGGTGCAGAGAAAGACACTGAGTGATCCCCAGTCAGAGTCTGGAGTTATAGAGAAAGATTAGAAAACCTTGGGCTTGAAGGAGGTGAATGAGAGGGAATCTCACATAGGTATAGAACAACAACTTGCATTTATATAGCGCCTTTAATGTAGAGAAACATAAGAAATAGGAGCAGGAGTAGGCCATTCGGCCCTTCGAGCCTGCTCCACCATTCAATAAGATCATGGCTGATCTTCTGCCTCAACTCCATTCACCGGCCCTATCACCATATCCCTTGATGCCCTTACTAGTCAGAAATCTATCGACTTCTGTTTTGAATATACCCAATGACTGAGCCTCCACAGCCCTCTGGGGTAGAGAATTCCAAAGATTCACCACCCTCTGTGTGAAGAAATTTCTTCTCATCTCAGTCCTGAATGGCCTACCCTTTATCCTGAGGCTGTGGCCCCTGGTTCTAGACTCCTCCACCCTATCAAGCCCTGTAATAATTTTGTATGCTTCAATTAGATCCCCTCTCATTCTTCTGAATTCAAGAGAATACAGGCCTAGTTTACTCAATCTCTTCTCATACGACAGTTCTGCCATCCCAGGAATCAATCTCGTGAACCTTCGTTGCACTCCATCTATGGCAAGTATATCCTTCCTCAGCTAAGGAGACCAAAATTGTACACAGTACTCCAGGTGTGGCCTCACCAAGGCCCTATATAATTGGAGTAAGACTTCTTTACTCCTGTACTTAAATCCTCTTGTAATGAAGGCCAGCATACCATTTGCTTTCCTAATGGCTTGCACATTTCAGTGACTCATGTACAAGGACACCCAGGTCCCTTTGAGCATCTGCATTGCCCAATCTTTCACCATTTAGGAAATACTCTGCCTTCCTGTTTTTTCTACCAAAGTGGATAACTTCACATTTATCCACCTGCCATGTTCCCGCCCACTCACTGAGCCTGTCGAGATCCCCTTGAAGCCTCTTCACATCCTCTTCGCAACTGACACTGCCACCTAGCTTTCAACGTCCCAAGGTGCCTCACAGAGGCATAATCTGCCAACCATGAACACAGAGCCAAAGAAGGAGGAATCAATGGTGAGGGAACGGAGTTTGTGGTGAAGGAAGAGACTGTCATGGAGCTTGGGTGGGCCGTAGAGATTGAGAATTTCAAAGGAGAGGTGCGAAGGTTGGAACATGGTGAGATGCTCAAAGGAGGAGAAGGTGCCAGAGGAGTAGGGGGACGGACCAAGGTGAGATTTGGTGACAAGGGCCACACCGCCACCGCAGCAGTTTGGGTGAGGCAAGTAAAGTGCCTAGTAGAAAGATGAGGTGCTGTTCCTCGACCTTGTATTGAGCTTCATTGGAACAGTGTAGGAGGCCGAGGACAGAGTGGGACTGGGGTGGAGAATTAAAGTGGCTGAAATAGGCTTGGGTAGGGAAGCGGGACTCATTGAAGAGGCAGTGATGGACATAGCTTTCCATAAAGGATAATTAGATGGGCTGAGTGGCCTATACTTAAGTTTGTGATCCTGTGTGCACTTTCTTTTCTCTTAACGAGGTCACTGTCTTTACTGAAAATGTGTTTAACCAGAGAATACCTTGCTCACCATACGCTGTGGTGAGATGAGGCATTCAAATCAAACTGTGTCACAGACACGTTACTGTGCACAGTGAGTCAAGACCAACGGCAGTATTCAGGTCAAGCAACGTCGGGGGTGTAACTGGACCCGGGCAGGAGAGTGCGGACAGGGCAGATGGAAGAGGGAGGGGAAGAGGAGGGAAGGGAGAGAGTGGAGGGGGAGGAGAAAGAGCAGATGGGGAGAGGAGGAGTGAAGAGAATAAGAGGATGGGGAGAGGAAGAGGGGATGAGGAGGAAGAAGAGCAGTGGAAGGGGTGGGGATGGAGGACAGCGTGGAACAGGGAACGGGTGGGTAGCACTGGCCAAGTTTTCTTCCAAGGGGGTGAGGGGGCAATTTTCCACTGAATGAGGGTGGAGGATGGGTTGTGTCTGTGGGTGGGGGTTGCAGAGGGTAAGTTTTCAGTGTGTGGGGGAGAGACTGTGTGTGGGGGGGGGGGGGGGAGATTGTGTGTGTGGGGGGAGATTGTGTGTGTGGGGGGAGATTGTGTGTGGGGGAGATTGTGTGTGTGGGGGGGGATTGTGTGGGGGGGAGATTGTGTGTGTGGGGGGGGGATTGTGTGTGGGGGAGATTGTGTGTGTGGGGGGGGATTGTGTGTGTGGGGGGAGATTGTGTATGTGGGGGGGATTGTGCGTGGGGGGGGAGATTGTGTGTGTGTGGGGGGAGATTGTGTGGGGGGGGAGATTGTGTGTGTGGGGGGGAGATTGTGTGGGGGGGGAGATTGTGTGTGGGGGGGGAGATTGTGTGTGGGGGGGGATTGTGTGTGTGGGGGGAGATTGTGTGGGGGGGGAGATTGTGTGTGGGGGGGGAGATTGTGTGGGGGGGGAGATTGTGTGTGGGGGAAGATTGTGTGTGGGGGGAAGATTGTGTGTGGGGGGGGATTGTGTGTGTGGGGGGGATTGTGTGGGGGGGGAGATTGTGTGTGGGGGGAAGATTGTGTGTGTGGGGGGAGATTGTGTGGGGGGGGAGATTGTGTGTGTGGGGGGGAGATTGTGTGGGGGGAGATTGTGTGTGTGGGGGGGGATTGTGTGTGTGGGGGGGATTGTGTGTGTGGGGGGGGGATTGTGTGTGTGGGGGGAGATTGTGTGGGGGGAGATTGTGTGTGTGGGGGGAGATTGTGTGTGTGGGGGGAGATTGTGTGTGTGGGGGGGATTGTGTGTGTGGGGGGGATTGTGTGTGTGGGGGGGATTGTGTGTGTGGGGGGGATTGTGTGTGGGGGGGGATTGTGTGTGTGGGGGGGGGATTGTGTGTGGGGGGGGGATTGTGTGTGTGGGGGGGATTGTGTGTGTGGGGGGGGATTGTGTGTGTGGGGGGAGATTGTGTGTGTGGGGGGAGATTGTGTGTGGGGGGAGATTGTGTGTGTGGGGGGAGATTGTGTGTGGGGGGGGAGATTGTGTGTGTGGGGGGAGATTGTGTGTGTGGGGGGAGATTGTGTGTGTGGGGGGGGATTGTGTGTGTGGGGGGGATTGTGTGTGTGGGGGGGATTGTGTGTGTGGGGGGGGGATTGTGTGTGTGGGGGGGGATTGTGTGTGTGGGGGGAGATTGGTGTGTGGGGGGGGAGATTGTGTGTGTGGGGGGAGATTGTGTGTGTGTGGGGGGATTGTGTGTGTGGGGGAGATTGTGTGTGTGGGGGGGATTGTGTGTGTGGGGGGGAGATTGTGTGTGTGGGGGGGGATTGTGTGTGTGGGGGGAGATTGTGTGTGTGGGGGGAGATTGTGTGTGTGGGGGGGAGATTGTGTGTGTGGGGGGGATTGTGTGTGTGGGGGGAGATTGTGTGTGTGGGGGGGATTGTGTGTGTGGGGGGGATTGTGTGTGTGGGGGGAGATTGTGTGTGTGTGGGGGGGATTGTGTGTGGGGGGGGGATTGTGTGTGTGGGGGGGGATTGTGTGTGTGGGGGGGAGAATGCTGTGTGGGGGGGGAGATTGTGTGTGTGGGGGGAGATTGCGTGTGGGGGGGGAGATTGTGTGTGTGGGGGGGGAGATTGTGTGTGTGGGGGGAGATTGCGTGTGGGGGGGGAGATTGTGTGTGTGGGGGGGGAGATTGTGTGTGTGGGGGGAGATTGCGTGTGTGGGGGGGATTGTGTGTGTGGGGGGGAGAGATAGTGTGAGGGGGGGGATTGTGTGAGGGGGGGAGATTGTGTGAGGGGGGAGATTGTGTGTGTGGGGGGGAGATTGTGTGAGGGGGGGGATTTGTGTGAGGGGGGGGATTGTAGTGAGGGGGGGGATTGTGTGTGTGGGGGGGGGGATTGTGTGTGTGGGGGGGGGAGATTGTGTGTGTGGGGGGGGATTGTGTGTGGGGGGGGATTGTGTGTGTGGGGGGGGAGATTGTGTGTGTGGGGGGGAGATTGTGTGTGGGGGGGAGATTGTGTGTGTGGGGGGAGGAGATTGTGTGTGGGGGGGGAGATTGTGTGTGGGGGGGAGATTGTGTGTGTGGGGGGGGAGATTGTGTGTGTGGGGGGGAGATTGTGTGTGTGGGGGGGGGATTGTGTGTGTGGGGGGAGATTGTGTGTGTGGGGGGAGATTGTGTGTGTGGGGGGGATTGTGTGTGTGGGGGGGGGATTGTGTGTGGGGGGGGGATTGTGTGTGGGGGGGGATTGTGTGTGTGGGGGGGGATTGTGTGTGTGGGGGGGGGATTGTGTGTGTGGGGGATTGTGTGTGGGGGGGGGATTGTGTGTGTGGGGGGGGGATTGTGTGTGTGGGGGGGGATTGTGTGTGGGGGGGGGATTGTGTGTGTGGGGGGGGGATTGTGTGTGTGGGGGGGATGTGTGTGTGGGGGGGGATTGTGTGTGTGGGGGGGGATTGTGTGTGTGGGGGGGGATTGTGTGTGTGGGGGGGGATTGTGTGTGTGGGGGGGATTGTGTGTGTGGGGGGGGATTGTGTGTGTGGGGGGGGATTGTGTGTGTGGGGGGGGATTGTGTGTGTGGGGGGGGATTGTGTGTGTGGGGGGGAGATTGTGTGTGTGGGGGGGGAGATTGTGTGTGTGGGGGGGGGATTGTGTGTGTGGGGGGGGATTGTGTGTGGGGGGGGATTGTGTGTGGGGGGGGGATTGTGTGTGGGGGGGGGATTGTGTGTGGGGGGGGGATTGTGTGTGGGGGGGGATTGTGTGTGTGGGGGGGGATTGTGTGTGTGGGGGGGAGATTGTGTGTGTGGGGGGGGATTGTGTGTGTGGGGGGGATTGTGTGTGTGGGGGGGGGGGATTGTGTGTGTGGGGGGAGATTGTGTGTGGGGGGGGGATTGTGTGTGTGGGGGGGAGATTGTGTGTGGGGGGGGAGATTGTGTGTGGGGGGGGGGATTGTGTGTGGGGGGGAGATTGTGTGTGTGGGGGGGGGATTGTGTGTGGGGGGGGAGATTGTGTGTGGGGGGGGGAGATTGTGTGTGCGGGGTTGGAAATGAGCCGAGCTTTTTTCTCAGTTGGGCGGGGATGGGGAGGAGTCAGGAGAGTCCTGAGTTTTTTCCCAGAGGGCGGATGTTAGAAGAGACCCACATTGCTTCGAGTTCAGGTGGGGTGAGTTCCTTCTCTCTCTCTCCTGACCTGCCGTATGTTTCTGGTATTTGCTCTCTCTCTCTCTCTTTCTCCCTCTCTCCTGGCTGATTATATTCACCTGAGGAAGGAGCAAATCGATAGCTCCGAAAGCTTGTGATTTCAAATAAAACTGTTGGACTATAACCTGGTGTTGTGCGACCTCTCAATTTTGATTCTATTGTGTCATAGGAACTGACTGGAACACACCACAAGGTCGGTGATCTCTCACTTCTGTGCAGACGGAAACCACAAGCCACAGGAAGTAGCAGTTTGGTTAAAAAAAGTTTCCCTGTTACATTCGAATGAGTGCCAGCTTAATTAGGGCAGCTCCATCTGGTAATATTTCCAAGTTTGCTGAAGACATGAAACTAGGTGGGATTGTGAGTTGTGAGGAGGATGCAAAGAGGCTTCAAGGCAATTTAGACAAGTTGAGTGAGTGGGCAAATACATGGCAGATGCAGTATAACGTGGATAAATGTGAAGTTATCTACTTCGGTAGAAAAAACGCAAAGGCAGAGTATTATTTAAATGGTGATAGATTGGGAAATGTTGAAGTACAAAGGGACCTGGGTGTCCTTGTACACCAGTCACTGAAAGCAAACATGCAGGTGCAGCAAGCAGTTAGGAAGGCAAATGGTATGTTGGCCTTCATTGCAAGAGGATTTGAGTACAGGAGCAAGGATGTCTTACTACAGTTATACAGGGCCTTGGTGAGACCACACCTGGAGTACTGTGTGCAGTTTTGGTCTCCTTACCGAAGAAAGGATATACTTGCCATAGAGGGAGTGCAGCGAAGGTTCACCAGACTGATTCCTGGGATGGCAGGACTGTCGTATGAGGAGAGATTGGGTCGACTAGGCCTGTATTCACTAGAGTTTAGAAGAATGAGAGGGTATCTCATTGAAACAGAAATTCAGCTTTCCGGCTTCCTGCGGGTGCAAGCATCGCGCGCGTACTTACCCACCGCGCCTGCCGTTGTGCTTTGGGCCCACGAGGACTTCGGGTCCTGGGCCTCCTGCAGCTGCCGGCGCGCAGTGCTTGCGTATCCCAGGGGCGCAGTTAGTTCGAAGCGTCCCCTGGGATCACGTGGGCCATGGAAAGCCAATCCTAGCAGGGAATTTTCATTCATAGATTTGACAGGAAGACCTGTCAAATCTATGAATGGAGATCGGCCCCAAAACCACACTTAAACTACAAATACATTTTTTTTAAAACATCACATTTTTGAAATAACTATAAGTTACATAAATTAACTACTTTAAACAAAAATTTAAATTTTTGAAAAAATTAATTATATTTTTTAACGGTGCTAAAAATAAACTTACCTTTCTTTAAAGTATGTAATAATGATAAACCTGTTGAAAAAATGTTTAAATTGTAATTAATTAACCACTTACCTTGTTAAAAACAGGCCTTGCGCCTCCTTTTTAAAAGTGCAGCTTCTCCATACTTACCCTCCCGGAGAAACCTGAAAAAAAACCTGAAGTTCGCTGCGTGCGCGCAGCCTCTACTGTGCACGCGTTCGACTTCTGAACCCCTTCCTTCAGGGGAACGGAAGTTCCGGTTTCCTGCGCATGTGCAGTGCATGCAGGAAACCGGCACTTCAGGTGGCCTTACGGGTGAGTACACAACGCGTACTCACCCGACAACAGCCGAATTTCTGGCCCATTAAATTCTGACCGGGCTAGACAGACTGGATGCAGGAAGGATGTTTCCCCCGGCTGGGGGGGTTTAGAGCAAGGGATCACAGTCTCAGGATACGGGGTAGGACATTTAGGACTGAGATGAGGAGAAATTTCTTCACTCGGAGGGTGGTGAACCTGCGGAATTCTCTACCACAGAAGGCTGTGGAGGCCAAGTCACTGAATATATTTAAAGGCGTCAAGGGGTATGGGGAGAGAGCGGGAATATGGTATTGAGATAGAGGATCAGCCATGATCATATTGAATGGTGGAGCAGGCTCGAAGGGCAGAATGGCCTACTCCTGCTCCTATTTTTCTATGTTTCTATGACTCCCCCTCACCACTTCCCCACCCATGTAGTCACACTCCATCCCATATCAGTTGTCGGCCTCTGCCCATACTTTCCAAACTGTGTCCAATCTACGGGCCATCCTAGAAACCCACCCAAAGCTGTCACAGCCCCCAGAAAGATGACAGCTCAGAAAGGGCCTAAATCAGGGCCTATGAGATATGAGGGCCTCTCGTCCTGTCTCAGTGAGATGGCGGGACAGCTCACAGCACACATTAGCTTCACTGAGCTTTTCAAAGGCGGCCTCGCACGACCTAGTGAGGTCAGCTGAGTTTACCACCCTGCCCACACTGGGGCTGTGGCTGAGAGTTTGATTGTGGGGCGGGAGATCCTGTTCAATGAGTCCAGAGTTTTTGCCCACTCCTCAACCCGGAGCCTATTTCAGGGACCCACCCACCGCCCCACTCCCACTCTGACCTCTCTGTCCTCGGCCTCCTACACTGTTCCAATGAAGCTCAACGTAAGCTCGAGGAACAGCACCTCAGTTTTCTACTAGGCACTCTACAGCCTTCCGGCCTCAACATTGAGTTCAACAATGTTACATCACAAGGGCCGACGCTGCAGTTTAAAGGGTAGAAGCTTGTGATATTGCAGGCTGTTCCTGTGGAGCTGTTGGCAATCTGATCGTGGCAGAGTGAAGACTTCACATTCAAACTGTTCCTTTTCAGGCTCCTGAACCTGGAGTGTTTCTGCAGGGAGGTAGGCCAGAGGAGCACAGTCCCGCTGCACATCAGTCCCGCTGCACATCAGTCCCGCTGCACGATAAGAGTTGGCTGAGTCGATCCGCAGGTCGTGGGAGTGAATCAGAACGTGGTTTGCCAGCCTCCAGATGGTTACAAAGGTTAACCTACCCAACATTGCCCAAACAAACTGACCCAATGCAGGTTAATAACTAAAGCAAACCAAGCACTAGGGTTTATTTCTAGAGGGATAAAATTGAAAAGTAGAGAAGTTATATCGAACCTTGGGGTACTGTGTACAATTCTGGTTGCCATATTATACAACGGATATGAAAGGAACGGTAGCGTAGTGGTTATGTCACTGGGCTAGTAATCCAGACGCCTGGACTAATGATCTGGAGACGTGAGTTCAAATCTCCACCACGGCAGCTGGGGAATTTAAATTCAGTTAATTAAATAAATCTGGAATAAAAAGCTAGTATTGTGGCGGATCGCCACCTAAACGGGCGCAATCCACTTTTCCGTCCGTGGACAATAAATCGGGCACCTTGACTTTAAGGCGCATGCTGACTTTAAGGCAGGGAAAAAAGGAGTGGGCGTGGCCCTCAGAGTTTGCAGAGAAATGTTAGCAGTCATTTTACCAGAGATGTGATTAAAAGCCATGTGTTCCACTTATTGACTCGGCTTCAATTCGTGTTTCGCGGCAGCCACAACATTATCAGTAATGGTGACCATGAAACTATTGGATTGCTGTAAAAACCCATCTGGTTCACTCATGTTCTTTAGGGAAGGAAATTTACCCGGTCTGGCCTATATGTGACTCCAGACCCACAGCAATGTGGTTGACTCTTAACTGCCCTCTGAAATAGTCTAGCAAGACCCTCAGTTGTAACAAACCGCTACGAAAAACAATAAGAATAAAACCAGATGGACCACCCGGCATTGACCTCGGCACCGGCTATGGGCACGACAACGGCACACCCAGCACAGTCAACCCTGCAAAGTCCTCCACACTAACATCTGGGGACTTGTGGCCAAAATTGGGAGAGCTGTCCCACAGACTAGTCAAGCAACAGCCTGACATACTCACAGAATCATACCTTTCAGCCAATGTCTCAAACTCCTCCATCATCATCCCTGGGTATGTCCTGTCCCACCGGCAGGACAGACCCACCAGGGGTGGTGGTAGACAGTCGGGAAAGAGTGGCCCTGGGAGTGCTCAACATTGACTCCGGACCCCATGAAGTCTCATGGCTTCAGGTCAAGTATGGGCAAGGAAACCTTCTGCTGATTACCACCTACTGCCCTCCCTCAGCTGATGAATCAGTACTCCTGCATGTTGAACACCACCTGGAAGAAGCACTGAGGGTAGCAAGGACACAGAATGGGTGGGGCACTTCAATGTCCATCACCAAGAGTGGCTCGGTAGCACCACTACTGACCGAGCTGGCCGAGTCTTGAAGGACATAGCTGCCAGTCTGGGCCTGCGACAGGTGGTGAGAGAACCAGCACGAGGGAAAAACATACTGACCTCATCCTCGCCAATCTACCTGTTGCAGACGCATCTGTCCATGACAGCATTGGTAGCAGTGACCACCGCACAATCATTGTGGAGATGAAGTCCTGTCTTCACACTGAGAACACCCTCCATCGTGTTGTGTGGCTCTACCACCGTGCTAAATGGGATAGATTCAGAACAGATCTAGCAGATCAAAACTGGGCATCCATGAGGCGCTGTGGGCCATCAGCAGCAGCAGAATTGAATTCCACCACAATCTGTAAACCTCATGGCCCTGCATATCCCTCATTTTACCATTAACATCAAGCCAGGCAACCAACCCTGGTTCAATAAGGAGTGTAGAACAGCACCAGGCGTACCTAAAACTGTGGTGCCAACCTGGGGAAGCTGCAACACAGGACTACATGCATGCTAAAAAGCGGAAGCAGCATGCTATAGACAGAGCTAAGTGATCCCACAATCAACGGATCAGATCAAAGCTCTGCAGTCCTGCCACATCCAGTCGTGAATGGTGGTGGACCATTAAACAACTAACGGGAGGAGGAGGCTCCATGAATATCCCCATCCTCAATGATGGTGGAGCCCAGTACGTGAGTGCAAAAGACAAGGCTCCTGAAGTGCCGAGTGGATGATCAATATCGACCCCACCATCACAGAAGCCAGTCTTCAGCCAATTCGATTCACTCCATGTGATATCAAGAAACGGCTGAGCGCACTGGATACAGCAAAGGCTGTGGGCCCCGACAACATCCCGGCTGTCGTGCTGAAGACTTATGCTCCAGAACTAGCCGCGCCTCTAGCCAAGCTGTTCCAGTATAGCTACAACACTGGTATCTATCCGACAATGTGGAAAACTGCCCAGGTATGTCCTGTCCACAAAAAGCAGGAAAAATCCAATCTGGCCAATTACTGCCCCATCAATCTACTCTCAATCATCAGCAAAGTGATGGAAGGTGTCGTCGATAGTGCTATCAAGCGGCACTTACTCCCCAATAACCTGCTCACCGATGCTCAGTTTGGGTTCCGCCAGGACCACTTGGCTCCAGACCTCATTACAGCCTTGGTCCAAACATGGACAAAAGAGCTGAATTCCAGAAGTGAGGTGAGAGTGACTGCCCTTGACATCAAGACAGCATTTGACCGAGTGTGGCATCAAGGAGCCCTAGTAAAACTGAAGTCAATGGGAATCAGGGGGAAAACTTTCCACTGGCTGGAGTCATACCTAGCACACAGGAAGATGGTTGTGGTGGTTGGAGGTCAATCATCACAGCTCCAGGACATCGCTGCAGGAGTTCCTCAGGGCAGTGCCCTAGGCCCAACCATCTTCAGCTGCTTCATCAATGACCTTCCCACCATCATAAGGTCAGAAATGGGGATGTTCACTGATGACGGCACATTGTTCAGCGCCATTCACAACTCCTCAGATAATGAAGCAGTCCATGCCCGCATGCAGCAAGACCTGGATGACGTTCAGGCTTGGGCTGATAAGTGGCAGGTAACATTCGCGCCACATAAATGCCAGGCAATGACTATCTCCCAACAAGCGAGAGTCTAACCACCGCCCCTTGACATTCAACAGCATTACCATCGCCGAATCCCTCACCATCAACATCCTGGGGGGTCACCATTGACCAGAAACTTAACTGGACCAGCCACATAAACACTGTGGCAACAAGAGCAGGTCAGAGGCTAGGTATTCTGCGGGGAGTGACTCACCTCCTGACTCCCCAAAGCCTTTCCACCATCTACAAGGCACAAGTCAGGAGTGTGATGGAATACTCTCCACTTGCCTGAATGAGTGCAGCTCCAACAACACTCAAGAAGCTCGACACCATCCAGGACAAAGCAGCCCGCTTGATTGGCACTCCATCCACCACTTTAAACATTCACTCCCTCCACCACCGGTGTACCGTGGCTGCAGTGTGTACCATCTACAAGATGCACTGCAGCAACTCGCCAAGGCTTCTTCGGCAGCACCTCCCAAATCCGCGACTTCTTCCACCTAGAAGGACAAGGGCAGCAGGCGCATGGGAACACCATCACCTCCAAGTTCCCCTCCAAGTCGCACACCATCCTAACTTAGAAGTATATCAGCCGTTCCTTCATCGTCGCTGGGTCAAAATCCTGGAACTCCCTCCCTAACAGCACTGTGGGAGTACCTTCACCACACGGACTGCAGCGGTTCAAGAAGGCAGCTCACCACCACCTTCTCAAGGGCAATTAGGGATGGGCAATAAATGCCGACCTTGCCAGTATCTCCCACATCCCATGAATGAGTAATTTAAAAAAAAGGCACTGGAGAGGGTGCAAAACAGACTTACAAGGATGATTCCAGAAATGCGAGGTTATACCTACCAGGAGAGGATGAACAGGTTGGGTCTCTTTTGAAAAGAGAAGGGTGACCTAATAGAGATTTTTTAAATTATGAAAGGTTTTGATAGAGTAGACACAGGAGAGAGTGGGCTAGAAATTCATTATAGCCCAGGAATGGTCAGTATCATTAGAAAAGTTTGAGAATTAGCGCCAGGCGCTAATGCTTTAGACTGCATGCAAAATTCATTCTCACTGCTCAAAGAAAGGATTGGAGTGCTAATTCAAGTTTTAATGGCCTAGCTCAGTGGCGTTACACTGAAAGGGTGGACCAATATCGGGTGCAGTCTAATCTCAACTCATCATCGCCACAGGCTTTTTCCAGTACTTAAAGGGGAGGTTCATTGATGCTGCAGCACCTCATTCTCAGCAATGCTGGCTGTGCAGCTGCCTCAGCAAGGAGAAGCACAACAAGGAGAAGGAGCTGGAGGACTGAAGTGAAGCAGCTGTGCTCATGACAGATCCACCTCAGTCGGGTGGTCAGGGTGATTGAATGCTTCAACAAATGCTACATACCACCATCTGTACCACAAGCTTCACACACTGCCCAAAGCACCAGACCCCAGCGCTCACCCACCAACAGTCTCTACCTACCAACACTCACACCCACATCTCACACCTTGCACACAATGACAGCTATTCAACTATAGCAGGCACAAGGGTCATTAGTTATTAGAATGAATGTGATATGTGTGATATGTTTATGCATAAATTTATTAATGGAGTTTGCAATATTTTGTGGTCTCTCCCATTTCACCTTTGCGCCCAGGAGGACGCTGTGATATGGCGTGACACAGGGATGGTATGATGGGCATGTGGTGAGCAAAAGGGATCTGGGGTTTAAGTCATCCTGGTGTGAGGCTGGAGGTCTGTTTGGAGGAGGTGGCAGAGTTCCGTGACCACCACCTTGGTGAAGCGGAGCCGTCAAATACACAGCTCCTCGCTTAATTGAAGGTAGGAGACGTGCTGTCAGAATACCCTCAGAGGGTAAGGCCTCCTGGTGAGAGCCCTGATGTCCCTCCTCATCCCTCTGCACACATGTTCCCGTATTTTTGGCTACCTACACTCCCTCCGCCGTAGATCCTGGAGGGTGAGGTGGCGCCAGTACAGCCCCCATTAATGGTGCCAAGTGTAGCAGTTTGAATCTTTGGTTAAATCAGAGGCGGCCAGCCTCATTAAAATATTTAAATTACTAACCTGCCTCCTGGGAGCGGGTTGGGGTCAGGATGGGGTCGGGGGTTCAGATTTTTAAAATTTTCGCCCCCCACCCGCTCCCTGTTTCTATGTGCTAAAATTCCCCCTTAGTATAAAAGTATTTATTTTTAGATGAGGAAGAAATAGCTAACAGTAGCAGAACTCAAAATAACAATAAACATCATGGCCCTGAAATTCCAAATCCCGCTATCTGCTACTGTCAGCGCGATAGAGTGAGACTCCCGCTCACCCAACGGACCAGACCCTCACCCTGACCCTGACCCGGACCCTGACCCTGACCCTGACCCGCACCCTGACCCTGACCCTGTCCCTGACCCTGACCCTGTCCCTGACCCGGACCCTGTCCCTGACACTGACCCTGACCCGCACCCTGACCCTGACCCTGTCCCTGACCCTGACCCTGACCCTGTCCCTGACCCTGACCCTGACCCTGTCCCTGACCCTGACCCTTACCCGCACCCTGACCCTGTCCCTGACCCTGACCCTGTCCCTCACCCTGACCCTCACCCTGACCCTCACCCTGACCCTGTCCCTCACCCTGACCCTGACCCTGTCCCTCACCCTGACCCTGTCCCTGACCCTGTCCCTCACCCTCACTCTGACCAGACCCTCACCCTGACCCTGACCCTGTCCCTGACCCTGACCCTGACCCTCACCCTGACCCTGTCCCTCACCCTGACCCTGTCCCTGACCCTCACCCTGACCTTGTCCCTGACCCTCACCCTGACCCTCACCCTGTCCCTGACCCTGACCCTGACCCTCACCCTGACCCTGACCCTCACCCTGACCCTGACCCTCACCCTGACCAGACTCTCACCCTGACCCTCACCCTGACCAGACTCTCACCCTGACCCTCACCCTGACCTTCACCCTCACCCTGACCCACACCCTCACCCTGACCCTGACCCTCACCCTGACCAGACTCTCACCCTGATCCTCACCCTGACCGTCACCCTGACCCTGATCCTGACCCTCACCCTGACCCTGATCCTCACCCTGACCCTCACCCTGACCCTGATCCTCACCCTCACCCTGACCCTGATACTCACCGTCACCCTATCCCTGTCCCTGACGCTGACTCTCACCCTGACCCTGTCCCTGATCCTGACCCTCACCCTACCATGACCCTCACCCTCACCCTCACCCTGTCCCTGATCCTGACCCTCACCTTGACCCTGACCCTCACCCTGACCCTGATCCTCACCCTCACCCTGACCCTGATACTCACTGTCACCCTATCCCTGTCCCTGACGCTGACTCTCACCCTGACCCTGTCCCTGATCCTGACCCTGACCCTGACCATGACCCTCACCCTCACCCTCACCCTGTCCCTGATCCTGACCCTCACCCTGACCCTGACCCTCACCCTGACCCTGATCCTCACCCTCACCCTGACCCTGATACTCACTGTCACCCTATCCCTGTCCCTGACGCTGACTCTCACCCTGACCCTGTCCCTGATCCTGACCCTCACCCTGACCATGACCCTCACCCTCACCCTCACCCTGTCCCTGATCCTGACCCTCACCCTGACCCTGACCCTCACCCTGATCCTCACCCTGACCCTCACCCTGACCCTGATCCTGACCCTCACCCTGACCCTGATCCTCACCCTGACCCTGACCCTCACCCTGTCCCTGATCCTGACCCTCACCCTGACCCTGACCCTCACCCTGACCCTGATCCTCACCCTCACCCTGACCCTGATACTCACCGTCACCCTATCCCTGTCCCTGACCCTGACCCTCACCCTGACCCTGTCCCTGATCCTGATCCTCACCCTGACCCTGACCCTCACCCTGACCCTGATCCTCACCCTCACCCTGACCCTGATACTCACCGTCACCCTATCCCTGTCCCTGACCCTGACCCTCACCCTGACCCTGTCCCTGATCCTGATCCTCACCCTGACCATGACCCTCACCCTCACCCTCACCCTGACCCTGACCCTGTCCCTCACCCTCACCCTGTCCCTGAACCTGACTCCCTCCCTGACCCTCACCCTGACCAGACCCTCACCCTGTCCCTGACCCTGACTCTCACCCTGACCCTCACCCTGTCCCTGACCCTTACCCTGTGGCTGACCCTGTCCTAAATTCCGGAGTCAGCCACTTTGAATATTGCTGCTGATACAAAAGCCATCGTCTCGCCAGCTACTGTCCAGTTGCGCCGAGAGACTGGGGGAGGGGGCGGCTGGGAGCCCTGGTGAAGGGACGGCACTTAAAGCTGACTAAAGTTAGCCCCGGCGGAGGGGATGGAATGGTGGGAGTGAGTGACCAGTGACCCACCAACACTGCAGCCAAGACCAGGTGGAAGGAGGTTGCACAGGTGCTGATGACAGCTCCCAGCCACAAGCCCCTCTCCACTACAGGACGGGGTTTAATGGCCTCACCAGGTTAGCAAAGGTCAGTGTGATGGCCCCAAGCTGCCCTTACTCTATATCTTGTACATTTCAGACACTAGACCTGTATTTCCCCATAAAGTACATTCACAAATCGCAGGATATCGCCCTGTGCAATGGATGATCTGCAGTGACAGCAAATGATGCTCCATTCTGTAAAGGTGCACTGCTCACTGAAGTAGCTGAGGCCAGTAGCATAGATTCCTTTAAGGGGAGGCTAGATAAGCACGAGGGAGAAAGGAATAGAAGGATATGGTGATGGGGTGAGATGAAGAGGGGTGGGAGGAGGCTCGTGTGGAGCATAAACAGCGGCACGGACCAGTTGGGCCGAATGGCCTGTTTCTGTGCTGTAAAAGTAATTCTATGTAAATAGTCATAAACTCAACAGTCTGACCCACAATAATGAGCATCCTTACGTCACACAGGGAAAGATTGCACACAATTGCCGAGAAGGACAGACTACAGGAGCAAATCCCGGGAACTCACTCCTCTAACGTAGGGGGGTCTGAACCCGCAGACAGGGGTCTGAACCCGCAGACGGGGGTCTTCACCCACAGACGGGGGTCTGAACCCGCAGACGGGGGTCTGAACCCGCAGACGGGGGTCTTCACCCACAGACGGGGGTCTGAACCCACAGACGGTTTTGTGCTGACTAAGTGCTGAAAGATCGGAAAGAGTTTCTCTTTTGGGAGGTTCACACTCTGAGGCAACCCTTACAGGAGCCTCTCAGGATGTCGGACACACTGGGTGAGAACTCCTTTCTCAGGTTCAGCACCTGGGAGCATTCCTTCCTCAGCTGAGGAGTCGGAGTAACTCCATCCCTCTAAAACTAGGGCTGGGATAATCCTTCCGAGGGCGATGTCCCACCCTCCACGCTAATCACTGCTGGGTTGGGGTTCATCCCATCTACATGGCGGGTTCCCGACAGGATTCCTGCCTCCAGGAGGCAGCCTGCCGTTCCCCGGTCACGAACTGCAGATGGACAAGGATTGCAGCCCCACCGAAGGCGGCTAAGTCATTCAGGGTCAGAAAAGTGCCCCAAAGATGGGCTGAGACCAAGACCTACAGAAGAAGGTAAGTGGGGGATGGAATGGAGGGACAGGAGGCTGCTGTAAGGCCCTCTCCCTCCACTGGGGGACCCCAGGGTCATTACTGATGCTTCCTGAATCCTCTGCTACCTCACCCATGGCAGCACCAGGGAGTGCTGAGAACTGGGGTAGACAGTAGGGAAACCCGGACACGACACCCCCCACCAGTCGTCTGCAGCAGGTGGGGAGTGAATGGCCAGCGGTGGTCCAAGTGGGGAGGGAGTGGTCAGTGCTGGTCTAGGTGGGGAGAATGGTCCAGGTGGGGAGTGAATGGTCAGCGGTGGTCCAAGTGGGGAGGGATGGTCAGTGCTGGTCCAGGTGGGGAGGAAGTGGTTCAGGTGGGGAGTGAATGGTCAGCGGTGGTCCAGGTGGGGAGGGAGTGGTCCAGGTGGGGAGTGAATGGTCAGCGGTGGTCCAGGTGGGGAGGGATGGTCAGCGCTGGTCCAGGTGGGGAGGGAGTGGTCCAGGTGGGGAGTGAATGGTCAGCGGTGGTCCAGGTGGGGAGGGAGTGGTCCAGGTGGGGTGTGAATGGTCAGCGGTGGTCCAAGTGGGGAGGGATGGTCAGCGCTGGTCCAGGTGGGGAGGGAGTGGTCCAGGTGGGGTGTGAATGGTCAGCGGTGGTCCAAGTGGGGAGGGATGGTCAGCGCTGGTCCAGGTGGGGAGGGAGTGGTCCAGGTGGGGAGCGAATGGTCAGCGGTGGTCCAGGTGGGGAGGGAGTGGTCCAGGTGGGGTGTGAATGGTCAGCGGTGGTCCAAGTGGGGAGGGATGGTCAGTGCTGGTCCAGGTGGGGAGGGAGTGGTCCAGGTGGGGTGTGAATGGTCAGTGCTGGTCCAGGTGGGGAGTGAGAGGTCAGCGGCGGTCCAGGTGCGGAGGGATGGTCAGTGCTGGTCCAGGTGGGGAGGGAGTGGTCCAGGTGGGGAGTGAATGGTCAGCGGCGGACCAGGTGCGGAGGGAGTGGTCCGGTGGGGAGTGAATGGTCAGCGGCGGTCCAGGTGTGGAGTGAATGGTCAGCGGTGGTCCAGGTGGGGAGTGAATGGTCAGCGGTGGTCCAGGTGGGGAGGGAGTGGTCCAGGTGGGGTGTGAATGGTCAGCGGTGGTCCAAGTGGGGAGGGATGGTCAGCGCTGGTCCAGGTGGGGAGGGAGTGGTCCAGGTGGGGAGCGAATGGTCAGCGGTGGTCCAGGTGGGGAGCGAATGGTCAGCGGTGGTCCAGGTGGGGAGTGAATGGTCAGCGGTGGTCCAGGTGGGGAGGAATGGTCAGCGGTGGTCCAGGTGGGGAGGGAGTGGTCCAGGTGGGGTGTGAATGGTCAGTGCTGGTCCAGGTGGGGAGTGAATGGTCAGCGCTGGTCCAGGTGGGGAGTGAATGGTCAGCGGCGGTCCAGGTGTGGAGTGAATGGTCAGCGGTGGTCCAGGTGGGGAGTGAATGGTCAGCGGTGGTCCAGGGTGGGGAGTGAATGGTCAGCGGTGGTCCAGGTGGGGAGTGAATGGTCAGCGGTGGTCCAGGTGGGGAGTGAATGGTCAGCGGTGGTCCAGGTGGGGAGTGAATGGTCAGCGGTGGTCCAGGTGGGGAGGGAGTGGTCCAGCTGGGGAGTGAATGGTCAGTGCTGGTCCAGGTGGGGAGGGAGTGGTCCAGGTGGGGTGTGAAGGGTCAGTGCTGGTCCAGGTGGGGAGGGAGTGGTCCAGCTGGGGAGTGAATGGTCAGTGCTGGTCCAGGTGGGGAGGGAGTGGTCCAGGTGGGGTGTGAATGGTCAGCGGTGGTCCAGGTGGGGTGTGAATGGTCAGTGCTGGTCCAGGTGGGGAGTGAATGGTCAGCGGTGGTGCAGGTTGGGGAGTAATGGTCCAGGTGGGGAGTGAATGGTCAGCGGTGGTCCAGGTGGGGAGGGAGTGGTCCAGGTGGGGTGTGAATGGTCAGTGCTGGTCCAGGTGGGGAGTGAATGGTCAGCGCTGGTCCAGGTGGGGAGTGAATGGTCAGCGGTGGTCCAGGTTGGGGAGTACTGGTCCAGGTGGGGAGTGAATGGTCAGCGGTGGTCCAGGTGGGGAGGAATGGTCCAGGTGAGGAGTGAATGGTCAGCGGTGGTCCAGGTGGGGAGGGAGTGGTCCAGGTGGGGAGGGATGGTCAGCGGTGGTCCAGGTGGGGAGGGATGGTCAGCGCTGGTCCAGGTGGGGAGTGAATGGTCAGCGCTGGTCCAGGTGGGGAGGGATGGTCAGCGCTGGTCCAGGTGGGGAGGAATGGTCCAGGTGGGGAGGAATGGTCCAGGTGGGGAGGAATGGTCCAGGTGGGGAGGAATGGTCCAGGTGGGGAGGAATGGTCCAGGTGGGGAGGAATGGTCCAGGTCGGGAGGAATGGTCCAGGTGGGGAGGAATGGTCCAGGTGGGGAGGAATGGTCCAGGTGGGGAGGGATGGTCAGCGCTGGTCCAGGTGGGGAGTGAATGGTCCAGGTGGGGAGGGATGGTCAGCGCTGGTCCAGGTGGGGAGGGATGGTCAGCGCTGGTCCAGGTGGGGAGGAATGGTCCAGGTGGGGAGGAATGGTCCAGGTGGGGAGGAATGGTCCAGGTGGGGAGGGATGGTCAGTGCTGGTCCAGGTGGGGAGTGAATGGTCCAGGTGGGGAGGGATGGTCAGCGCTGGTCCAGGTGGGGAGGGATGGTCAGCGCTGGTCCAGGTGGGGAGGAATGGTCCAGGTGGGGAGGGATGGTCAACACAGATAGGCCTCAGTCCCCACATTTCCCATTGTTCGCCGCAGTCTGGGAATCAGCCTCGCAGCCTTCCCCTGGACCACAGATCATGGATGCTCCCCCTGTGTCTCGATGCCCAGAACTAACTGCAGTATTCAAGGTGTGACCTGACCACGGCACGGCACAGCTCCAGCTCACAGCCTCAACTTTGAACTGCACTGATGGGGAATACAGCTTTGTTGATTGCTGTACTACAGTGAGGGATATGGTCAGTGTCGGATCTACAATCACTCCCCGATCTCTTTGAGTCTCACCCCTCACCAGCTCAAAGCCATTCACTAAGTAAGGTGTCCATTTTTCTTCCAGTGTGTAAGACCATGCACTTGTCACCAGTGAATTGATTCCTATGTTCTGTTTTTCTGTCACAAATGATTCTATGATTCTGTGAAATGTGAAAGACACGAATGAATAAAGCTGAAACAAGGACTGATAAGGATTCTCGCCTACAGGGCTAGATGGACTTTTATCTGTAATTTATTTAAATGAGATGTGCAACTGGAAAGAATGATAGGCATGGTGCGTACCCACCATGATGTCAAGTCTGTCAGATGGTTCCTGGTATGAGTGAGCGGGAGGCAATTAGTCATCATGATAAAATCGCCCTAAGCTGTTGTACTGAGGTGTCAACCGTGGCTCAGTGGGCAGCACTCTCACCTCTGAGTCAGAGGTCGTTGCTCAAAGTCCCACTCCAGAGACTTGAGCATATAATCCAGACTGACACCCCAATACAGTGCTGAGGGAGTGCTGCACTGTCGGAGGCGCCATCTTTCGGATGAGACATTAAACCGAGGCCCCGTCTGCTCTCTCAGGTGGACGTAACAGATCCCACAGCACTATTTTGAAGAGGAGCAGGGGGGGAGTTATCCCCGGTGTCCTGGGGCCAATATTTATCCCTCAATCAATACCGAAAACAGATGATCTGGTCATTTATCACATTGCTGTTTGTGGGAGCTTGCTGTGCGCAATTTTACTACCGCGTTTCCTACATTACAACAGTGACTACACTTCTAAAGTACTCCATTGGTTGTAAAGTGCTTTGGGACATCCCGAGGTGGTGAAAGGTGCTGGAGAAAGTCCTGACTTCATCTATATGAACGTCAATAAAAAAAGGAGTTAACAGGAGATTTCCCACTTTGGCACTGCTGGCATTTATTAGGAAATACTCTGCCTGTTGATTCAAATAACTGGGAGATGGGCCAGAGGATTGCACTTCTGGTAAATGAACCTCTACATTCATGAAATCCACCCACAGGAGAGTGGAGGAGCACACTCGCGTGTCATCCCCGTCACAGTCGACAGTCTGCACTCACAGTCCCACCCAGCTGGGGTGGAACCAGGTGAGATGTTCAAAGGAGGAGAAGGTGCCAGAGGAATAGGGAGACAGACCAGGGTGTGATTTGGTGATAAGAGCCAAACCGCCACCACGGCAGTTTGGGCAGGGCAAATAGTGGAAGGTGTAGCCAGATGGGGAAACTTCATTTAGGGGGAAGGTGTCATCGCCCCTCAGCCAGGTTTCTGTCAAGGCCATGATGTCGATGCAATCATCCACAAAAAGCTCATGGATGGCAAGGGCCTTGTTCACAAGTGAACGGACGTTCTGTAGGGAGATGCGGAGAGGGGCGGTGATAGCTGATCAGCTGGCAGAGTCCACAGGGTCAGCATTGGGAGGGGTGAGTGGGAAGCTGTGGGCTTATCGCAGAGGGAGTCAAGCCTGGGACGGCAGCTGGAGAATAAGAATGTCAGGGAGTGCGAAAGGGAAGAGATTTGGGAGGGCGGCATACCCGAGAGGGGAAAAGTGAAAGGAGGCAGGGTGACAGGAGAGAGGGATCTGGGAGGGGTAGAAAGATAAGAAGAACACGCGAATGGACACATTGAAACTCAGGTAACATAGGCCTGGTTACAGAGCAAGATTAGGATAGCGATATCCTGGAAGTAAACGGGGAATAGAGAGGAGACAATGGGAGAGAGTCCAGAGTTAAAGTCAGAGGGCCCGTGATGGGATAAAGTTGACGTAGAGTCAGCTTGGAGCATCGACAAACCGAGGTCCAGGTTCGGAGACAGGTGTGGCGGGCGAGTGAAGTCCAGAAGCTATTCGAAGGGTAGAGTATCGGAGGACGCATTGATGGAGGTATTGCCGTGGGAATGAAGAGCCAAGAGGTATGCAGCGTCGATTGCAGGGCCGAGAAACGGTGGCCAAGTCGGAGGTCAACAGAAGATCCAGAGGCGGCAGAGAAATGGACTTTGACCCAGGAGAGTGAATTTCTGGCCAGGAACCAGACTGTCGCTGATGCTAAACAACCAGTAAGACCAGTAGGATAAAAAGAAAAAGAAAGATTTGCATTTATATAGTGTCTTTCATGACCTCAAGACATCCCATCTTCAAAACAGGGTGAACCATCAAATTATAAAAGTGAGAAGTCGCACAACACCAGGTTATAGTCCAACAGCTTTATTTGAAATCACAAGCTTTCGGAGCGCTGCTCCTTCGCTGCACTTCACCTGACGAAGGAGCAGCGCTCCGAAAGCTTGTGATTTCAAATAAAACTGTTGGACTATAACCTGGCGTTGTGCGACTTCTCACATTCATCAAATTATAGACCTGTTAGCCTTACTCCCACTGTTGGGGAAGTATTTGAAAGTATTATGAGGGATAATATAAGGGAGCATCTTGAAGGGCAGGAGCTAATCCCAGACAGTCAGCGTGGTTTTGGAACTGGGAGCGAATGCTGGACTCATTTATCTTATTTCATTGAGGAGCTGACAGCGGGGAGATAGGGGGGAGACGGTGGATGTTGTCTGCCTGGATTTCTGGGGGGCATGCGACAAAGTCCCCCACAATAGGTTACCACATAAGCCCCAAGCCTATGGGATAGATGGGAATGTATTAAAATGGATTGGCAAATGGTTGGTTGGTAGACAGCAATGGGTATCTGGTTCAGCTAGTTGCCAATGGATGTCACAAGGGTCAGTGTTGGGAACACTGTTGTTTATATATTTTATCAATGATTTAGAGGAGGGAATTGTTTCCACACCCTTTGCACGTTCGAATATGGGTACAAGGTAACCCAACATCAGTCCAGACTGGTCTGTACCTCAACCCCATTTACCCGCCTTTGATCCATTGCCTTGATGCTCTTACCGTACATAAATCACCCGTTCTGGAGCGGGTTTGGACAGGCTGGGTGTGGCGGCATCTGTGCCTTCTGTCACTAGGTGGTGCTGTTTAACAAGGCTGCTCACCCAGTCTCGCCCGGTCCTCACTGCCACACAATGGGGTCAAACAAACCTCAGAACACGATTCAATCACACACACACAGCTCACGATTCACACACACAGCTCACGATTCACACACACAGCTCACGATTCACACACACAGCTCACGATTCACACACACAGCTCACGATTCAATCACACAGCTCACGATTCACACACACAGCTCACGATTCACACACACAGCTCACGATTCACACACACAGCTCACGATTCACACACGCAGCTCACGATTCACACACACAGCTCACGATTCACACACACAGCTCACGATCCAATAACACACACAGTTCACGATTCACACACGCAGCTCACGATTCACACACACAGCTCACGATTCACACACACTGCTCACGATTCACACACACAGCTCACGATTCACACACAGCTCACGATTCACACACACAGCTCACGATTCACACACCGCTCACTAGTCAAACACACCGCTCACGATTCACACACACAGCTCACGATCCAATAACACACACAGCTCACGATTCACACACAGCTCACGATTCACACACGCAGCTCACGATTCACACACACAGCTCACGATTCACACACACAGCTCACGATCCAATAACACACACAGTTCACGATTCACACACGCAGCTCACGATTCACACACACAGTTCACGATTCACACACACAGCTCACGATTCACACACACAGCTCAACATTCACATACACAGCTCACTATTCACACACACAGCTCACGATTCACACACACAGCTCACGATTCACACACAGCTCACGATTCACACACACAGCTCACGATTCACACACACAGCTCACGATTCACACACACAGCTCACGATCCAATAACACACAGCTCACAATTCACACACACAGCTCAGGATTCACACACACAGCTCACGATTCACACACACAGCACACGATTCACACACACAGCTCATGATTCACACACACAGCTCAGGATTCACACACACAGCTCACGATTCACACACACACAGCTCACGATTCACACAAACCCAGCTCACGATTCACACACACAGCTCACAATTCACACACACAACTCACTATTCACACACACACAGCTCACGATTCACACACACAGATCATGACTCAAACACGCAGCTCACGATTCACACACACTGCTCATGATTCACACACACAGTTCACAATTCACACACACAGCTCATGTTTCACACACACAACTCACTATTCACACACACAGCTCACGATTCACACACACTGCTCACGATTCACACACACAGCTCATTATTCACCCACAGCTCACGATTCACACACACAACTCACGATTCACACACACAGCTCACGATTCACACCCACAGCTCACGATTCACACACACAACTCACGATTCACACACACAGCTCACGATTCACACACACAACTCACTATTCACACACACAGCTCACGATCCAATAACACACACAGCTCATGATTCACACACACGCAGCTCACGATTCACACACACAGCTCACGATTCACACACCCAGCTCACGATTCACACACCCAGCTCACGATTCACACACACAGCTCACGATTCACACACACAGCTCACGATCCAATAACACACACAGCTCACGATTCACACACACACAGCTCACGATTCACACACAGCTCACGATTCACACACAGCTCACAATTCACACACACAGCTCACGATTCACACACCCAGCTCACGATTCACACACACAGATCACGATTCACATACAGCTCACAATTCACACACACAGCTCTCGATTCACACACACAGCTCACGATTCACACACACAGCTCATGATTCACACACACCTAGCTCACGATTCACACACACAGCTCACAATTCACAAACACAGCTCACTATTCACACACACAGCTCACAATTCACACACACAGCTCACTATTCACACACAGCTCACGATTCACACACACAGCTCATGATTCACACACACAGCTCACGATTCACACACAGCTCACGATTCACACACACAGCTCACGATTCACACACACAGCTGATGATTCACACACAACTCACTATTCACACACAGCTCACTATTCACACACACAGCTCACTATTCACACACAGCTCACGATTCACACACACAGCTCACGATTCACACACACAGTTCACGATTCACACACACAGCTCACGATTCACACACACAGCTCACTATTCTCTCACAGCTCACTATTCACACACACAGCTCACAATTCACACACACAGCTCACTATTCACACAAAGCTCACGATTCACACACACAGCTCACGATTCACACACACAGTTCATGATTCACACACAGCTCACGATTCACACACACAGCTCACGATTCACACACACAGCTCAGGATTCACACACAGCTCACGATTCACACACACAGCTCACGATTCACACACACAGCTCACGATTCACACACACAGCTCACGATTCACACACACAGCTCACAATTCACACACAGCTCACGATTCACACACAGCTCATGATTCACACACACAGCTCACAATTCACACACACAGATCACGATTCACACACACAGTTCACGATTCACACACGCAGCTCACGATTCACACACACAGCTCATGATTAACACACACAGCTCACGATTCACAGACAGCTCACAATTCACACACACAACTCACGAATCACACACACAGCTACCGATCCAATAACACACACAGCTCACAATTCTCACACGCAGCTCACGATTAACACACACAGTTCACGATTCACACACGCAGCTCACGATTCACACACACAGCTCACGATCCAATAACACACACAGTTCACGATTCACACACGCAGCTCACGATTCACACACACAGTTCACGATTCACACACACAGCTCACGATTCACACACACAGCTCAACATTCACACACACAGCTCCTATTCACACACACAGCTCACGATTCACACTCACAGCTCACGATTCACACACAGCTCACGATTCACACACACAGCTCACGATTCACACACACAGCTCACAATCCAATAACACACAGCTCACAATTCACACACACAGCTCAGGATTCAGACACACAGCTCACGATTCACACACACAGATTACGATTCACACACACAACTCACGATTCACACACAGCTCATGATTCACTCACACAGCTCACGATTCACACACACCCAGCTCACGATTCACACACACAGCTCACGATTCACACACACACTCACGATTCACACACAGCTCATGATTCATACACACAGCTCACGATTCACACAGAGCTCACGATTCACACACAGCTCACGATTCACACACACAGCTCAGGATTCACACACACAACTCACTATTCACACACACAGCTCATGATTCACACACACAGCTCAGGATTCACACACACAACTCACTATTCACACACACAGCTCACGATTCACACAAACCCAGCTCACGATTCACACACACAGCTCACGAATCACACACACAACTCACTATTCACACACACAGCTCACGATTCACACACACAGATCATGATTCAAACACCCAGCTCACGATTCACACACACTGCTCACGATTCACACACACAGTTCACAATTCACACACACAGCTCATGTTTCACACACACAACTCACTATTCACACACACAGCTCACGATTTACACACACTGCTCACGATTCACACACACATCTCATTATTCACCCACAGCTCACGATTCACACACACAACTCACGATTCACACACACAGCTCACGATTCACACACACAACTCACTATCCACACACACAACTCACTATTCACACACACAGCTCACGATTCACACACACAGATCATGATTCAAACACGCAGCTCACGATTCACACACACAGCTCACGATTCACACACACAGATCATGATTCACACACACAGCTCATGATTCACACACACAACTCACTATTCACACACACAGCTCACGATTCACACACACAGCTCACGATTCACACACACAGCTTACGATCCAATAACACACACAGCTCACGATTCACACACACAGCTCACGATTCACACACGCAGCTGACGATTCACACACACAGCTCACGATTCACACACACAGCTCACGATTCACACACACAGCTGACGATTCACACACACAGCTCACGATTCACACACACAGCTCACGATTCACACACACAGCTCACGATTCACACAGAGCTCACGATTCACACACACAGCTCATGATTCACACACACAGCTCACGATTCACACAGAGCTCACGATTCACACACACAACTCACTATTCACACACACAGCTCACGATTCACACACACAGCTCAGGATTCACACACACTGCTCACGATTCACACACACAGCTCACGATCCAATAACACACACAGCTCACGATTCACACACACAACTCACGATTCACACACACACAGCTCACGATTCACACACCTAGCTCACGATTCACACACACAGCTCACGATTCACACACACAGCTCATGATTCACACAGAGCTCACGAATCACACACACAGCTCACGATTCACACACACAGCTCACGATTCACACACGCAGCTCACGATTCACACACACAGCTCACGATTCACACACACAGCTCACGATTCCCACACAACTCACTATTCACACACACAGCTCACGATTCACACACACAGCTCACGATTCACACACAGCTCACGATTCACACACACAGCTCACGATTCACACACACAGCTCAGGATTCACACACACAACTCACTATTCACACACACAGAGCATGATTCACACAAACACAGCTCACGATTCACACACAGCTCACGATTCACACACACAGCTCACGATTCACACACAACTCACTATTCACACACACAGCTCACGATTCACACACAGCTCACGATTCACACACAGCTCACGATTCACACACACAACTCACTATTCACACACACAGAGCACGATTCACAGAAACCCAGCTCACGATTCACACACAGCTCACGATTCACACACACAACTCACTATTCACACACACAGCTCACGATTCACATACACAGCTAATGATTCAAACATGCAGCTCACGATTCACACACACAGATCACGATTCACACACACAGCTCACGATTCACACACACAGATCACGATTCACATACAGCTCACAATTCACACACACAGCTCACGATTCACACACACAGCTCATGTTTCACACACACAGCTCACGATTCACACACAGATCACGATTCACACACACAGCTCACGATTCACACACACAGCACACGATTCACACACACAGCTCATGTTTCACACACACAGATCACGATTCACACACACCTAGCTCACGATTCACACACACAACTCACGAATCACATACACAGCTCACGATTCACACACAGCTCACGATTCACACACACAGCTCACAATTCACACACACAGCTCACGATTCACACACAGCTCACGATTCACACGCACAGCTCAGGATTCACTCACACAACTCACTATTCACACACACAGAGCACAATTCACACAAACCCAGCTCACGATTCACACACACAGCTCACGATTCACACACACAACTCACTATTCACACACACATATCACGATTCAAACACGCAGCTCACGATTCACTCACACAGCTCACGATTCACACACACAGATCACGATTCACACACACAGCTCATGATTCACACACACAACTCACTATTCACACACACAGCTCACGATTCACACACACAACTCACGATTCACACACACAGCTCACGATTCACACACACAACTCACTATTCACACACACAGCTCACAATCCAATAACACACACAGCTCACGATTCACACACAAAGCTCATGATTCACACACAGCTCACGATTCACACACACAGCTCACAATTCACACACTCAGCTCACGATTCACACACAGCTCACTATTCACACACACAGCTCACTATTCACACACCGCTCACTATTCACACACAGCTCACTATTCACACCCACAGCTCACGATTCACACACACAGATTACGATTCACACACACAGCTCACGATTCACACACAGCTCATGATTCACTCACACAGCTCACGATTCACACACACCCAGCTCACGATTCACACACACAGCTCACGATTCACACACACAGCTCACAATCCAATAACACTCACAGCTCACGATTCACACACAAAGCTCATGATTCACACACAGCTCACGATTCACACACACAGCTCACAATTCACACACTCAGCTCACGATTCACACACAGCTCAGGATTCACACACACAGATCACGATTCACACACAGCTCACGATTCAAACGCACAGCTCAGGATTCACACACACAACTCACTATTCACACACACAGAGCACAATTCACACAAACCCAGTTCACGATTCACACAAACAGCTCACGATTCACACACACAATTCACTATTCACACACAGATCACGATTCAAACACGCAGCTCACGATTCACACACACAGCTCACGATTCACACACACAGATCACGATTCACACACACAACTCACAATTCACACACACAGCTCACGATTCACACACACAACTCACGATTAACACACACAGCTCACGATTCACACACACAACTCACTATTCACACACACAGCTCACAATCCAATAACACACACAGCTCACAATTCACACACAAAGCTCATGATTCACACGCAGCTCACGATTCACACACACAGCTCACGATTCACACACTCAGCTCACAATTCACACGCAGCTCACTATTCACACACACAGCTCACTATTCACACAACGCTCACTATTCACACACAGCTCACTATTCACACACACAGCTCACGATTCACACACACAGATTACGATTCACACACACAGCTCACGATTCACACACAGCTCATGATTCACTCACACAGCTCACGATTCACACACACCCAGCTCACGATTCACACGCAGCTCACTATTCACACACACAGCTCACTATTCACACACACAGCTCACGATTCACACACACAGATTACGATTCACACACACAGCTCACGATTCACACACACAGCTCACGATTCACACAGAGCTCATGATTCACACACACAGCTCACGATTCACACTGAGCTCACGATTCACACACAGCTCACAATTCACACACCCAGCTCATGATTCACACACACAGCTCAAGATTCACACACACCAGCTCACGATTCACACACACAGCTCACGATTCACACACAGCTCACGATTCACACACACAGCTCAGGATTCACACACACAACTCCGGATTCACACACACAACTCAGGATTCACACACACCGTTCACGATTCACACACACAGCTCACGATTCACTCACACAGCTCATGATTCAAACACACAGCTCACGATTCACACACACAGATCACGATTCACACACACAGCTCACGATTTACACACACAACTCACTATTCACACACACAGCTCACGATTCACACACACAGCTCATGATTCAAACACGCAGTTCACGATTCACACACACAGTTCACGATTCACACACACAGTTCACGATTCACACACATAACTCACGATTCACACACACAGCTCACGATTCACACACAGCTCACGATTCACACGCACAGCTCAGGATTCACACACACAACTCACTATTCACACACACAGATCACGAATCAAACACGCAGCTCACGATTCACACACACAGCTCACGATTCACACACACAGATCACGATTCACACACACAGCTCACGATTCACACACACAACTCACTATTCACACACACAGCTCACGATTCACACACACAACTCACGATTCACACACACAGCTCACGATTCACACACACAACTCACTATTCACACACACAGCTCACAATCCAATAACACACACAGCTCACGATTCACACACACAGCTCACTATTCACACACAGCTCATGATTCACACACACAGCTCACGATTCACACACACAGATTACGATTCACACACACAGCTCACGATTCACACACACAGCTCACGATTCACACACAGCTCACGATTGACACACACAACTCACTATTCACACACAGCTCACGATTCACACACGCAGCTCACGATTCACACACACAGCTCAGGATTCACACACACAACTCACTATTCACACACACAGAGCACGATTCACAGAAACCCAGCTCACGATTCACAAACAGCTCACGATTCACACTCACAGCTCATGATTCAAACACACAGCTCACGATTCACACACACAGCTCACGATTCACACACACAGCTCACGATTTACACACACAACTCACTATTCACACACAGCTCACGATTCACACACACAGCTCATGATTCACACACACAGCTCAGGATTCACACGCATAGTTCTCGATTCACACATACAGCTCACGATTCACACACACAGCTCATGTTTCACACACACAGCTCACGATTCACACACAGATCACAATTCACACACAGCTCACGATTCACACACACAGCTCATGATTCAAACACGCAGTTCACGATTCACACACACAGTTCACGATTCACACACACAGTTCACGATTCACACACATAACTCACGATTCACACACACAGCTCACGATTCACACACAGCTCACGATTCACACACACAGCTCATGATTCAAACACGCAGTTCACGATTCACACACACAGTCCACGATTCACACACACAGTTCACGATTCACACACATAACTCACGATTCACACACACAGCTCACGATTCACACACAGCTCACGATTCACACGCACAGCTCAGGATTCACACACACAACTCACTATTCACACACACAGATCACGATTCAAACACGCAGCTCACGATTCACACACACAGCTCACGATTCACACACACAGATCACGATTCACACACACAGCTCACGATTCACACACACAACTCACTATTCACACACACAGCTCACGATTCACACACACAACTCACGATTCACACACACAGCTCACGATTCACACACACAACTCACTATTCACACACACAGCTCACAATCCAATAACACACACAGCTCACGATTCACACACAAAGCTCATGATTCACACACAGCTCACGATTCACACACACAGCTCACAATTCAAACACTCAGCTCACGATTCACACGCAGCTCACTATTCACACACACAGCTCACTATTCACACACACAGCTCACGATTCACACACACAGATTACGATTCACACACACAGCTCACGATTCACACACACAGCTCACGATTCACACAGAGCTCATGATTCACACACACAGCTCACGATTCACACTGAGCTCACGATTCACACACAGCTCACAATTCACACACCCAGCTCATGATTCACACACACAGCTCAAGATTCACACACACCCAGCTCACGATTCACACACACAGCTCACGATTCACACACAGCTCACGATTCACACACACAGCTCAGGATTCACACACACAACTCCGGATTCACACACACAACTCAGGATTCACACACACCGTTCACGATTCACACACACAGCTCACGATTCACTCACACAGCTCATGATTCAAACACACAGCTCACGATTCACACACACAGATCACGATTCACACACACAGCTCACGATTTACACACACAACTCACTATTCACACACACAGCTCACGATTCACACACACAGCTCATGATTCAAACACGCAGTTCACGATTCACACACACAGTTCACGATTCACACACACAGTTCACGATTCACACACATAACTCACGATTCACACACACAGCTCACGATTCACACACAGCTCAGGATTCACACGCACAGCTCAGGATTCACACACACAACTCACTATTCACACACACAGATCACGATTCAAACACGCAGCTCACGATTCACACACACAGCTCACGATTCACACACACAGATCACGATTCACACACACAGCTCACGATTCACATACACAACTCACTATTCACACACAGCTCACGATTCACACACAGCTCAGGATTCACACACACAACTCACGATTCACACACACACTCACGATTCACACACAGCTCACTATTCACACACACAGCTCACGGTTCACACACACAGATTACGATTCACACACAGAGCTCACGATTCACACACAGCTCATGATTCACTCACACAGCACACGATTCACACACACAGCTCATGTTTCACACACACAGATCACGATTCACACACACCTAGCTCACGATTCACACACACAGCTCACAAATCACACACACAGCTCACGATTCACACACAGCTCACGATTCACGCACACAGCTCACAATTCACACACACAGCTCACGATTCACACACAGCTCACGATTCACACGCACAGCTCAGGATTCACACACACAACTCACTATTCACACACACAGAGCACAATTCACACAAACCCAGCTCACGATTCACACACACAGCTCACGATTCACACACACAACTCACTATTCACACACACATATCACGATTCAAACACGCAGCTCACGATTCACTCACACAGCTCACGATTCACACACACAGATCACGATTCACACACACAGCTCATGATTCACACACACAACTCACTATTCACACACACAGCTCACGATTCACACACACAACTCACGATTCACACACACAGCTCACGATTCACACACACAACTCACTATTCACACACAGAGCTCACAATCCAATAACACACACAGCTCATGATTCACACACAAAGCTCATGATTCACACACAGCTCACGATTCACACACACAGCTCACAATTCACACACTCAGCTCACGATTCACACGCAGCTCACTATTCACACACACAGCTCACTGTTCACACACCGCTCACTATTCACTCACAGCTCACTATTCACACACACAGCTCACGATTCACACACACAGATTACGATTCACACACACAGCTCATGATTCACACACAGCTCATGATTCACTCACACAGCTCACGATTCACACACACCCAGCTCACGATTCACACACACAGCTCACGATTCACACACACAGCTCACGATTCACACAGAGCTCATGATTCACACACACAGCTCACGATTCACACTGAGCTCACGATTCACACACAGCTCACGATTCACACACCCAGCTCATGATTCACACACACAGCTCACGATTCACACACACCCACCTCACGATTCACACACACAGCTCACGATTCACACACAGCTCACGATTCACACACACAGCTCAGGATTCACACACACAACTCACGATTCACACACACAACTCAGGATTCACACACACAGTTCACGATTCACACACACAGCTCACGATTCACACACACAGCTCATGATTCAAACACACAGCTCACGATTCACACACACAGATCACGATTCACACACACAGCTCACGATTCAAACACGCAGCTCACGATTCACACACACAGCTCACGATTCACACACACAGTTCACGATTCACACACACAGCTCACGATTCACACACACAGCTCAGGATTCACACACACAACTCACGATTCACACACACAGCTCATGATTCAAACACACAGCTCACGATTCACACACACAGATCACGATTCACACACACAGCTCACGATTTACACACACAACTCACTATTCACAAACACAGCTCACGATTCACACACACAGCTCATGATTCAAACACGCAGCTCACGATTGACACACACAGCTCACGATTCACACACACAGTTCACGATTCACACACACAGCTCACGATTCACACACACAGCTCACGATTCACACAGAAAGCTCACGATTCACACACACAGCTCACGATTCACACACAGCTCACGATTCACACACACAGCTCACGATTCACACGCATAGTTCACGATTCACACACACAGCTCACGATTCACACACAGCTCACGATTCACACGCACAGCTCAGGATTCACACACACAACTCACTATTCACACACACAGATCACGATTCAAACACGCAGCTCACGATTCACACACACAGCTCACGATTCACACACACAGATCACGATTCACACACACAGCTCACGATTCACACACACAACTCACTATTCACACACACAGCTCACAATCCAATAACACACACAGCTCACGATTCACACACAAAGCTCATGATTCACACACAGCTCACGATTCACACACACAGCTCACAATTCAAACACTCAGCTCATGATTCACACACACCGTTCACGATTCACACACACAGCTCACGATTCACTCACACAGCTCATGATTCAAACACACAGCTCACGATTCACACACACAGATCACGATTCACACACACAGCTCACGATTTACACACACAACTCACTATTCACACACACAGCTCACGATTCACACACACAGCTCATGATTCAAACACGCAGTTCACGATTCACACACACAGTTCACGATTCACACACCCAGTTCACGATTCACACACATAACTCACGATTCACACACACAGCTCACGATTCACACACAGCTCACGATTCACACGCACAGCTCAGGATTCACACACACAACTCACTATTCACACACACAGATCACGATTCAAACACGCAGCTCACGATTCACACACACAGCTCACGATTCACACACACAGATCACGATTCACACACTCAGCTCACGATTCATACACACAACTCACTATTCACACACACAGCTCACGATTCACACACACAACTCACGATTCACACACACAGCTCACGATTCACACACACAACTCACTATTCACACACACAGCTCACAATCCAATAACACACACAGCTCACGAATCACACACACAGCTCACTATTCACACACAGCTCATGATTCACACACACAGCTCACGATTCACACACACAGATTACGATTCACACACACAGCTCACGATTCACACACACAGCTCACGATTCACACACAGCTCACGATTGACACACACAACTCACTATTCACACACAGCTCACGATTCACACACGCAGCTCACGATTCACACACACAGCTCAGGATTCACACACACAACTCACTATTCACACACACAGAGCACGATTCACAGAAACCCAGCTCACGATTCACAAACAGCTCACGATTCACACTCACAGCTCATGATTCAAACACACAGCTCACGATTCACACACACAGCTCACGATTCACACACACAGCTCACGATTTACACACACAACTCACTATTCACACACAGCTCACGATTCACACACACAGCTCATGATTCACACACACAGCTCAGGATTCACACGCATAGTTCTCGATTCACACATACAGCTCACGATTCACACACACAGCTCATGTTTCACACACACAGCTCACGATTCACACACAGATCACAATTCACACACAGCTCACGATTCACACACACAGCTCATGATTCAAACACGCAGTTCACGATTCACACACACAGTTCACGATTCACACACACAGTTCACGATTCACACACATAACTCACGATTCACACACACAGCTCACGATTCACACACAGCTCACGATTCACACACACAGCTCATGATTCAAACACGCAGTTCACGATTCACACACACAGTCCACGATTCACACACACAGTTCACGATTCACACACATAACTCACGATTCACACACACAGCTCACGATTCACACACAGCTCACGATTCACACGCACAGCTCAGGATTCACACACACAACTCACTATTCACACACACAGATCACGATTCAAACACGCAGCTCACGATTCACACACACAGCTCACGATTCACACACACAGATCACGATTCACACACACAGCTCACGATTCACACACACAACTCACTATTCACACACACAGCTCACGATTCACACACACAACTCACTATTCACACACACAGCTCACAATCCAATAACACACACAGCTCACGATTCACACACACAGCTCACAATTCAAACACTCAGCTCACGATTCACACGCAGCTCACTATTCACACACACAGCTCACTATTCACACACCGCTCACTATTCACACACAGCTCACTATTCACACACACAGCTCACGATTCACACACACAGATTACGATTCACACACACAGCTCACGATTCACACACACAGCTCACGATTCACACAGAGCTCATGATTCACACACACAGCTCACGATTCACACTGAGCTCACGATTCACACACAGCTCACGATTCACACACCCAGCTCATGATTCACACACACAGCTCAAGATTCACACACACCCAGCTCACGATTCACACACACAGCTCACGATTCACACACAGCTCACGATTCACACACACAGCTCAGGATTCACACACACAACTCCGGATTCACACACACAACTCAGGATTCACACACACCGTTCACGATTCACACACACAGCTCACGATTCACTCACACAGCTCATGATTCAAACACACAGCTCACGATTCACACACACAGATCACGATTCACACACACAGCTCACGATTTACACACACAACTCACTATTCACACACACAGCTCACGATTCACACACACAGCTCATGATTCAAACACGCAGTTCACGATTCACACACACAGTTCACGATTCACACACACAGTTCACGATTCACACACATAACTCACGATTCACACACACAGCTTACGATTCACACACAGCTCACGATTCACACGCACAGCTCAGGATTCACACACACAACTCACTATTCACACACACAGATCACGATTCAAACACGCAGCTCACGATTCACACACACAGCTCACGATTCACACACACAGATCACGATTCACACACACAGCTCACGATTCACATACACAACTCACTATTCACACACACAGCTGACGATTCACACACACAACTCACGATTCACACACACAGCTCACGATTCACACACACAACTCACTATTCACACACACAGCTCACAATCCAATAACACACACAGCTCACGATTCACACACACAGCTCATGATTCACACACAGCTCACGATTCACACACACAGCTCACAATTCACACACTCAGCTCACAATTCACACGCAGCTCACTATTCACACACACAGCTCACTATTCACACACCACTCACTATTCACACACAGCTCACTATTCACACACACAGCTCACGATTCACACACACAACTCACGATTCACACACACAGCTCACGATTCACACACACAGCTCACGATTCACACACACAGCTCACGATTCACACACACAGCTCACGATTCACACACACAGCTCACGATTCACACACACAGCTCACGATTCACACACGCAGCTCACGATTCACACACACAGCTCACGATTCACACACACAGCTCACGATTCACACACACAGCTCACGATTCACACACACAGCTCAGGATTCACACACACAACTCACGATTCACACACACAGCTCATGATTCAAACACACAGCTCACGATTCACACACACAGATCACGATTCACACACACAGCTCACGATTTACACACACAACTCACTATTCACAACACAGCTCACGATTCACACACACAGCTCATGATTCAAACACGCAGCTCACGATTCACACACACAGTTCACGATTCACACACACAGTTCACGATTCACACACACAGCTCACGATTCACACACACAGCTCACGATTCACACAGAAAGCTCACGATTCACACACACAGCTCACGATTCACACACAGCTCACGATTCACACACACAGCTCAGGATTCACACGCATAGTTCACGATTCACACACACAGCTCACGATTCACACACAGCTCACGATTCACACACACAGCTCACGATTCACACACACAGCTCACTATTCACACACACAGCTCACGATTCACACACACAGCTCACGATTCACACACACAGCTCACGATTCACACACACAGCTCACGATTCACACACACAGCTCACGATTCACACACACAACTCACTATTCACACACACAGCTCACAATCCAATAACACACACAGCTCACGATTCACACACAAAGCTCATGATTCACACACAGCTCACGATTCACACACACAGCTCACAATTCAAACACTCAGCTCATGATTCACACACACCGTTCACGATTCACACACACAGCTCACGATTCACTCACACAGCTCATGATTCAAACACACAGCTCACGATTCACACACACAGATCACGATTCACACACACAGCTCACGATTTACACACACAACTCACTATTCACACACACAGCTCACGATTCACACACACAGCTCATGATTCAAACACGCAGTTCACGATTCACACACACAGTTCACGATTCACACACACAGTTCACGATTCACACACATAACTCACGATTCACACACACAGCTCACGATTCACACACAGCTCACGATTCACACGCACAGCTCAGGATTCACACACACAACTCACTATTCACACACACAGATCACGATTCAAACACGCAGCTCACGATTCACACACACAGCTCACGATTCACACACACAGATCACGATTCACACACACAGCTCACGATTCATACACACAACTCACTATTCACACACACAGCTCACGATTCACACACACAACTCACGATTCACACACACAGCTCACGATTCACACACACAACTCACTATTCACACACACAGCTCACAATCCAATAACACACACAGCTCACGATTCACACACACAGCTCACTATTCACACACAGCTCATGATTCACACACACAGCTCACGATTCACACACACAGATTACGATTCACACACACAGCTCACGATTCACACACACAGCTCACGATTCACACACAGCTCACGATTGACACACACAACTCACTATTCACACACAGCTCACGATTCACACACGCAGCTCACGATTCACACACACAGCTCAGGATTCACACACACAACTCACTATTCACACACACAGAGCACGATTCACAGAAACCCAGCTCACGATTCACAAACAGCTCACGATTCACACTCACAGCTCATGATTCAAACACACAGCTCACGATTCACACACACAGCTCACGATTCACACACACAGCTCACGATTTACACACACAACTCACTATTCACACACAGCTCACGATTCACACACACAGCTCATGATTCACACACACAGCTCAGGATTCACACGCATAGTTCTCGATTCACACATACAGCTCACGATTCACACACACAGCTCATGTTTCACACACACAGCTCACGATTCACACACAGATCACAATTCACACACAGCTCACGATTCACACACACAGCTCATGATTCAAACACGCAGTTCACGATTCACACACACAGTTCACGATTCACACACACAGTTCACGATTCACACACATAACTCACGATTCACACACACAGCTCACGATTCACACACAGCTCACGATTCACACACACAGCTCATGATTCAAACACGCAGTTCACGATTCACACACACAGTCCACGATTCACACACACAGTTCACGATTCACACACATAACTCACGATTCACACACACAGCTCACCATTCACACACAGCTCACGATTCACACGCACAGCTCAGGATTCACACACACAACTCACTATTCACACACACAGATCACGATTCAAACACGCAGCTCACGATTCACACACACAGCTCACGATTCACACACACAGATCACGATTCACACACACAGCTCACGATTCACACACACAACTCACTATTCACACACACAGCTCACGATTCACACACACAACTCACTATTCACACACACAGCTCACAATCCAATAACACACACAGCTCACGATTCACACACACAGCTCACAATTCAAACACTCAGCTCACGATTCACACGCAGCTCACTATTCACACACACAGCTCACTATTCACACACCGCTCACTATTCACACACAGCTCACTATTCACACACACAGCTCACGATTCACACACACAGATTACGATTCACACACACAGCTCACGATTCACACACACAGCTCACGATTCACACAGAGCTCATGATTCACACACACAGCTCACGATTCACACTGAGCTCACGATTCACACACAGCTCACGATTCACACACCCAGCTCATGATTCACACACACAGCTCAAGATTCACACACACCCAGCTCACGATTCACACACACAGCTCACGATTCACACACAGCTCACGATTCACACACACAGCTCAGGATTCACACACACAACTCCGGATTCACACACACAACTCAGGATTCACACACACCGTTCACGATTCACACACACAGCTCACGATTCACTCACACAGCTCATGATTCAAACACACAGCTCACGATTCACACACACAGATCACGATTCACACACACAGCTCACGATTTACACACACAACTCACTATTCACACACACAGCTCACGATTCACACACACAGCTCATGATTCAAACACGCAGTTCACGATTCACACACACAGTTCACGATTCACACACACAGTTCACGATTCACACACATAACTCACGATTCACACACACAGCTCACGATTCACACACAGCTCACGATTCACACGCACAGCTCAGGATTCACACACACAACTCACTATTCACACACACAGATCACGATTCAAACACGCAGCTCACGATTCACACACACAGCTCACGATTCACACACACAGATCACGATTCACACACACAGCTCACGATTCACATACACAACTCACTATTCACACACACAGCTGACGATTCACACACACAACTCACGATTCACACACACAGCTCACGATTCACACACACAACTCACTATTCACACACACAGCTCACAATCCAATAACACACACAGCTCACGATTCACACACACAGCTCATGATTCACACACAGCTCACGATTCACACACACAGCTCACAATTCACACACTCAGCTCACAATTCACACGCAGCTCACTATTCACACACACAGCTCACTATTCACACACCGCTCACTATTCACACACAGCTCACTATTCACACACACAGCTCACGATTCACACACACAGATTACGATTCACACACACAACTCACGATTCACACACAGCTCATGATTCACTCACACAGCTCACGATTCACACACACCCAGCTCACGATTCACACACACAGCTCACGATTCACACACACACTCACGATTCACACACAGCTCATGATTCATACACACAGCTCACGATTCACAAAGAGCTCACGATTCACACACAGCTCACGATTCACACACCCAGCTCATGATTCACACACACAGCTCACGATTCACACACACCCAGCTCACGATTCACACACACAGCTCACGATTCACACACAGCTCACGATTCACACACACAGCTCAGGATTCACACACACAACTCAGGATTCACACACACAACTCAGGATTCACACACACACAGTTCACTATTCACACACACAGCTCACGATTCACACACACAGCTCATGATTCAAACACGCAGCTCACGATTCACACACACAGCTCACGATTCACACACACAACTCACTATTCACACACACAGCTCACAATTCACACACACAGCTCATGATTCACACACACCAGCTCATAATTCACACCCAGCTCACGATTCACACACACAGCTCACAATTCACACACTCAGCTCACAATTCACACGCAGCTCACTATTCACACACACAGCTCACTATTCACACACCGCTCACTATTCACACACAGCTCACTATTCACACACACAGCTCACGATTCACACACACAGATTACGATTCACACACACAACTCACGATTCACACACAGCTCATGATTCACTCACACAGCTCACGATTCACACACACCCAGCTCACGATTCACACACACAGCTCACGATTCACACACACACTCACGATTCACACACAGCTCATGATTCATACACACAGCTCACGATTCACACAGAGCTCACGATTCACACACAGCTCACGATTCACACACCCAGCTCATGATTCACACACACAGCTCACGATTCACACACACCCAGCTCACGATTCACACACACAGCTCACGATTCACACACAGCTCACGATTCACACACACAGCTCAGGATTCACACACACAACTCAGGATTCACACACACAACTCAGGATTCACACACACAGTTCACTATTCACACACACAGCTCACGATTCACACACACAGCTCATGATTCAAACACGCAGCTCACGATTCACACACACAGCTCACGATTCACACACACAACTCACTATTCACACACACAGCTCACAATTCACACACACAGCTCATGATTCACACACACCCAGCTCACAATTCACACCCAGCTCACGATTCACACACACAGCTCACGATTCACACACAGCTCTGGATTCACACACACAGCTCACGATTCACACACAACACACTATTCACACACACAGCTCACGATTCACACACGCAGCTCACGATTCACACACAGCTCACGATTCACACACACAGCTCACGATTCACACACAGCTCACGATTCACACACACAGCTCAGGATTCGCACACAGCTCACGATTCACACACACAACTCACTATTCACACACAGCTCACGATTCACACACACAGCTCACGATTCACACACACAGCTCAGCATTCACACACACAACTCACTATTCACACACACAGCTCACGATTCACACACACAGCTAATGATTCAAACACACAGCTCACGATTCACACACACAGATCACGATTCACACACACAGCTCACAATTCACACACACAGCTCATGATTCACACACACCCAGCTCACAATTCACACCCAGCTCACGATTCACACACACAGCTCACGATTCACACACAGCTCTGGATTCACACACACAGCTCACGATTCACACACAACACACTATTCACACACACAGCTCACGATTCACACACACAGCTCACGATTCACACACAGCTCACGATTCACACACACAGCTCACAATTCACACACAGCTCACGATTCACACACACAGCTCAGGATTCACACACAGCTCACGATTGACACACACAACTCACTATTCACACACAGCTCACGATTCACACACGCAGCTCACGATTCACACACACAGCTCAGGATTCACACACACAACTCACTATTCACACACACAGAGCACGATTCACAGAAACCCAGCTCACGATTCACAAACAGCTCACGATTCACACTCACAGCTCATGATTCAAACACACAGCTCACGATTCACACACACAGCTCACGATTCACACACACAGCTCACGATTTACACACACAACTCACTATTCACACACAGCTCACGATTCACACACACAGCTCATGATTCACACACACAGCTCAGGATTCACACACAGATCACAATTCACACACAGCTCACGATTCACACACACAGCTCATGATTCAAACACGCAGTTCACGATTCACACACACAGTTCACGATTCACACACACAGTTCACGATTCACACACATAACTCACGATTCACACACACAGCTCACGATTCACACACAGCTCACGATTCACACACACAGCTCATGATTCAAACACGCAGTTCACGATTCACACACACAGTCCACGATTCACACACACAGTTCACGATTCACACACATAACTCACGATTCACACACACAGCTCACGATTCACACACAGCTCACGATTCACACGCACAGCTCAGGATTCACACACACAACTCACTATTCACACACACAGATCACGATTCAAACACGCAGCTCACGATTCACACACACAGCTCACGATTCACACACACAGATCACGATTCACACACACAGCTCACGATTCACACGCAGCTCACGATTCACACACACAGCTCATGATTCACACACAGCTCACGATTCACACACACAGCTCACAATTCACACACTCAGCTCACAATTCACACGCAGCTCACTATTCACACACACAGCTCACTATTCACACACCACTCACTATTCACACACAGCTCACTATTCACACACACAGCTCACTATTCACACACACAGATTACGATTCACACACACAACTCACGATTCACACACAGCTCATGATTCACTCACACAGCTCACGATTCACACACACCAGCTCACGATTCACACACACAGCTCACGATTCACACACACACTCACGATTCACACACAGCTCATGATTCATACACACAGCTCACGATTCACAAAGAGCTCACGATTCACACACAGCTCACGATTCACACACCCAGCTCATGATTCACACACACAGCTCACGATTCACACACACCCAGCTCACGATTCACACACACAGCTCACGATTCACACACAGCTCACGATTCACACACACAGCTCAGGATTCACACACACAACTCAGGATTCACACACACAACTCAGGATTCACACACACACAGTTCACTATTCACACACACAGCTCACGATTCACACACACAGCTCATGATTCAAACACGCAGCTCACGATTCACACACACAGCTCACGATTCACACACACAACTCACTATTCACACACACAGCTCACAATTCACACACACAGCTCATGATTCACACACACCCAGCTCATAATTCACACCCAGCTCACGATTCACACACACAGCTCACAATTCACACACTCAGCTCACAATTCACACGCAGCTCACTATTCACACACACAGCTCACTATTCACACACCGCTCACTATTCACACACAGCTCACTATTCACACACACAGCTCACGATTCACACACACAGATTACGATTCACACACACAACTCACGATTCACACACAGCTCATGATTCACTCACACAGCTCACGATTCACACACACCCAGCTCACGATTCACACACACAGCTCACGATTCACACACACACTCACGATTCACACACAGCTCATGATTCATACACACAGCTCACGATTCACAAAGAGCTCACGATTCACACACAGCTCACGATTCACACACCCAGCTCATGATTCACACACACAGCTCACGATTCACACACACCCAGCTCACGATTCACACACACAGCTCACGATTCACACACAGCTCACGATTCACACACACAGCTCAGGATTCACACACACAACTCAGGATTCACACACACAACTCAGGATTCACACACACACAGTTCACTATTCACACACACAGCTCACGATTCACACACACAGCTCATGATTCAAACACGCAGCTCACGATTCACACACACAGCTCACGATTCACACACACAACTCACTATTCACACACACAGCTCACAATTCACACACACAGCTCATGATTCACACACACCCAGCTCATAATTCACACCCAGCTCACGATTCACACACACAGCTCACGATTCACACACAGCTCTGGATTCACACACACAGCTCACGATTCACACACAACACACTATTCACACACACAGCTCACGATTCACACACGCAGCTCACGATTCACACACAGCTCACGATTCACACACACAGCTCACGATTCACACACAGCTCACGATTCACACACACAGCTCAGGATTCGCACACAGCTCACGATTCACACACACAACTCACTATTCACACACAGCTCACGATTCACACACACAGCTCACGATTCACACACACAGCTCAGCATTCACACACACAACTCACTATTCACACACACAGCTCACGATTCACACACACAGCTAATGATTCAAACACACAGCTCACGATTCACACACACAGATCACGATTCACACACACAGCTCACAATTCACACACACAGCTCATGATTCACACACACCCAGCTCACAATTCACACCCAGCTCACGATTCACACACACAGCTCACGATTCACACACAGCTCTGGATTCACACACACAGCTCACGATTCACACACAACACACTATTCACACACACAGCTCACGATTCACACACACAGCTCACGATTCACACACAGCTCACGATTCACACACACAGCTCACAATTCACACACAGCTCACGATTCACACACACAGCTCAGGATTCACACACAGCTCACGATTGACACACACAACTCACTATTCACACACAGCTCACGATTCACACACGCAGCTCACGATTCACACACACAGCTCAGGATTCACACACACAACTCACTATTCACACACACAGAGCACGATTCACAGAAACCCAGCTCACGATTCACAAACAGCTCACGATTCACACTCACAGCTCATGATTCAAACACACAGCTCACGATTCACACACACAGCTCACGATTCACACACACAGCTCACGATTTACACACACAACTCACTATTCACACACAGCTCACGATTCACACACACAGCTCATGATTCACACACACAGCTCAGGATTCACACACAGATCACAATTCACACACAGCTCACGATTCACACACACAGCTCATGATTCAAACACGCAGTTCACGATTCACACACACAGTTCACGATTCACACACACAGTTCACGATTCACACACATAACTCACGATTCACACACACAGCTCACGATTCACACACAGCTCACGATTCACACACACAGCTCATGATTCAAACACGCAGTTCACGATTCACACACACAGTCCACGATTCACACACACAGTTCACGATTCACACACATAACTCACGATTCACACACACAGCTCACGATTCACACACAGCTCACGATTCACACGCACAGCTCAGGATTCACACACACAACTCACTATTCACACACACAGATCACGATTCAAACACGCAGCTCACGATTCACACACACAGCTCACGATTCACACACACAGATCACGATTCACACACACAGCTCACGATTCAGACACACAACTCACTATTCACACACACAGCTCACGATTCACACACACAACTCACGATTCACACACACAGCTCACGATTCACACACACAACTCACTATTCACACACACAGCTCACAATCCAATAACACACACAGCTCACGATTCACACACACAGCTCACAATTCAAACACTCAGCTCACGATTCACACGCAGCTCACTATTCACACACACAGCTCACTATTCACACACCGCTCACTATTCACACACAGCTCACTATTCACACACACAGCTCACGATTCACACACACAGATTACGATTCACACACACAGCTCACGATTCACACACACAGCTCACGATTCACACAGAGCTCATGATTCACACACACAGCTCACGATTCACACTGAGCTCACGATTCACACACAGCTCACGATTCACACACCCAGCTCATGATTCACACACACAGCTCAAGATTCACACACACCCAGCTCACGATTCACACACACAGCTCACGATTCACACACAGCTCACGATTCACACACACAGCTCAGGATTCACACACACAACTCCGGATTCACACACACAACTCAGGATTCACACACACCGTTCACGATTCACACACACAGCTCACGATTCACTCACACAGCTCATGATTCAAACACACAGCTCACGATTCACACACACAGATCACGATTCACACACACAGCTCACGATTTACACACACAACTCACTATTCACACACACAGCTCACGATTCACACACACAGCTCATGATTCAAACACGCAGTTCACGATTCACACACACAGTTCACGATTCACACACACAGTTCACGATTCACACACATAACTCACGATTCACACACACAGCTCACGATTCACACACAGCTCACGATTCACACGCACAGCTCAGGATTCACACACACAACTCACTATTCACACACACAGATCACGATTCAAACACGCAGCTCACGATTCACACACACAGCTCACGATTCACACACACAGATCACGATTCACACACACAGCTCACGATTCACATACACAACTCACTATTCACACACACAGCTCACGATTCACACACACAACTCACGATTCACACACACAGCTCACGATTCACACACACAACTCACTATTCACACACACAGCTCACAATCCAATAACACACACAGCTCACGATTCACACACACAGCTCATGATTCACACACAGCTCACGATTCACACACACAGCTCACAATTCACACACTCAGCTCACAATTCACACGCAGCTCACTATTCACACACACAGCTCACTATTCACACACCGCTCACTATTCACACACAGCTCACTATTCACACACACAGCTCACGATTCACACACACAGATTACGATTCACACACACAACTCACGATTCACACACAGCTCATGATTCACTCACACAGCTCACGATTCACACACACCCAGCTCACGATTCACACACACAGCTCACGATTCACACACACACTCACGATTCACACACAGCTCATGATTCATACACACAGCTCACGATTCACAAAGAGCTCACGATTCACACACAGCTCACGATTCACACACCCAGCTCATGATTCACACACACAGCTCACGATTCACACACACCCAGCTCACCATTCACACACACAGCTCACGATTCACACACAGCTCACGATTCACACACACAGCTCAGGATTCACACACACAACTCAGGATTCACACACACAACTCAGGATTCACACACACACAGTTCACTATTCACACACACAGCTCACGATTCACACACACAGCTCATGATTCAAACACGCAGCTCACGATTCACACACACAGCTCACGATTCACACACACAACTCACTATTCACACACACAGCTCACAATTCACACACACAGCTCATGATTCACACACACCCAGCTCATAATTCACACCCAGCTCACGATTCACACACACAGCTCACGATTCACACACAGCTCTGGATTCACACACACAGCTCACGATTCACACACAACACACTATTCACACACACAGCTCACGATTCACACACGCAGCTCACGATTCACACACAGCTCACGATTCACACACACAGCTCACGATTCACACACAGCTCACGATTCACACACACAGCTCAGGATTCGCACACAGCTCACGATTCACACACACAACTCACTATTCACACACAGCTCACGATTCACACACACAGCTCACGATTCACACACACAGCTCAGCATTCACACACACAACTCACTATTCACACACACAGAGCACGATTCACAGAAACACAGCTCACGATTCACACACAGCTCACGATTCACACACACAACTCACTATTCACACACACAGCTCACGATTCACACACACAGCTAATGATTCAAACACACAGCTCACGATTCACACACACAGATCACGATTCACACACACAGCTCACAATTCACACACACAGCTCATGATTCACACACACCCAGCTCACAATTCACACCCAGCTCACGATTCACACACACAGCTCACGATTCACACACAGCTCTGGATTCACACACACAGCTCACGATTCACACACAACACACTATTCACACACACAGCTCACGATTCACACACACAGCTCATGATTCACACACAGCTCACGATTCACACACACAGCTCACAATTCACACACAGCTCACGATTCACACACACAGCTCAGGATTCACACACAGCTCACGATTCACACACACAACTCACTATTCACACACAGCTCACGATTCACACACGCAGCTCACGATTCACACACACAGCTCAGGATTCACACACACAACTCACTATTCACACACACAGAGCACGATTCACAGAAACCCAGCTCACGATTCACAAACAGCTCACGATTCACACTCACAGCTCATGATTCAAACACACAGCTCACGATTCACACACACAGATCACGATTCACACACACAGCTCACGATTTACACACACAACTCACTATTCACACACAGCTCACGATTCACACACACAGCTCATGATTCACACACACAGCTCAGGATTCACACGCATAGTTCTCGATTCACACATACAGCTCACGATTCACACACACAGCTCATGTTTCACACACACAGCTCACGATTCACACACAGATCACAATTCACACAGAGCTCACGATTCACACACACAGCTCATGATTCAAACACGCAGTTCACGATTCACACACACAGTTCACGATTCACACACACAGTTCACGATTCACACACACAACTCACGATTCACACACACAGCTCACGATTCACACACAGCTCACGATTCACACACACAGCTCATGATTCAAACACGCAGTTCACGATTCACACACACAGTCCACGATTCACACACACAGTTCACGATTCACACACATAACTCACGATTCACACACACAGCTCACGATTCACACACAGCTCACGATTCACACGCACAGCTCAGGATTCACACACACAACTCACTATTCACACACACAGATCACGATTCAAACACGCAGCTCACGATTCACACACACAGCTCACGATTCACACACACAGATCACGATTCACACACACAGCTCACGATTCACACACACAACTCACTATTCACACACACAGCTCACGATTCACACACACAACTCACGATTCACACACACAGCTCACGATTCACACACACAACTCACTATTCACACACACAGCTCACAATCCAATAACACACACAGCTCACGATTCACACACACAGCTCATGATTCACACACAGCTCACGATTCACACACACAGCTCACAATTCACACACTCAGCTCACAATTCACACGCAGCTCACTATTCACACACACAGCTCACTATTCACACACCGCTCACTATTCACACACAGCTCACTATTCACACACACAGCTCACGATTCACACACACAGATTACGATTCACACACACAACTCACGATTCACACACAGCTCATGATTCACTCACACAGCTCACGATTCACACACACCCAGCTCACGATTCACACACACAGCTCACGATTCACACACACACTCACGATTCACACACAGCTCATGATTCATACACACAGCTCACGATTCACAAAGAGCTCACGATTCACACACAGCTCACGATTCACACACCCAGCTCATGATTCACACACACAGCTCACGATTCACACACACCCAGCTCACGATTCACAAACACAGCTCACGATTCACACACAGCTCACGATTCACACACACAGCTCAGGATTCACACACACAACTCAGGATTCACACACACAACTCAGGATTCACACACACACAGTTCACTATTCACACACACAGCTCACGATTCACACACACAGCTCACAATTCACACACACAACTCACTATTCACACACACAGCTCACAATTCACACACACAGCTCATGATTCACACACACCCAGCTCACAATTCACACCCAGCTCACGATTCACACACACAGCTCACGATTCACACACAGCTCTGGATTCACACACACAGCTCACGATTCACACACAACACACTATTCACACACACAGCTCACGATTCACACACACAGCTCACGATTCACACACAGCTCACGATTCACACACACAGCTCACGATTCACACACAGCTCACGATTCACACACACAGCTCAGGATTCGCACACAGCTCACGATTCACACACACAACTCACTATTCACACACAGCTCACGATTCACACACACAGCTCACGATTCACACACACAGCTCAGCATTCACACACACAACTCACTATTCACACACACAGAGCACGATTCACAGAAACACAGCTCACGATTCACACACAGCTCACGATTCACACACACAACTCACTATTCACACACACAGCTCACGATTCACACACACAGCTAATGATTCAAACACACAGCTCACGATTCACACACACAGATCACGATTCACACACACAGCTCACAATTCACACACACAGCTCATGATTCACACACACCCAGCTCACAATTCACACCCAGCTCACGATTCACACACACAGCTCACGATTCACACACAGCTCTGGATTCACACACACAGCTCACGATTCACACACAACACACTATTCACACACACAGCTCACGATTCACACACACAGCTCACGATTCACACACAGCTCACGATTCACACACACAGCTCACAATTCACACACAGCTCACGATTCACACACACAGCTCAGGATTCACACACAGCTCACGATTGACACACACAACTCACTATTCACACACACAGAGCACGATTCACAGAAACCCAGCTCACGATTCACAAACAGCTCACGATTCACACTCACAGCTCATGATTCAAACACACAGCTCACGATTCACGCACACAGATCACGATTCACACACACAGCTCACGATTTACACACACAACTCACTATTCACACACAGCTCACGATTCACACACACAGCTCATGATTCACACACACAGCTCAGGATTCACACGCATAGTTCTCGATTCACACATACAGCTCACGATTCACACACACAGCTCATGTTTCACACACACAGCTCACGATTCACACACAGATCACAATTCACACACAGCTCACGATTCACACACACAGCTCACGATTCACACACACCTAGCTCACGATTCACACACACAGCTCACGAATCACACACGCAGCTCACGATTCACACACAGCTCACGATTCACACACACAGCTCACAATTCACACACACAGCTCACGATTCACACACAGCTCACGATTCACACGCACAGCTCAGGATTCACACACACAACTCACTATTCACACACACAGAGCACAATTCACACAAACCCAGCTCACGATTCACACACACAGCTCATGATTCAAACACGCAGTTCACGATTCACACACACAGTTCACGATTCACACACACAGTTCACGATTCACACACACAACTCACGATTCACACACACAGCTCACGATTCACACACAGCTCACGATTCACACACACAGCTCATGATTCAAACACGCAGTTCACGATTCACACACACAGTCCACGATTCACACACACAGTTCACGATTCACACACATAACTCACGATTCACACACACAGCTCACGATTCACACACAGCTCACGATTCACACGCACAGCTCAGGATTCACACACACAACTCACTATTCACACACACAGATCACGATTCAAACACGCAGCTCACGATTCACACACACAGCTCACGATTCACACACACAGATCACGATTCACACACACAGCTCACGATTCACACACACAACTCACTATTCACACACACAGCTCACGATTCACACACACAACTCACGATTCACACACACAGCTCACGATTCACACACACAACTCACTATTCACACACACAGCTCACAATCCAATAACACACACAGCTCACGATTCACACACACAGCTCATGATTCACACACAGCTCACGATTCACACACACAGCTCACAATTCACACACTCAGCTCACAATTCACACGCAGCTCACTATTCACACACACAGCTCACTATTCACACACCGCTCACTATTCACACACAGCTCACTATTCACACACACAGCTCACGATTCACACACACAGATTACGATTCACACACACAACTCACGATTCACACACAGCTCATGATTCACTCACACAGCTCACGATTCACACACACCCAGCTCACGATTCACACACACAGCTCACGATTCACACACAGCTCATGATTCATACACACAGCTCACGATTCACAAAGAGCTCACGATTCACACACAGCTCACGATTCACACACCCAGCTCATGATTCACACACACAGCTCACGATTCACACACACCCAGCTCACGATTCACACACACAGCTCACGATTCACACACAGCTCACGATTCACACACACAGCTCAGGATTCACACACACAACTCAGGATTCACACACACAACTCAGGATTCACACACACACAGTTCACTATTCACACACACAGCTCACGATTCACACACACAGCTCATGATTCAAACACGCAGCTCACGATTCACACACACAGCTCACGATTCACACACACAACTCACTATTCACACACACAGCTCACAATTCACACACACAGCTCATGATTCACACACACCCAGCTCACAATTCACACCCAGCTCACGATTCACACACACAGCTCACGATTCACACACAGCTCTGGATTCACACACACAGCTCACGATTCACACACAACACACTATTCACACACACAGCTCACGATTCACACACACAGCTCACGATTCACACACAGCTCACGATTCACACACACAGCTCACGATTCACACACAGCTCACGATTCACACACACAGCTCAGGATTCGCACACAGCTCACGATTCACACACACAACTCACTATTCACACACAGCTCACGATTCACACACACAGCTCACGATTCACACACACAGCTCAGCATTCACACACACAACTCACTATTCACACACACAGAGCACGATTCACAGAAACACAGCTCACGATTCACACACAGCTCACGATTCACACACACAACTCACTATTCACACACACAGCTCACGATTCACACACACAGCTAATGATTCAAACACACAGCTCACGATTCACACACACAGATCACGATTCACACACACAGCTCACAATTCACACACACAGCTCATGATTCACACACACCCAGCTCACAATTCACACCCAGCTCACGATTCACACACACAGCTCACGATTCACACACAGCTCTGGATTCACACACACAGCTCACGATTCACACACAACACACTATTCACACACACAGCTCACGATTCACACACACAGCTCACGATTCACACACAGCTCACGATTCACACACACAGCTCACAATTCACACACAGCTCACGATTCACACACACAGCTCAGGATTCACACACAGCTCACGATTGACACACACAACTCACTATTCACACACACAGAGCACGATTCACAGAAACCCAGCTCACGATTCACAAACAGCTCACGATTCACACTCACAGCTCATGATTCAAACACACAGCTCACGATTCACGCACACAGATCACGATTCACACACACAGCTCACGATTTACACACACAACTCACTATTCACACACAGCTCACGATTCACACACACAGCTCATGATTCACACACACAGCTCAGGATTCACACGCATAGTTCTCGATTCACACATACAGCTCACGATTCACACACACAGCTCATGTTTCACACACACAGCTCACGATTCACACACAGATCACAATTCACACACAGCTCACGATTCACACACACAGCTCACGATTCACACACACCTAGCTCACGATTCACACACACAGCTCACGAATCACACACGCAGCTCACGATTCACACACAGCTCACGATTCACACACACAGCTCACAATTCACACACACAGCTCACGATTCACACACAGCTCACGATTCACACGCACAGCTCAGGATTCACACACACAACTCACTATTCACACACACAGAGCACAATTCACACAAACCCAGCTCACGATTCACACACACAGCTCACGATTCACATACACAACTCACTATTCACACACACAGATCACGATTCAAACACGCAGCTCACGATTCACACACACAGCTCACGATTCACACACACAGATCACGATTCACACACACAGCTCACGATTCACACACACAACTCACTATTCACACACACAGCTCACGATTCACACACACAACTCACGATTCACACACACAGCTCATGATTCACACACACAACTCACTATTCACACACACAGCTCACAATCCAATAACACACACAGCTCATGATTCACACACAAAGCTCATGATTCACACACAGCTCACGATTCACACACACAGCTCACGATTCACACAATCAGCTCACGATTCACACGCAGCTCACGATTCACACACACAGCTCACTATTCACACACCGCTCACTATTCACAAACAGCTCACTATTCACACACACAGCTCACGATTCACACACAGCTCACGATTCACACACACAACTCACTATTCACACACACAGCTCACGATTCACACACACAGCTAATGATTCAAACACACAGCTCACGATTCACACACACAGATCACGATTCACACACAGCTCACGATTCACACACACAGCTCAGGATTCACACACACAACTCACTATTCACACACACAGAGCACAATTCACACAAACCCAGCTCACGATTCACACACACAGCTCACGATTCACATACACAACTCACTATTCACACACAATGATCACGATTCAAACACGCAGCTCACGATTCACACACACAGCTCATGATTCACACACACAGATCACGATTCACACACACAGCTCACGATTCACACACACAACTCACTATTCACACACACAGCTCACGATTCACACACACAACTCACGATTCACACACACAGCTCATGATTCACACACACAACTCACTATTCACACACACAGCTCACAATCCAATAACACACACAGCTCATGATTCACACACAAAGCTCATGATTCACACACAGCTCACGATTCACACACACAGCTCACGATTCACACAATCAGCTCACGATTCACACGCAGCTCACTATTCACACACACAGCTCACTATTCACACACCTCTCACTATTCACACACAGCTCACTATTCACACACAGCTCACTATTCACACACACAGCTCACGATTCACACACAGCTCACGATTCACACACACAACTCACTATTCACACACACAGCTCACGATTCACACACACAGCTCACGATTCAAACACACAGCTCACGATTCACACACACAGATCACGATTCACACACACAGCTCACGATTCACACATACAACTCACTATTCACACACACAGCTCACAATTCACACACACAGCTCATGATTCACACACACCCAGCTCACAATTCACACCCAGCTCACGATTCACACACACAGCTCACGATTCACACACAGCTCTGGATTCACACACACAGCTCACGATTCACACACAACACACTATTCACACACACAGCTCACGATTCACACACACAGCTCACGATTCACACACAGCTCACGATTCACACACACAGCTCACGATTCACACACAGCTCACGATTCACACACACAGCTCAGGAGTCGCACACAGCTCACGATTCACACACACAACTCACCATTCACACACAGCTCACGATTCACACACACAGCTCACGATTCACACACACAGCTCAGCATTCACACACACAACTCACTATTCACACACACAGAGCACGATTCACAGAAACCCAGCTCACGATTCACAAATAGCTCACAATTCACACACACAACTCACTATTCACACACACAGCTCACGATTCACACACACAGCTCATGATTCAAACACACAGCACACGATTCACACACACAGCTCACGATTTACACACACAACTCACTATTCACACACAGCTCACGATTCACACACACAGCTCATGATTCAAACATGCAGGTCACGATTCACACACACAGTTCACGATTCACACACACAGTTCACGATTCACACACACAGCTCACGATTCACACACACAGCTCACGATTCACACACACAGCTCACGATTCACACACACAGCTCACGATTCACCACACAGCTCACGATTCACACACACAGCTCACGATTTACACACACAACTCACTATTCACACACAGCTCACGATTCACACACACAGCTCATGATTCACACACACAGCTCAGGATTCACACGCATAGTTCTCGATTCACACATACAGCTCACGATTCACACACACAGCTCATGTTTCACACACACAGCTCACGATTCACACACAGATCACAATTCACACACAGCTCACGATTCACACACACAGCTCACGATTCACACACACCTAGCTCACGATTCACACACACAGCTCACGAATCACACACACAGCTCACGATTCACACACAGCTCACGATTCACACACACAGCTCACAATTCACACACACAGCTCACGATTCACACACAGCTCACGATTCACACGCACAGCTCAGGATTCACACACACAACTCACTATTCACACACACAGAGCACAATTCACACAAACCCAGCTCACGATTCACACACACAGCTCACGATTCACACACACAACTCACTATTCACACACACAGATCACGATTCAAACACGCAGCTCACGATTCACACACACAGCTCACGATTCACACACACAGATCACGATTCACACACACAGCTCACGATTCACACACACAACTCACTATTCACACACACAGCTCACGATTCACACACACAACTCACGATTCACACACACAGCTCATGATTCACACACACAACTCACTATTCACACACACAGCTCACAATCCAATAACACACACAGCTCATGATTCACACACAAAGCTCATGATTCACACACAGCTCACGATTCACACACACAGCTCACGATTCACACAATCAGCTCACGATTCACACGCAGCTCACGATTCACACACACAGCTCACTATTCACACACCGCTCACTATTCACAAACAGCTCACTATTCACACACACAGCTCACGATTCACACACAGCTCACGATTCACACACACAACTCACTATTCACACACACAGCTCACGATTCACACACACAGCTAATGATTCAAACACACAGCTCACGATTCACACACACAGATCACGATTCACACACAGCTCACGATTCACACACACAGCTCAGGATTCACACACACAACTCACTATTCACACACACAGAGCACAATTCACACAAACCCAGCTCACGATTCACACACACAGCTCACGATTCACATACACAACTCACTATTCACACACAATGATCACGATTCAAACACGCAGCTCACGATTCACACACACAGCTCATGATTCACACACACAGATCACGATTCACACACACAGCTCACGATTCACACACACAACTCACTATTCACACACACAGCTCACGATTCACACACACAACTCACGATTCACACACACAGCTCATGATTCACACACACAACTCACTATTCACACACACAGCTCACAATCCAATAACACACACAGCTCATGATTCACACACAAAGCTCATGATTCACACACAGCTCACGATTCACACACAGAGCTCACGATTCACACAATCAGCTCACGATTCACACGCAGCTCACTATTCACACACACAGCTCACGATTCACACACACAGCTCACGATTCACACACACAGCTCACTATTCACACACACAGCTCACGATTCACACACACAGCTCACGATTCACACACACAGCTCACGATTCACACACACAACTCACTATTCACACACACAGCTCACGATTCACACACACAGCTCACGATTCACACACACAGCTCACGATTCACACACACAGCTCACGATTCACACACAGCTCACGATTCACACACACAGCTCACGATTCACACACACAGCTCACGATTCACACACACAGCTCACGATTCACACACACAGCTCACGATTCACACACACAGCTCACGATTCACACACACAGCTCACGATTCACACACACAGCTCACGATTCACACACACAGCTCACAATTCACACACACAGCTCACGATTCACACACACCAGCTCACAATTCACACCCAGCTCACGATTCACACACACAGCTCACGATTCACACACACAGCTCACGATTCACACACACAGCTCACGATTCACACACAACACACTATTCACACACACAGCTCACGATTCACACACACAGCTCACGATTCACACACACAGCTCACGATTCACACACACAGCTCACGATTCACACACACAGCTCACGATTCACACACACAGCTCAGGATTCACACACAGCTCACGATTCACACACACAACTCACCATTCACACACAGCTCACGATTCACACACACAGCTCACGATTCACACACACAGCTCAGCATTCACACACACAACTCACTATTCACACACACAGAGCACGATTCACAGAACCCAGCTCACGATTCACACACAGCTCACGATTCACACACACAACTCACTATTCACACACACAGCTCACGATTCACACACACAGCTCATGATTCAAACACACAGCTCACGATTCACACACACAGCTCACGATTCACACACACAACTCACGATTCACACACAGCTCACGATTCACACACACAGCTCATGATTCACACATGCAGGTCACGATTCACACACACAACTCACTATTCACACACACAGTTCACGATTCACACACACAGCTCACGATTCACAAACAGCTCACGATTCACACTCACAGCTCATGATTCAAACACACAGCTCACGATTCACGCACACAGATCACGATTCACACACACAGCTCACGATTTACACACACAACTCACTATTCACACACAGCTCACGATTCACACACACAGCTCATGATTCACACACACAGCTCAGGATTCACACGCATAGTTCTCGATTCACACATACAGCTCACGATTCACACACACAGCTCATGTTTCACACACACAGCTCACGATTCACACACAGATCACAATTCACACACAGCTCACGATTCACACACACAGCTCACGATTCACACACACCTAGCTCACGATTCACACACGCAGCTCACGATTCACACACAGCTCACGATTCACACACACAGCTCACAATTCACACACACAGCTCACGATTCACACACAGCTCACGATTCACACGCACAGCTCAGGATTCACACACACAACTCACTATTCACACACACAGAGCACAATTCACACAAACCCAGCTCACGATTCACACACACAGCTCACGATTCACATACACAACTCACTATTCACACACACAGATCACGATTCAAACACGCAGCTCACGATTCACACACACAGCTCACGATTCACACACACAGATCACGATTCACACACACAGCTCACGATTCACACACACAACTCACTATTCACACACACAGCTCACGATTCACACACACAACTCACGATTCACACACACAGCTCATGATTCACACACACAACTCACTATTCACACACACAGCTCACAATCCAATAACACACACAGCTCATGATTCACACACAAAGCTCATGATTCACACACAGCTCACGATTCACACACACAGCTCACGATTCACACAATCAGCTCACGATTCACACGCAGCTCACGATTCACACACACAGCTCACTATTCACACACCGCTCACTATTCACAAACAGCTCACTATTCACACACACAGCTCACGATTCACACACAGCTCACGATTCACACACACAACTCACTATTCACACACACAGCTCACGATTCACACACACAGCTAATGATTCAAACACACAGCTCACGATTCACACACACAGATCACGATTCACACACAGCTCACGATTCACACACACAGCTCAGGATTCACACACACAACTCACTATTCACACACACAGAGCACAATTCACACAAACCCAGCTCACGATTCACACACACAGCTCACGATTCACATACACAACTCACTATTCACACACAATGATCACGATTCAAACACGCAGCTCACGATTCACACACACAGCTCATGATTCACACACACAGATCACGATTCACACACACAGCTCACGATTCACACACACAACTCACTATTCACACACACAGCTCACGATTCACACACACAACTCACGATTCACACACACAGCTCATGATTCACACACACAACTCACTATTCACACACACAGCTCACAATCCAATAACACACACAGCTCATGATTCACACACAAAGCTCATGATTCACACACAGCTCACGATTCACACACACAGCTCACGATTCACACAATCAGCTCACGATTCACACGCAGCTCACTATTCACACACACAGCTCACTATTCACACACCTCTCACTATTCACACACAGCTCACTATTCACACACACAGCTCACGATTCACACACACAGCTCACGATTCACACACAGCTCACGATTCACACACACAACTCACTATTCACACACACAGCTCACGATTCACACACACAGCTAATGATTCAAACACACAGCTCACGATTCACACACACAGATCACGATTCACACACACAGCTCACGATTCACACATACAACTCACTATTCACACACACAGCTCACAATTCACACACACAGCTCATGATTCACACACACCCAGCTCACAATTCACACCCAGCTCACGATTCACACACACAGCTCACGATTCACACACAGCTCTGGATTCACACACACAGCTCACGATTCACACACAACACACTATTCACACACACAGCTCACGATTCACACACACTGCTCACGATTCACACACAGCTCACGATTCACACACACAGCTCACGATTCACACACAGCTCACGATTCACACACACAGCTCAGGAGTCGCACACAGCTCACGATTCACACACACAACTCACCATTCACACACAGCTCACGATTCACACACACAGCTCACGATTCACACACACAGCTCAGCATTCACACACACAACTCACTATTCACACACACAGAGCACGATTCACAGAAACCCAGCTCACGATTCACAAATAGCTCACAATTCACACACACAACTCACTATTCACACACACAGCTCACGATTCACACACACAGCTCATGATTCAAACACACAGCACACGATTCACACACACAGCTCACGATTTACACACACAACTCACTATTCACACACAGCTCACGATTCACACACACAGCTCATGATTCAAACATGCAGGTCACGATTCACACACACAGTTCACGATTCACACACACAGCTCACGATTCACACACACAGCTCACGATTCACACACACAGCTCACGATTCACACACACAGCTCACGATTCACACACACAGCTCACGATTCACACACAGCTCACGATTCACACACACAGCTCACGATTCACACACAAGCTCACGATTCACACACACAGCTCACGATTCACACACACAGCTCACGATTCACACACACAGCTCACGATTCACACACACAGCTCACGATTCACACACAGCTCACGATTCACACACACAGCTCACGATTCACACACACAGCTCACGATTCACACACACAGCTCACTATTCACACACACAGCTCACGATTCACACACAGCAGCTCACGATTCACACACAGCTCACGATTCACACACACAGCTCACGATTCACACACACAGCTCACGATTCACACACAACTCACTATTCACACACACAGCTCACGATTCACACACACCAGCTCACGATTCACACACAGCTCACGATTCACACACACAACTCACTATTCACACACACAGCTCACGATTCACACACACAGCTCACGATTCAAACACACAGCTCACGATTCACACACACAGCTCACGATTCACACACACAGCTCACGATTCACACAGAAAGCTCACAATTCACACACACAGCTCACGATTCACACACAGCTCACGATTCACACACACAGCTCACGATTCACACGCATAGTTCACGATTCACACACACAGCTCACGATTCACACACAGCTCACGTTTCACACACACAGCTCACGATTCACACACAGATCACGATTCACACACACAGCTCACGATTCACACACAGCTCACGATTCACACACACAGCTCACGATTCACACACACAGCTCACGATTCACACACACAACTCACTATTCACACACACAGAGCACGATTCACACACACAGCTCACGATTCACACACAGCTCACAATTCACACACACAGCTCACGATTCACACACACAGCTCACGATTCACACACAGCTCACGATTCACACACACAGCTCACGATTCACACACACAGCTCATGATTCACACACACAGCTCACATTCACACACACAGCTCACGATTCACACACACAGCTCACGATTCACACACACAACTCACTATTCACACACACAGCTCACGATTCACACACACAGCTCACGATTCACACACACAGCTCACGATTCACACACACAGCTCACGATTCACACACACAGCTCACGATTCACACACACACTCACGATTCACACACACAGCTCACGATTCACACACACAGCTCACGATTCACACACACAGCTCACGATTCACACACACAGCTCACGATTCACACACACAGCTCACGATTCACACACACAGCTCACGATTCACACACACAGCTCACGATTCACACACACAGCTCACGATTCACACACACAGCTCACGATTCACACACACAGCTCACGATTCACACACACAGCTCACGATTCACACACACAGCTCACGATTCACACACACAGCTCACTATCACACACACAGCTCACGATTCACACACACAGCTCATGATTCACACACAGCTCACGATTCACACACACAGCTCACAATTCACACACTCAGCTCACGATTCACACGCAGCTCACTATTCACACACACAGCTCACTATTCACACACCGCTCACTATTCACACACAGCTCACTATTCACACACACAGCTCACGATTCACACACACAGATTACGATTCACACACACAACTCACGATTCACACACAGCTCATGATTCACTCACACAGCTCACGATTCACACACACCCAGCTCACGATTCACACACACAGCTCACGATTCACACACACAGCTCACGATTCACACACAGCTCATGATTCACACACACAGCTCACGATTCACACAGAGCTCACGATTCACACACAGCTCACGATTCACACACACAGCTCATGATTCACACACACAGCTCACGATTCACACACACAGCTCACGATTCACACACACAGCTCACGATTCACACACACAGCTCACGATTCACACACACAGCTCACGATTCACACACACAGCTCACGATTTACACACACAACTCACTATTCACACACACAGCTCACGATTCACACACACAGCTCATGATTCAAACACGCAGTTCACGATTCACACACACAGTTCACGATTCACACACATAACTCACGATTCACAAACACAGCTCACGATTCACACACAGCTCACGATTCACACGCACAGCTCAGGATTCACACACACAACTCACTATTCACACACACAGATCACGATTCAAACACGCAGCTCACGATTCACACACAGAGCTCACGATTCACACACACAGATCACGATTCACACACACAGCTCACGATTCACACACACAACTCACTATTCACACACACAGCTCACGATTCACACACACAGCTCACAATCCAATAACACACACAGCTCACGATTCACACACACAGCTCATGATTCACACACAGCTCACGATTCACACACACAGCTCACAATTCACACAATCAGCTCACAATTCACACGCAGCTCACTATTCACACACACAGCTCACTATTCACACACAGCTCACTATTCACACACAGCTCACTATTCACACACACAGCTCACGATTCACACACACAGCTCACGATTCACACACACAACTCACGATTCACACACAGCTCACTGATTCACTCACACAGCTCACGATTCACACACACAGCTCACGATTCACACACACAGCTCACGATTCACACACACCCAGCTCACGATTCACACACACAGCTCACGATTCACACACAGCTCACGATTCACACACACAGCTCAGGATTCACACACACAACTCAGGATTCACACACACAACTCAGGATTCACACACACAGTTCACGATTCACACACACAGCTCACGATTCACACACACAGATCACGATTCACACACACAGCTCACGATTCACACACACAGCTCATGATTCACACACACAGCTCACGATTCACACACACCCAGCTCACGATTCACACACACAGCTCACGATTCACACACACACTCACGATTCACACACAGCTCATGATTCATACACACAGCTCACGATTCACACAGAGCTCACGATTCACACACAGCTCACGATTCACACACCCAGCTCATGATTCACACACACAGCTCACGATTCACACACACGCAGCTCACGATTCACACACACAGCTCACGATTCACACACAGCTCACGATTCACACACACAGCTCACGATTCACACACACAACTCAGGATTCACACACACAACTCAGGATTCACACAAACACAGTTCACTATTCACACACACAGCTCACGATTCACACACACAGCTCATGATTCAAACACGCAGCTCACGATTCACACACACAGCTCACGATTCACACACACAACTCACTATTCACACACACAGCTCACAATTCACACACACAGCTCATGATTCAAACACACCCAGCTCACAATTCACACCCAGCTCACGATTCACACACACAGCTCACGATTCACACACAGCTCTGGATTCACACACACAGCTCACGATTCACACACAAGCTCACTATTCACACACACAGCTCACGATTCACACACACAGCTCACGATTCACACACACAGCTCACGATTCACACACACAGCTCACGATTCACACACAGCTCACGATTCACACACACAGCTCACGATTCACACACAGCTCACGATTCACACACACAGCTCACGATTCACACACAGCTCACGATTCACACACACAGCTCACGATTCACACGCACAGCTCAGGATTCACACACACAACTCACTATTCACACACACAGAGCACAATTCACACAAACCCAGCTCACGATTCACACACACAGCTCACGATTCACACACACAACTCACTATTCACACACACAGATCACGATTCAAACACGCAGCTCACGATTCACACACACAGCTCACGATTCACACACACAGATCACGATTCACACACACAGCTCACGATTCACACACACAACTCACTATTCACACACACAGCTCACGATTCACACACACAACTCACGATTCACACACACAGCTCACGATTCACACACACAACTCACTATTCACACACACAGCTCACAATCCAATAACACACACAGCTCATGATTCACACACAAAGCTCATGATTCACACACAGCTCACGATTCACACACACAGCTCACGATTCACACAATCAGCTCACGATTCACACGCAGCTCACTATTCACACACACAGCTCACTATTCACACACCGCTCACTATTCACAAACAGCTCACTATTCACACACACAGCTCACGATTCACACACAGCTCACGATTCACACACACAACTCACTATTCACACACACAGCTCACGATTCACACACACAGCTAATGATTCAAACACACAGCTCACGATTCACACACACAGATCACGATTCACACACAGCTCACGATTCACACACACAGCTCA